>CM019064.1:42552057-42921836 GCA_009667805.1 Leptobrachium leishanense
CTATCTATCCCATATCTATCTATCTATCTATCTATCTATCTATCTATCTATCTATCTATCTATCTATCTATCTATCTATCTATCTATCTATCTATCTATCCAATATCTATCTATCCATATCTATCTATCCAATATCTATCTATCCCATATCTATCTATCCCATATCTATCTATCCCATATCTATCTATCTATCTTCATTCTGCAAACACCCCTCTTAAATAATACCTTTCATTTCAGTAACATGCCCTGGTGCTGGCACCCTTAAAATATTCAGCATGAATTTGACATATTTCCAATATTTATTTGCTCCACATTGTATGAAGTTTTGGCTCACCAACTAGACTTTTTCAAATCCATGAGAATGTATAAATATGCGGTTTCCTTCAGGAGGATGTCAATATTCAGTTACATTTCCATATGAATATTTCTACCAAAGTAATTTTTTTTAATATACTGAATATAATCACCAGAGTATTGCAGTACGTTGTGATACCTTTTTTATTGGACTAATGTTACATTTAAAAGACAAGCTCTCGGGAGTATAACTCTCTTCTTCAGGTCTGGAAGCTATACTGAGCAAAATCATGGAATTGAGCAATAAATAGCCAAGCAGAAGGGTAGGGGGTTTAGGATAGGTGTTGTAAATACTAAATAGTGGAATCATATGGTCAAGAAGGGTAAACAGAGATGACAGATCATAGGCCCATAAAACCACACAGATAAGCATCATGATGTGCACCAGATGGTGGTGCATAAGATGAAGAAGTCAATGACACAACTTATAAAGAAAACAGAAAATAAGAAGAGAAAAACCCACATAAACAAGGAACAATGCTGAATGGTACATTACATTATGATAGTGAGTTAAAAAGAATCTACATTGAGTCCCTCCGTTGTGGTGTTAAAATATGTGATCATTTTTATTTTGAATGTCTTTTTTTTTTTTTGTGCAAGGATTTTACCAGGAAGGATACATTGAGATTTCTCTCGTTTTCAAGTATGTCCTGGGTGGCAGGTATGTACCGTTGGGTGTCTTGCCAAGGACACTTACTGGAGAGGTTGCTTGCTGGGATTGAACCCATGACTCCACAGGCTCTCTCCATGCAGAGCGGTGACATTACCTCTACTCCACCCAGCTGGTCTTATGTTCGTGAGAGTCTTTAAAATTTCCTTTGAGGATTTTAATCCTGAGGTTTTGGATGGAGTGGCCTGCCAGATTAATATCTTCATTACCAAGTGATTTTCCAAAAAAGATTGTCAGAAACTATTTTTTTTTTGTAAAATCATTGTAAATTAATTATAAAGTAAGAAATATTTGAGTTTATACCCATTGTATTTTTTACTGTAAATAACCTATTTTTGGCCAGTAGATGGCGTGTCTACTGCCAAATTGAGTTAGAGGTTTGAGCGCTGGTCTATTTTCTTCAATTTCTCCCTGCAATGTCTGCTGAAAGTACGATATTCGAGAGCTTTGAGCAGCTGATTTTACAGTTTTAGCTCTTTGGGCATTATGCCCACTGGGCTAAAACTTTGGGGGCACCTTCTGCAGCCCAAACGCAGATGAAATTAGTTTGCAGCAAGATATGCAGATCAGCATATCAACATATCTCGATATCAGGGCACCAGATTAGGCTTGTGCACAGATTTTTTTTTTGGTTTGATTCGGTTCGATTTGTTCGGATGTTTAAAATTTTCGATTTGGCTCGTTTCGACCGATTTCTGTTTCGATTCGGTTTGGCTCGACTCGTTTTTTGTGTACATTTTTTTTTCGGAATATCGACCATTTTTCGCATTTTTGTGTCACTTTGCCCGTTTTTTGTATCGACTTTTCGTGATTTTGGAAATTTTCGTTTTTTCGGAACATCTGTTCTCCTCGTTTCAAAGCTGTCTAACTCTATTCGTTTTGATGTAAACTACTATGGTTTACGTTTTCATACTTTATATATTTTTTTATAATAAATTTTTGGTTTGTTTTTCGGATCCGATAATTCATTCTGTCGATACGATAATTCAGGCGATTCTATCGTGTTTTTTTTAATTAAATAAAGATCCTTTTTTTCTTATGAATATACATTTCACAACTTTATTTAATCACATTAAAAAAATGGTATGAAAGCCAAGGAACAAAAAAAAATGAACAAAACGATTTAAAAAACGCTAAACTGACCCGAATGGTCTGACTTTAAAAATAAAAACCAGAACAAAAAGGTTTTAAAACGGAAAAATAGTTGATCAAAATGATCTGAAATGAAAAAAAATAAAAAAATAAAATGATTTAAAACAGACAAAAAAATAAATTAACCCTTTTGCTGCTGAGGCATTTCACAGCTTCCCTTCACGCCTGTGTGCGGCACTGCGGTCTGCTGCTGAGCTAATTTTTAACAGTTTCGCTCCTCTTGTTTAAACGCGTTTTGAAGCCTTCTTTTATAATATGACCCAGACATGTTATATATCGTTCTTTCCGGCAGACTCGGCAGATGATTCATAATATATCATTATCATATGTATGCGTCATGTCCTGTCTGTATATTATAACAAAAAATGCAATAAAATTAGAATTTCAAATGTTTGTTTTACAAGGTGTAAAGTGTTTTTTTCACATTTTAACATGCGAGTGTTTGCGGTTATATTTTCTGAGTTGCGTTTGTTAAAAAAAATTGAAAAGGGGGCTTGTTATATTTTTTTGGGTGAAAATTACACTATTTTTAACAAACGCACCCCATACAAAAATCCTTAGTGCAGCATCATTGTTCACATTATAATTGAAATGGGAACAATATTGCTGCATTAACAAAACAAAACAAAAAACCTGTTTATTTTTTTCTATATTTTAATTTTTTATAATTTTTAACATTGTCATGTTTGGTATTGTTGGAAAGGCCATGCTCTGGTCGATCCAAAGATGCCAAACATTAACCAACCGATAGCTGCTGCGGATCGGGAGATAGGGGGTTCCAATGAACCCCCTATCTCCACCATTGGTCGCAGTTAGGGGTTAACTCCAGAACTGACGTCATTGTGACGAGGTCTTGGGACTGTCGGCAGCTGCCGTTCCCCCACGCTGTTGTCTTCCTGCAAAGACGTGACCATGTTGGCGGGCAGCGTCTTAGCGGGCAGCGGTGGGAGAGAGAGAGCTCATAGCTGGGAGAAGGTGTTGCGTGAAGCTGCAAACAGGGACAAATAAACTAGACCTGAGCCGCACTGAGGATCTTTGGGTTGTGTCGGAGAAGACTTCACGCAGTGCTGCCATCAATATTTTTTGATAAATTCTTGGTTATACAATGAATGTGACTGTGGAAAAAAATCCGTGTTGTTGTGACATCGCCTAAGCTTAACAAAACCAGGCCACGTCGGTAATCAAATCTCAAGGCAGTACAACAAGGTTGTGTTAGTGTGTGACATTTTTTGGCCAGGCAGGAAGTGTAGAATGTGCACAGTCACATTCATGGCCACGAATATGTTGGCAAATTTATGACAAAGGGTCCATAGAAATGTAAATAAATTTATGTACATATAATTTTAACAGTGTGGAAACCAAGCAATACATATTAACTTATTAAGTAAGGAAAAGCAACGCACACAAACAGGAAAATATAGAAAAAATAGAAAATTTATTTACAACATGGGGAAGGGAAGGGAAGGGAACATGCCAAGGATGGCAAACTGCCCAACAGGGGCACAAACAACACAAACAAACATAGTGTAGTGGAAATAGACTGGAAGATGGCCGCCATTGTAAGCCAGGCGAACATCTTGTTCAG
The DNA here is from genome assembly GCA_009667805.1 of Leptobrachium leishanense. Classification (NCBI taxonomy): domain Eukaryota; kingdom Metazoa; phylum Chordata; class Amphibia; order Anura; family Megophryidae; genus Leptobrachium; species Leptobrachium leishanense. The sequence goes on from CM019064.1 coordinate 42,555,819, forward strand.
AATATTGGTTCACTTGAGATAATTACTGGCATTTGAGGAGATGTTGGAGCTGGTCCGCATCTTTGATTACAAAGATTATGACTGCCGTAAGGGCCCTTACGGCAGGAAGAATAACACCCGCAGTTTTTAGCTGAAATTAGAAGCAGGCATACATAGAAACTTAGGAATGTGCTGAGATTGGAAGAAAAACAATCAAAGTGCTGAGAAAGGTCTCTGCTGTTTTCGACACAGAGAAAGGATACATCAAGGTCGTTGGGGCCCGCAGAAATACAAAGGAGTATAGAGATCAGACCAGGTGCCTTTTGTAACAAATGAGTGAAGACGCTAGGGAACGGGGCGCAGCCCGGAACAGTGGGAGCAACTAATTATGATTCACTGAAACTAACATGAAGTTTGCCAATTTACAGCCAAATTAATGAAATGTCTTTTGTATTAGCCAAAGGGAGGTACTAACCCACGTGGGGTGGGATAGCGTAACCGGGAGGTGGGCTAATTGGGATGCACCTAATCATGTATTTTGAGGTATAAAATCTCATGTCACTGTGAAAATTGCTGCTCATTCTTTGCGATTGAATCCTGTTTGAGCATCTGTTGTGATATCACAATAAAGTTTGCCTTTCCTGAAGAGACTCATGTTCAGACAATCCTTGCTCGTGTCCGGTCCGGCCTCGTCTTGAGTGAACCTGCAGATTCCGGTTACATTTCGGGAGGAGGCTGGTCTCACTGCCGCTCCAGGATGTCAGCGGCATTGCTTATATGCTCCCGCAATTCCTGGAGCAGTTCCTGGATGGAATCAATAGTTGTAACAGCAAGGCGTAGCTCGCCGATCGCCATCCGGTTAATTTGCCTAATGCTGGATGATGTGTCCGGTCTGGCTTCTCCTTCTATATATCCAATAAATGAAAGAAGGAAAATACAGTAAGTAAAGCAGGTTTATATTTTTGACTGAAAGTCTTGAAAAAATATAACAGTAGTATATACCAGTGCTGGCGACCTCCTGAGGCTCCGACTCCTCCTCCGACTCCTCCTCCTCCACCACCACCGTCAGCATCTCATCCGGTGCTATATCTAAGAAATTAAAGAAATAAAAAATACAGTAAACAACAAAACTGATTTATTTTTTAACAAAAGTCGATGCAAAATACAACAGTAAAAAAAAAAAACCTGGACTCGCGGCCTCCTGCTGCGGCTCCGGCTCTCTCTCTCCAACATCGCCATGCTCCTCCTCTTCCTCCTCCTGCTCCTCTTGTGCTATACATAAAAAAATTAAATTAAAATACAGTAAACAAAAAATGTTTCTGTTTTTGACCAAAAGTCGTTGCAAAATAAAACAGTATATACCAGCGCTGGTGGTCGCCCGTGGCTCCTCCTCCACTGGGGCACTGGTGCCCGCCGGGGCAGATGCTGCCTTCTTCCTGTCTTCTGCCAAATCCAAAAAATAACACGTAAATAATGCAGACTGGAAAAAATGGTATATCTATATAATATTGCCGAAAGTATTGCGACACCCCTCCACTACCCCACTACCAGCTTGACCCACCACTACTCCCATCTCATAGTTCTAAAGTCACAAAATATTTATTTATTTCCCCTGCACATAGACATATATTACCGTTCAATTATATATTTTTTTCAGAAGTAAACATTACGTTTATTCAATAAAAACTATTATTTGTGTTGTGTGCGTACAAAACGCATTGTGCTGACTGCTTTTAGTTATTTTATAGATGGCCTCAGCCTCAGCTTCACTTTCAGTTTCTGCTAATAAAACTGGATATTGCAGAAACAACAGAAATCCGCCATTTTGTTTTGAAATTTGCATCTAAAGCGTTCAATAATGACACTGCTGCAGCAAACTGAATTGCTGCGCTGCAACAATTCAGCAGCTGCTGAGGATGTATTGAAGGCGGCTCTGTTTGGATGCACTTTCAAAAGAACTACATGTCCCATCCTACCAGTTAGCAGAGACGCAGAGATTTTTATTGATGCGCAGGTGGGAACCAATATTGGGCAAGCTGCGGGTCATCTCGTATACATCACTCAATCACAACCTCCCCCCCAACACACTACAGTACACAGTGCCAAAAGAAATCCAGCATTGTAACTTCATCTACATACATCAAATGTCACAATTTTCACGAATACGTAAAATCACAAAAAGGAAGAGCTATGGCAAAAATGCATGTATGTCGAGTCGTGAAAACACAAAGCTATACACAATCACATTGCATGAAAAAAAGACTAGATAAATCAACGTATTTCTGTGCACATTAGCACATGCAAGCACATTATTATTATTATACAGGATTTATATAGCGCCAACAGTTTGCGCAGCGCTTTACAATAGAACATGACACTTACGTTTGGCTATGACACGCCGGATGTGCCTCAGCTGCTCCTCCTCGCATACCTTGAGGTCGGACCAGCGTTTTCGGAGCTGGTCCTTCGTCCGGTCCTTCCCGAACAGCTCCAGGATGGTGGTGCGAACCTTATCGAGGATACGGTCCTTTCTTGCGTTATTCTTTCTGCCGTAAGGGCCCTTACGGCAGTCGTAATCTCGTCTGTCAAAGATCCAGACCAGCTCGAGCATCTCCTCAAATGCCATGTTGCTGGCCCGCTTCTTCCTGGGTGGTGGTGTTTCATGGGTACAAGACGATGAGGAGGTGTCTGAATGGCACTCGTCTCTTGCAGCCATGATGAATTGAATAATAAAAACAATATTTTTTGGCCTGTCCAAAAAGTTGTCAAAAAACTGGCTCAATAAAGTTACGACATCCGCTCGCGCGCATGCGCGACCCGCAGACGAATCGGATCCGACCCGATTACAAAGGAATTATCGTATCGACAGAATTATCGGATCATTGGAAACAAAAAAAACAAGTGATACGCATTTACAAATACAAAATTTACAGAATCAGCGATATAACCGATAATAGTTAAATATACGATGTCCAGAATTACCGAAATGGAACCGAAATCACGAATGGAACCGAAATCATGAATAGAGCGAAAGTAAATTTCGATTTGACACATTTCAAGTCCATTCGAAAATTCCGAAAATATTTAGTTTCGGCTCGGAAAACTTTTAGGATCTGCCATTTTCGGATCTAAAAATTTTCGGAAAATCGGCCGCATCCGAAAACACGAATCGGGAAATTTCGTGAAAATTCCGAAATTCCGAAACCTGAAACGCACATCCCTACACCAGATGGTGTCTTTGAAGCCCGAGTTATCTCAATATTGGTAGTGTAGGCGTTAAAGTGATGTCCCACTGGGGTATAATTTTTTCCTCATGGTTCTTGATGGATTGTCTGTGCAGGTTCATCCTGAGATTCAGTTCGAGGCCAGTTTTACCAATATAGCAGGCCGTGCACTGGATCATGTATACCATATTGTCAGACATGCAGAGGTATGAGCCCTTGATGTTGTATGTGGTGTTATTGTGCCGGGCAGTGCTGCTGTCACATATATGTTGGCACAGTTTGCAGAGGGACTTGTTGCAGCGTTGAACCCATTCTCTGTCGTCCTGTTCCTGGGTGAGTTTGCTGCATACCAGTCTTTGCCTCAGGTTTGGGGGTTGCTTAAATGCCAGTAAGGGGGGCTGTATATTTCTTTGAACGCATGGACATCTATTCACTATTTACAACAACCATCCCACCCCCCCCCCTTCTGCTTGGCTCTTTATTGTTCGATTCTATGATTTTGCCCAGTATAGCTTCCAGACCTGAAGAAGAGAGTTACACTCTCGAAAGCTTGTCTTTTAAATGTGACGAAAGCCCAATAAAAAAGGTATCACCACTTACTGCTATACTCTGGTGATTTTGGCATCTGGAGGGACTAACATGGCTTATCCAATCTACACTACATACTGTATATATATATATATATAAGTTTATAATTACAAAAGACATTTATACATCCCAGTAGGCTTGTGCACCGATTTTTCTCTCGGTTCGATTCGCTTCGGTTCGTTCGGATTTTGAAAATTTTCGTTTCGACTCGTTTCGGCTGATTTCCGTTTCGATTCGGTTCGTTTTTCGGATCCACTTTTGTTTCGTGATTTCGGAAATTTTCGTGTTTTTCGGAACGTCTGTTCTCCTGGTTTCAAAGTGTCTATTCGTTTTGACGTAAACTAATGGTTTTTCGGATACGATAATTATACGATACGATAATTCTGCCGATATGATAATTCTGCCATTGAGATTTCTCATGTTTTACAAGAAGGATACATTGAGATTTCTCATGTTTTACAAGAAGGATACATTGAGATTTCTCTGGATTTCCAGGAAGGATACATTGAGATTTCTCTGGTTTTACAAAAAGGATGCATTGAGATTTCTCATGGTTTACAAGAAGGATAGATTGAGATTTCTCATGTTTTACAAGAAGGATACATTGAGATTTCTCTGGATTTCCAGGAAGGATACATTGAGATTTCTCTGGTTTTACAAAAAGGATACATTGAGATTTCTCTGGTTTTCCAGGAAGGATACATTGAGATTTCTCTGGTTTCTATTTCCAGGAAGGATACATTGAAATGGGAATGATACAAACAGGGTTATCCAAAGAGATTCGAAAAGTCACCGCACGTTCGGTGACTTTTCGTTCTCTTCAATTCGGTTCCTTTTGCCGATTGCATTTCGGTGACCCTGCGGTGTATTCAGCAAACAGCACAGGGTCCCCGAATTGCAGGGAAAAGCTGCCGTAAACCCACCGAAAACTAACCGAATGCACGCTGAAAACAAGCAAAAACATCTGGATTAACCTTTGAAAAAGACGAACAGGAGCCGAAGAGGAGCCGAACAGGAGCCGAAAAGGAGCCGAATCACACAGAGCCGAAGCAGCTGTGACGTAGAGGAGGCAGTGAATAAATTAGAAAAACCATTTGTATGAATCTGGGAAAATGAAACGCTGTTTGCAAAGAAACTACTGAGCGAAAATGTCTGAAATTTTCACAGGAGGTCCAGGGAATGATATAAAAGAGGGCTGTTACAGAAAAAATAAGCAAACTGAAAAAAAAAAAAAAAAAAATCGGACTTTGAATTTTTTTTTAAAAAATTCAGAAAAATGCTTAAAGTATCCTAAAAAATCTATAAATAAAGAGACTTTTTGCTTGCAGAATTTTATAATGAACGGTTTATTAGATATTGAATTAAAACGGGAATATTTTTAACATTGAAGCCTATGGGATTCTCCTGAATAAATTTGCCGAATTAAACCACCGAATGGCAGGGCATTAGGCGAACCTTTCACTGCTGGTTTGTGTTCTCTGAATAGCCGAAGCAGTGTTTTTTCATGGGGATTTCACTGCCCTCGAACAGGGACCGAACAGGCACCGTATGTGCAGGCAATTCGACAGGATTTGGCGAATTGCCTGCTCTCTGGATAGCCGAATGGCCAGGAAAGGTAACCGAACGCTGATTTTCAGCGTTCGGTTACCTTTCTCAAGCAATTCGAATCTCTTTGGATAACCCTGAAAATTTAATTACAGAATCAGCGATATAAATACGATGTCCGAAATTACTGAAATGGAATCGAAATCAGGAATTGAACGAAAATGAATTTCAATTTTACACATTTCTACTCCATTCGAAAATTCGAAAAGTTTTCGTTTCGGCTCGAATTTTTTTTCGGATCTGCCGTTTTCAGATCTGAAAATTTTCGGATAATCGGCTGAATTAGAATGCACGAATCGGGAAATTTTGTGAAAATTCCGAAATTCCGAAACCCGAAACGCACATCCCTACATCCCAGCAATTCAGAGAACTGCTTTACAGAGCTCATGTACTACATTCCCCATATGAAGCAAAGAACTCTGAGAAAGACATGCAAATGACGTCTGCAATTTCTCATCTTTTGTGCATCCTGGTCTGTTTTAACACAGAACCTTCCTTGTCAGTGCAAGACCATACTAAATGGATTTTCAGCAAAGGTCAGGTTTATGCAATGAGTCACAATCACTCCTGTACAGGTGTTTGGGGCTATTTTGCCCTCATTAGCAGGAGATAGGCTGTGACTCAGTGCTATTGGATGCTTAACCACTTGGCTGCTATGGACGCGCTCAGCGCGTCCAGCCAAGTGGTTCTCCTGTGCTATGGATGCGCTGAGCGCGTCCATGCACAGGAGGCAGCAATCCGCCGGATTCCGGCGGATTGGTTCCCCCCCCCCAGTGCGGGCTGACATCTTGGATGTCAGCCCAGCACTCGGGACCCCGGCGGAGCAATTAGATGTCATCGCGGCGGAGCGATGACATCTAATTCAGGCGCCCCCCCGCAAGTGCGGAGGAGGCGCCTGAAAGGGAGGGGGGAGGTCCTTCGGACCTCTCTCCCTCCCGATTGCCGGGGAGCAGGGAGTTAATACAGGTACAATATATAATATGTCTGGGTCATATATTAAAATAAGCCTTCAAAACACGTTTAAACAAGATGAGCGAAACAGGTAAAAATGACCTCAGCACAGAGGCGTGAAACGCCTCAGCAGTGAAAGGGTTAACCCGTAATGCTTAGCAGACTTAATTTGCATATCCTACCCAGAGGTCTTTGCTGCATATGGGGAATGTAGCACATAAGCTCTGTAAAGCAGTTCTTCGAATTGCTGGGATGTGTAAATGGCCTCAGCAATAATAAACTTTATAATTTGCTGTGTGGAGGCTTTTAATCTCACCTTTTCCCCCTCCACCACAACTTTATTGAGTATTGATTTGCCCTACAAGTTAAGCATCAAATAGCAATGAGTCACAGCCTATCTCCTGCTGATGAGGACAGAATAGCCTGAAACAGATGTACAGGAGTAGCTGTGGTTTGTTGAATAACCTGACCTTTACTTAAAAGTCATCCAGTATGGCTTGGCACTGGCAAGGTGGTTCTGTCTTAAAACAGACATAGGATGCTAAAAAGTGAGAAATTGCAGACTTAATTTGCACATCCTACCCAGAGTTCCTTGCTGCATATAGGGAATGTAGCACATGATCTCTGTAAAGCAGTTCACTAATTCCTGGGATATGTAAATGTCTTTTGCAACAATAAACTTTGGGCCCTATTACATTCTCTGCGCAATTGCGCCCACGCAGCGGAATTTTTTTTTGTGCACAAAAAAAAAAACTTTATCGCGCGAAAATTAACGTGGTATTCCGATGCGAGCGCATTTTTTCTTCCTTCAAGATTTTTCGTGCGCAAATCCGACGCGCAAAGCCGTTCGCAAATGAACATTGCGTGCAGGAATCGGTGGGCAGACTGTTTCGTCACGGGATTTGTCACAGGAATCAGCCAACATCAATTTACCCAATAAAATATTTACAAACTAAAAAAAGGATAAAAAAAAAAATTAACAACCACTAGCCAAAAAAAGAAAAAATTAACAACCACTAGCCAAAAAAAGAAAAAATTAACAATGACACAATTTATAAATTTTAATGTTTGGGTATGTGTAGAATGTGTAACTGTACTGTGCTGTATTTTATTTTTTTGTGCTGGTGTATCTCGTTTCGACCAGGACGATCAAATTTACAGTTACCACCTGCTTTTCAAAGACGTTACCAAAATGCGCGCAAACTTTCGTTGCGCAAAGATTGTAATACCATCCGTGTACCAGCGCACGAGCGCATTTGCGCTGTCAATGATGTTAAGTATAGGATGCACGCACGGACTTGCGCTCGCGCTGGGTTCGTGCGGGGTCAATCGCAGTAGACAATTACGCGCATTGTTTGTGCGAACGTCAAAATACGACGTTCTGCGCAAATGGTTTTTGTCCTCGCGCAAATGCGCATTTGTGTGCGCGCAAAACCGATGCGCGAGGAGTGCAATAGAGCCCTTTATTATTTACTGTGAGGAGGTTTTTAATCTCACTTTTTGCCCTTCACTATATCTTAAATGAGTATATATGTACCAGCAGGAGCCCTGTTTTCAACTATAGGAAGAACAGCCGTGGATAATACAGAACTCATGTCAATAAGCGCAGTAGGAGACTTGTATTAAAAGGTAATAGATATTTTAATCCTCCGTAATAGTTGACGTTTCAGTCCGCTTGGGGCTTGTTAAAAGTCCCAAGTGGACTGAAACGTCGACTCTTATGGAGGTTTAAATTATCTACTACCTTTAATACAAGTCTTTTGCGTGTGCTTAATGACTTGAGTAATATATATATATAAATCCAAAGAAGGAGGCGCACCCAGGAGATTTACTTATAAAGCGTAATAATGTAATCCATATTGGCAAAAGACAAATACAACCTATTTGTCTTTTGCTAATATAGATTACATTTATTACACTCTATATTTAAGTCTTCTGGTTGCGCCTCCTTTGGATTTATATTGCATACATAGCATAGAAAGGAGTCGAGGGGAGTGATATCTGGTGAACGAGGTGGCCAGTGAATTGGGCCACCCCTTCCAATTAGGGATGTGCGTTTTGGGTTTCGGAATTTCGGAATTTCGGATGCGGCCGAATTTCCGAAAATCTTTAGATCCGAAAATGGCAGATCCGAAAAGTTTTCCGAGCCGAAACGAAATATTTTCGGAATTTTCGAATGGACTTGAAATGTGTCAAATTGAAATTTATTGCTTTGAAACGAGGAGAACAGACGTTCCGAAAAAACGAAAATTTCCGAACTTACGAAAAGTCGATACAAAAAACGAGCAAAGTGACACGAAAATACGAAAAATGGTCGATATTCCGAAAACATGTACAATTCCGAAAAACGAAAATTTCCGAAATCACGAAAAGTCGATACAAAAAACGAGCTAAGTGACACGAAAATACGAAAAATGGTCGATATTCCGAAAAAATTTTACACGAAAAACGAGTCGAGCCGAACCGAATCGAAACAGAAATCGGTCGAAATGAGCTGAATCGAAAAGTTTAAAAATCCGAAAAATCGAACCAAATCGAATCGAAAAAAAAATCGGTGCACAAGCCTACTTCCAATCCACCGCTCTGGAAATGTTTCACTTAGCAACATCTTACCCACATCTTACCCAGAGTTCCTTGCTGCATATGGGGAATGTAGCACAGGAGCTCTGTGATGCAGTTCTTTGAATTGCTGGGATGTGCAAATGGCTTCTACAATAATAAACCTTATTAGTTATTGCGTGGAGGCTTTTTATCTCATTTTTTGCCCTCCACCACAACCCAAATAAGTATATATATTTGTATATATACAAAACTATATGCTTCAAACGTCAACATCAGATGTTTCCACAAGACCACTTGCTACCTTGGGTTGAGCCAGTCGCATTGGTTCCGTATCTTCCCCATGTTTGGAGGGCGGTGTGTAGATTTACATATGCTGTGTATGTGGTGAAGCTCTCATTCTACTCCCAGTGCCATGCAGTCCCTTTTTATAAGCATATAAGTGCTCCTTTAACCCCAAGTAAAAGACACCAATATGTATGCCCTGAACATTAGTTGTAGATTTTAGATATAATTCCTTAAAGCTTGTATATGTTGCAAATGTTACCGTATCTTGCTTGAATTAGGCTTGTTTTACAATGTAAGGTAGACCCCCTCAAAAGAAAAGAGTGAGGTACACCGTGTGCAATAAATTAGCAAACAGCAGCTTGATTTTGAACAGCAACAAGAATGTGATAATCTTTTCATCAGTCTTAAAAATTCTCTTGAAAACAATAATTTGAGGTAATGTCAGCACGCAATCAATAAGCCCGCAATTCAACAATTACATGGATTTATAGAGGCTAATAATACACCTGTAGATAACTATGATCATTCGGGTAATTACGACCTTTAAACACAACCATCTCTGTAGATGTCTTATCCAGATACGTCCAAACATATGTTCGTGCAAGTCAAATCTAAACATGGTCGCTTTCCCTCTATTCCCTCCTCCTAAATGTCATCAATGATGCCGTACGTGATGTCGATAGTAATGTATTTTTATAATATCATAAAGAACATCTGTGTGATGCCGTCAGTGATGTCATTAATGATTTCATTCATTTAATGGTGGTGGATTGGTATTTCCTTACCTCTAAATTTAAAAATGTTGTGCATGACATAAAAAGGGCTGCCCTTTCCTGTATATTTCATAGGCTGAATATAAGGTAGCAGTGCATGACACGAGCCGCCCATTTTTCTATTTCATAGGCTGAGTGCAAGTTTATTTCTCAGGGGCTTCCAATGTAAAACAGAATCTTTTTGGGCCGCGCACATGCCTATTATTTCCTAACCACTCTTTAATTGAAAGATCAATGGTTTTACGTCAACAAACTACTACAGTGGAACAAGTATGGTGAAACTAATCTCAAGCTAAAACCTTGTGAGACTTGAGCGAGACCCACCGTATAGCAGGTGACTTATGCTGTTGTTTGTTCTTAGACCCTCACAAACCTTGTTTTTGCTCATTATAAGTTTAGAGGGTATTCCAGATTAGGGATGAGCCGAACACCCCCGAGTTCGGTTCGGGCCCGAACCCAAACTTTCCAAATGTTCGGATCCGAACCCAAACCCGTACTCAATACAAGTCAATGGGGCTGAAAATTCGGTTTTTAGAGTGCCCTCCAAGAGGGCATATATGCTAGATATTTGCCATAAAAGGTGTATGGGGGTCTGGGTAGTAACCTGGTGGACAGGAAACAAGGACAAAAAGTAAAAAAAAAACGTTTTTAAAGGGACAGTGAGTTTTCCATGAAAAAAGGGTTAAAAATAACGTGCCTAGGAGGTCCCCATAACCTGCCCGTGAAGTGGCGGATTTCTAGGATGTATAGAAATATGTAAAAAAACAAAAAATGACATTTCAAATGACGGTAAATGCTTTTCCTTTAATCTATCCATAAACAACTGCTTGGGGCGGCAGTCTGTATGAAAAGAGGAGACATTTTTGGACACGCAGAAAAAGTTTACTGATTTTTTGGCGGTGAAAAGCAGGAGAATGACTGGAGAATGGAAAATTCTAGACCAAATAGCCGATTTGGAAAGTGAGATAAATGGGAGAATTTTTCTGGTTTGGCTATTTTGACCTAGAATTTTCTCTTCAGTCATTCTCCTGAGTTTCACCTTTCTCTCAATAACCCTGTCAGGGTTATTCAGAGAGCGGTGAAGAGCAGGAGAATGACTGGAGAATGGAAAATTCTAGGTCAAAATAGCCAAACCAGAAAAATTCTCCCATTTAGGCTAGGGTCAGACTAGCAAATTTTTAACGTGCGTTTAGGCTAGGGTCAGACGAAAGCATTTTTAACATGCGTTTAGACGCACTAAATCACGGCCGTGCTAGCAGCAAATGACGTCCAATGCCGGGTAACATACCAAGAACGGCCACACGAAAGTGCGTCCGCGCAACGCAAGTGGCAAACGAACGCATTTTTTCTAGAACGTCAAACTGCTAGTACGGACGTACAGAGTGCGCTGCGTCCGCTAGAGGCGTGTGTGCGTGATTGGGAGACGTCAGACGCTGCTAATGTCCGGCCAACATAACGTCCAGACACAAAAAGTGTTTTATTGATGATCCGTACAAAATCACGGACGAAAAGGCGCATCGTATTACCGCTATAGCGTATTCCGTAAAAAAATGCATCCATTCGTTCGAACGCACTCTTTCACAGACAACGCGAAAAATGCGTTAGTCTGACCATAGCCTTAGGCGCACTTAATCACGGCTGCACTAGCAGCAAATGACGGGCAATGACGGCCAATATACGAAGTACGGTCGCACGAAAGTCCGGCTGCGCAACGCAAGTGGGAAATGAACGCATTTTTTAGAGAACGCAGAACCGCTAGTACGGACGTACAGAGTGCACTGCGTCCATTAGCGGCGTGTGTGCGTGATTTGGAGACATCAGACCCTGCTCATGTCCGACCTACATAATGTCCAGACACCCAAAGTTTCCTGGTTTGGATCCATAAAAAATCACGCACAAAAATGCACATCGTATGACCGTTTTCGCACATTCCGTGAAAAAATACGGCAATACGTTCGGACGCACTTTTTGACGGTCACTGCGAAAATTGCGTTAGTCTGACCCTAGCCTTATCTCACTTTCCAAATCGGCTATTTGGTCCAGATTGTTCTCTTTTCCTGCCATTCTCCTGGTTTTCACCTTTCTCTGAACAACCCTGAGAGAGAGGTGAAAGCCAGGAGAACTGGCAGAAGAAGAGAACAATCTAGACCAAATAGCCGATTTGGAAAGTGAGTTAAATGGGAGAATTTTTCTGGTTTGGCTATTTTGACCTAGAATTTTCACTTCTCCAGTTATTCTCCTGCTTTTCACCGCTCTCTGAATAACCCTGTGAATGTTTAATCCCGAGGTGAAAAATAACATTGCTTTAGATGTTAGAAGCGGGCAATGAGGAAATTTTGTAGACATGTGCACAGCACAAAATTTTGTTTTGAACTAATGGATTAGTCCTAAAATGCAATTTATTTAGTTGCTAAAGAAATTCATTTTCAGTTCTTTAGTATGAAAACTAATTTCATTCATCCGAAAACCAGTGGACACAATTACTATTGTAGTGGTCCCTCTCTGTATAGAACATCCTCCTCAATTTATACCTTTCTCTGTGTAATATATGCAACATCCTCCTGCATTGATACCTCTCTCTGTATAATGTATAGAACATCCTCCTGCATTGATTAATGCCCCTCTCTGTATAGAACATCCTACTGCAATGGCATGTGGAGGGTGCAGAACTTCGGAATGCAATGCTTATCCAGCACAGGAGAGGGAACTTTTAATTAAACTTTGTATCTCTGTGGGGGAGACACAGGAATATAAAAGCAGGGGAGAGGGAAAATATTAATGTAAATCGGCCTGAAAGCTCAGAGAAGAGATGACTGGTGCAAATTTATTTTAATAATAAAATAAAGCACTTTAAATCCAGGGAAAACATTCAAATAAATCACACTGAAGGCTCATAATGACAGTAACTGTGAGAGCTGGATAATAAATGTATCAGACATAAAAAAACTTTATAACAAGCAGCACTGGGAGAGGAGAGGGACTTAATATAAAACGTGTATTATAGATGAGGAAAGGGGGGGATAGTGCTCCTGGATAATGTAAAATGTATCAGACCTAAGCCCCTATTATGCAGAGCGGGAGGGGAGATAACACACGTTTTATAAAGTCCCTCTCTTCTCCCATCGCTGCTTGTTATAAAGGGTTTTTTACTATCCAGCCCTCCTCTGTCATTAGGTTTCAGTGTGATTTATTTGAATGTTTTCCTTCTCCAGCTGCTTTTATCATCTTGTCTGCCTCATAGACATGCAAGGGTTAAGTAAATGTTTCCTCTCCTGTGCTGGCTGTCTGTGCTGCGAGTGAGTATTCTGGAGCTCTATCACTGTCAGATTTTCGGGTAGGGGGTCGGGAAGGATTACGCATACAAACCTTTTCTGTAGCTTTGCGATGTTGCGCTCTTCATTGCTGGTCTCCTTCACTCATCAATATAATATCACAAAAAGGACTGAAACTAAAATGTAGTGCATTTTATTTTAGTTTCTTTCGTTTTTTGTACTGACCAGTTTCGTATCTCTTGAGTCATACTAAAACTAAATTATCCCAAAATTCTGACTAAATCATTTTAGTACTAAAATGAATGCACATGTCTAAAATTTTGTATTTTTTTCAAACACCAGTTAAATGCAGCACATTAAGAAGTTTTAGGAGGGAAATTAATTCTCAAATCTCAATCTGAAGCAGACACTACCCCACCCCCTCAGTACCTCAGTATAGTGTACAATGTATCAAATTGATTAGACCAGACTAAAAACACCTGGTGTTATGCCGTTTGTGAACAGAGGTAATTTAGAGTTGAGAATCTTTCCACGTACACATTAGTTTTTAATTCAATATCTAATAAACCGTTGCTTATACTATTCTGCAGTAAAGAGTCTCTTTATTTCTAGATTTTTTAGTATTTTTTTAAGCATTTTCTATACTTTTTTCAAAATTTCTTTTTTTTTTTTCGAACTCAAACCGAACACACCCAAAACGTCTGAAATTCGCAAACTTTCGAACAACCAAAGTTCGGGCCGAACTCCGAACTGTCCGAACCGAACAGCTCATCCCTATTCCAGATGTTGACTGCTTGCTCCAGGTGCCTAGAGGGGTGTTAGGTATATCCTTCTGATGAGGCGTAAGAAGGCCAAAACGATTGTTGGGGGTTGCTGCATCTCTCGTGCACAGATGATGTTCTTGGACTTTCAGTTCTGGCCGCCCTATCTTGGTGATAGCATCTGATTTGCAAATGGAAAAGTCACCATTGAGTTAAAACCTTGTGAGACCTGAGCAGGAACCCACCGTCGAGCAGGCCACTTAAGCTGTTGTTTGTTCTTAGGACCCTCACAAACCTTGTTTTTGCTCATTATAAGTTTAGAGGGTATTACAGATGTGGACCGCTTGATCGAGGTGCCTATAGGGGTGTTAGGTATATCCTCCTGATGATGCCAAAGAAGGCCAATATGATTGTCAGGGGTTGCTACATCTCCCGTGCAGAGATGACGTCCTTGGCCTTTCAGTTCTGGCTGCCCTTTAGCATCTGATTTGAAAATGGAATGGTCACCATCGAGCTAAAACCTTGTGAGACCTGAGCGGGGACCCACTGTAGAGTACGGCACAAGTGCTGTTGCTTGTTCTCCTGACCCTCACAAACCTTGTTTTTGTTGACTAAAACTCATCTTAGTTTTCAAAGTGGTTCCCACTGTACTTTCTGTCGATGTTATTTAGCATAGATTTCACAATAGTTCCCATCGGTATTTCAATCAATATTTTCTAGAATTGTCTTTATTGTTGCTTCTAGCAGCATTCAATGGCAAAATCACCAAAGTATATTCACTAGCACCGAATTGGCCACCGAATTGCACTGAATGGTGAATTTCCCCTTACGGTGCAATTTCGTGGCCATTTGGCTATTCAAAAACCTAGTGATACACCAAATATTGGAGAATTGCCAGCGACATATGTTGACCTTTGGCGCCAGTGAAATTCCCCATAGAGAAGTTATGGTTGATCTATTCGGAAAACGTCGAACAGCTGTGAATAGTTGTCGAAATGCCCAGATTTTTGGTGGTTTCAATCGACAGGTTTAAACAGCCAAATCCCATAGGTTTCAATGTTGAATATTTATTCAACTGTTTATTCTTTTCATTTGCAGCAAGAAGTCTCTTTATTTTTTTCTAGAATTTTTCAGGCATTTTTCTGGATTTTTGATTCCGATTTTTTTTTTTATGCCATTTTTTTTGTTAAAATTCTATAACTAACCTTTTTATTGTTATTTAAAGGACCTTATATATTATTTCCAGGCATTTTCAGACTTTTAAAAGTTGTGTTTTTTTTGTGTCGGCTATTCTCGGATGCGTTCGCTGTCAGATCGGCGAATCGTCGGATGCATTCGGCAGGTTATCAGACTGATTTGGCGGTTTTCCGTTGGTTTCGCAATTCATTTGAAAATTTGTATTTCGGAAGAACTTCCGAAATAATGAATTGGTTTCATCCGAATTGAAACAAAACAGAACAGTATATAACAAAACTGATTTGTTATACTGTTTCACAAGAGAACCATGGATTAAATGATTCCTGAGCAGGATTTGATTTACTGGGGTTTTATTTAGTCATCCGTAATTCGACTCGATATCAACTATCGAATCGATCCCAATTTACAATACATACAAGTACTAAAGCAAACGGCATTATGAAACAAATCAGATTTGTTTGACTGTTTTACAAAGCACTCTGTCCCTGTAAATTGGCCTGTGGTGCTGAATCTGTTGTCAGCACCACAGGCCAACGGACAGCTCAACATTTAACCCTAGCTTGCCCTTTAACAGCATGATTTGATTTATTGGGATTTATTCAGTGATCGGAAATTCGACTCAATATCAACTATTGAATCGATCTTAACTTACAATGTGGTTTTTAGTGATCCGATAAACCAAACGAAACAAACTAACGAAACAAAACAAAATTATGAAACAAAATGACGAAAAATAATTATTTTGAAATGGAACAAAACAAAATGAATTTTCCAGCCCTGCACACCTCTATTTTGTAGCAATTCTTCGTGGACATGCTGCCTCGCGAGTCAGCGCGAGTCCAAGCAGCATCTCACACGCTGGGGCTGCACAGAGACTCCCAGCATGTGCTGCGCTCTGCTGCAGTGCTCGGGAGCTCTGTTCCTGAGTGGCAGAGACTCCGTACGGAACATCCCTGGTCTGGGATTACTAAAATCCGCAAGTCTTCCTGATTTTAGAATTCCGTATAAGGGATGCTCGAAATGTAATTGTGATTCATCCGCCTTTATTAATTATTTTAAATAAATAATATGAATAAAATAAAATTGATCAGTGGGAAACCCATCAATAAAAAATAATCTCTATATAACAAAACATGGTTTAATGCTGCTGTTTAGACCTAGTAGCTGGAAACGCTTGCAAACTCCTGATTTAGCCGAGAGTCTCCCCTCTCTCCTGCATACATTCCAATGAGAGGTTTACCTTTTATCTTTCTGTTACCTAGCAGCGCATTTACTGCTTAAGCCGCTTGTAATCAGCTACAGCATCTTCTTACGTGTAATGATTTGTCGCAGATAAGTTGAATTTATTTAAATAACCGAGGTATGTAGTAGACTTTCCGGAATTACTTTTTGTGTGGCCTCTGCCGTCTACTATTTTTTTTATTTTTTATTATTCTACGTAAGTGCAAAAGGCAGTTACTCACATCTTGCTAAACTGTTGGAGGATAATCCTGGCATTTTTTTCTTGACGAGAGATCAGCATCTACAGGACGCAGCTGCTAAACAGAAGATCACGTGACGGATTTTATTCTTGTCTGCGTTTTCCCTTAATGCTATCACAAACCCAGAAAACACCAGAATGATCTTATCTGTGTGAACTCACTTCTGTTACACATATCAAATATCTATTCAACCACCTGCCTATATACAAATATCAGGCGCAAACACAAAAATTTACCACCCCCCCCCCCACCAACCCTCTCTGCAAATGCAGCTGTGCACAGAAACACTTAATTAAAATTGCGGTGTTTCACCATTAACCATTATAACGTAAAATAATTAAGAATCCATGGCAAGTCCATAGAATTGTAAACCTATGAGATTTGTTGTCTGGGAAACAGTCACATTTAATCCACAGTAACAGTGTCTTTGCTATCGAAACGTCCAAAAAATGTATTTAAAGAGCAGACTCCAGGATGGAATCCTATTTTTTAAGCACTGAAACAATACATAAAGGGACATGCATGCTTTGTTAGTGTGCTTTTAATGAGTCAGTAGTGTTATACAGGAGGCAGAAAAAGCAAGTAAATGTGATATTTTTTCACATTTACTTGCTTTTCTTACTTGGCGTTTTCCACGCCCACCTTATGGAGGCTCTTTAAGCTAACCAATCAGTGTGCATACTTTGATATGCATAAAAAACGCACTGAGCATGTGCGTCTGAGTTGCTCCTCCTCCCTCCTGCACTGTAAGATGAGGGGAGGCGGGGCTGAACTTTCACCCCCAGCTACTGCAGAGACAGGGAAGGAAAGAAATCCATACACACAGGGCGAAAAAGAGAAGCAGAGAGAGGGACAACAAAGAAAAGCACAGAGACACAGCAAGAAACGGTAAAGAGAGAAAGACAGCAAGATAAAGCAGATAGAGCACATGAAAAGGTGCAGTGAGAGAGCGCGCACAAGAGACAGACAGCGCGAGAAAGAGTGTGAGAGGGAGTGACTTTGTGAGGGACTTTGAGTGAGACATAGAGTATGTAAACTATGAAAGACCGCAAGTGAACGTGTCAGTGGGTGAGTGAGTCTGTGTGTGAAAGAGTGTGAGTGTGTGAGTCAGCAGGTGAGTGAGTGTGTGAGCGAGCGTGAGTGTGTTTTTGCTTTCACAGTTGCAGAGATGTTAATATTCGGTTCTTCGGTTTCCCCAGTCCGAGGTTCTGAGCTGCACAGCTTGTGTTCTTTCTTTTTTTTTTAATAATTCTTTATTTTCCATTTTTCAAAAACAAAAAGGGCATCATATCACAAAAACACAGTTTTAGAGATTGCTACTGGTTAGCCCTGAGGAGCCCCTGCCAGAAGACCGCAGGGGAGGGACCCCGAAGAGGGGGTAGAAGAAGAGATAATAAAAAGATCAAAGAAACACAAACAAAGAGGAAAAAGAAAGAGGAAGAGACCTCATAAGAAGGGGAGGAGGGGGAAGGGGATAGGGTGCCGCCCCGAAAGAGTACAAAACCCAGGTATCATAACCCGCCAGAAAATCAAACAATCCAGCTCTCAACCCACATCAAACTCCAACCAGGGGTCCCAAATCTTGCTATGTTGGGGCATGGTATCATGTACAAGAGCCGATAAACGATCCATGTCCATATTATCTCTAATCCGAAGATGCACCTGCGCCATAGATGGAAGGGACACAGATCTCCAGCCTTGGGCCACCGCTCTTCTAGCCGCCAAGACCATTTTATGTAGCAGCTTATTCTCCGGTCTCGATAGGGCGTCCTGGGTGTGGTGAAGAAGGAATGTCCACGGGTCGAGAGCCACTCCACACTGCAGAACCTCTTGGATGAGAGCATGAATCTGAAGCCAAAAGCGTCGTATCAGGGGGCAAGTCCACCACATGTGGTAAAACGAGCCCTTAGTGCCGCAACCTCTCCAGCATAAGTCAGAGGAAGACCCGTCCATGTGAGAAAGCTGTGAGGGTTTAACATACCAGCGAAACAGCATCTTGTAAGCCTGTTCTTGGTGGGCCACATTGATGGAGCAGTGTGCCACATTGTCCCAAATATCCTCCCATTCTTCACTGGGCAGGGCATCCCCCACATCTCGCTCCCAGCGTGCAACATAAGTTGGGTCCCCCCATATTGGAGAGCCTGAGCAGAGGGAGACATAAAGCGAGGAGATCATTGATTTCGTGATGCGAGCGTCATTACAGCGAGCTTCAAACGCCGTCAAGGAAGACGTGGCGGCCTTACGGACTTCTGGCGTCCGCGCGTAATCCATGACCTGCAGGTATCGAAAGAAGTCCGCCGGTCCAACCGGACCTCTGCATCGGATGTCCGCAAACTGAAGCTTGTGTTCTTTCATACAGTCACACATATCTAGAAAGCACTAGCAAGTTCGTAGCGCTGTACAATGGGTGAGGCAGAATAACAAATGTCCATACAAGTTAAACACACAGAACAGTAGGAGAGAGGGCCCTGCTCAAGAGCTTACAATCTAAGAGGAGAGGGGTGACACACTAGGTGAGGGTAATAACCGAGTATGGGAAGTAGTGGGGTGTATGAGGGGCTGTGGGCAAGATGGAGCAAGAAATGTAGTTCATGTGAAGCTTTGATGGGTGCAATAGCGGGTGGAGTACTGTGGGTAGTGGGCAGGGAGGAGTTGGGGAATAGTCAAAAAGTAGGAGCTGAAGAAACACCCCTAGCTGAGGGGCGTCGCCGGAGAAGATGAAATGACAGAGTTTAAAGCAAGAAAATAAAAATTTTTACACATTTTTAAAACTTTTATTGATTTATTCTAGTATAGGAATAAAAGTGTTTAAATGTCAATTTAAAAAAATATTTCTAGACATACATATCCCTTTAAGCGAAGCAGTGAAATACTGTTGCTGTCCTTAAATGGACAACCCAGGCACTTTGAACGCTCAATGTCATTTGAGTGGTCACAGTGATGTGAGTGCCTTTGCCCTTCTCTTCTATCTGTGGAAGGCATAGCTTGAAGGGACGATTCAGTCCTCCGAGTGCAGGTTCTTATACCTGTCCAGAACCTGAGCACCAAAGTCAGGTTCTGGGATCTGCAAGACCTAAGTCCCACCAAATGCTCTCAATGCAAAGTGAGAGCCATTGGATTTCTTTTGTCCCCACAGTCGCATGACATGCTGCAGCTTACTGGAAGCTGGCAGCATGTTACGACCGGACCAATGCTGAGGGAGCCCAGGTGAGATTAAAATTAAACTAAAGGGTTAAATGGGAAGAGAGGTGCAGATGGAGTCAAAAGTGGTTCATGTTTGTCCCTTTGGCACAGCCCTCCAGTTTTAAACCGTGAGAGTATCTGAATAAATATGGCTTCTTTGTGCTTAGTGATTAACCTTTTTATTTATTGAGTCAATATTGCCATGGTGTATAGAAGTCATATTGGTGCAGGGATTAAGAAGGAGGCCCAAATTTTGAATTCTAATTTTCAGTCCCCCACAATGCCAGTGGGTAATATTAGTAACCAAATAACGATGAGAAATGAGAGAGACGCACTCCTAATGAATACATCAAAAGGCCACTCTAATGGGTGCTCAAAAAACTCAGAGCATGACCAGGCTTCCAGCACACATGTAGTAAAAGAGAAGGTCCAGGCACTCCTCTTAGGCTTCAGACAGAATACCTTTATGGGGAAATTAGCAAGGTTTTGGCCATGATATGGCCTTTTTCAAGCTTCAAGAGGCTTGAGCTAACTGGAGTGAGTTAGAAATCTGCTTGACAGTATGCAAACTGAAACCCAACATCATGGCATGTGAGCTGGAACCTCTTTCGTTCTTCGGTGTTTAGGGTTCGAAGTCAACCTATCCAGTGCTGGTAACAAGGAGCTCGCAAGGGAGAAAATCGTCCAGCCGATTTCTCTTACTAGCTCAGCGTTACCGAGTTTATTCAGAGCAAGCCAATTTATTAGTGATTTGGATCAGAATAATTTAGAGCTGGCTGCAGATACTGGCAGCAAAGCACCACCGCTAGTATTGTCTGCTGGAGCCCATGGTGCTCAGCATGAGCTCTGCGACAGTTCGCTTGATCAGGGTGATGCAGGGACTGTGGAAGGAGTCATGGAAGAACACTGGTGACTGTTTGTTCCGAATCTTCCGATGCTCACGGCCAGAAGAAGCAAGAGGTCCTACTGCCCTCTTCACTGCTGTTCCTGATGTAAATATGAGTTTCTTAGGTGGGATTAATTTGAAGTATTAGGGGATTTTGCCAAAACAGAATCACAACACCAGGGCTGAAGAGCCAGTCATATCAGTCAATCATATCTTAATACCAGCTCATTTAGTGGAGACTGAGCTGTGTTGGCATAACAAGTTAGGTAGCTGCCGATTTATCATCTTGTGGATAAAGTTTTGGAGCCATTAATTTACATTATCCAGCCGTAACCTCCAAGCTGAACACAAAGCTCTTTCGTCCAGTGGCTCCAACCGGTAATGTAATGGCTAGTTTGGAATTGCTCACATATTTGCTACAAAACAAGCGATTTCTTGTTAACTTGTAGCTCCTGCAATGCCCATAGCTACAGCTGTGTTTACCATACATAATTAAGTTGAATCTAGGTTGTCTAGACAATAAGGTCCAGATCCCATGAGAAAGAGCGTAAAGCCTCCAAGCGGTGCATGGCGGAGTTTAGATCTGAATATCGAATAAGTCATTTAGAGTCTTTTATCGATCGGTTACAGCTGTTCTAATATTATTGTATTTACACCCAACAGGAGTGAAAATAGTTTTGCTGCTTTCATTTTTATGTCTAGCTCACAATCAATTATTATTATTACTGCTATTACCATTGTAGTTAGATCATTGAATGATGGTTGAAGATGTAAAATGTTTTAAGAAGCATCTGCCGTAAGCGAAGCGATTTCAAATAGAATTCTGCCGGCACGCTTGTTTTTTTTGGCCATTCTGTCTGTGTACGATCTTGCCATCTCATTCTAAAGCGTCTTCAGGCTTCATTCTCTAATCCTTTCTCCCTCTACACTGCCAATGGTTTCCCTTGCTGGTGGTGTTATATAACCAGTTAATTTTGCTTTTTTATTTTTTTTAATTGTTACTATTTCTTAAAAGAAAAATCTAGGCTCTGCGATCATTTAATGCAAACTGAATGGTCCCAGTTACCTGAGTGTTTTCCTCTACCCACAGGGAGTTCCAAAGGGCTGATTCAGCCTACTGAGGCCCAGGGGCGGATCCAGAGCCAAGTCTCGGGGGGGGGGGGGCACTGACAGAAAATGATTTATTATGCGTCTGACAGGTCTGACGGAAAATAGGATATATAATGTGTCTGGGTCGTATAATAATCAATGACTTAAAATCACATATAAACATGAGCAAAACCAGTAAAAATTAGCACCGCACACAGACAAAATGTCTCAGCAGTGATAGGATTAATTTAAAAATAAATCCTTTTTGTTGGAAGCGGATTTATGGGTGGCCAAATAAAGTATTTTTTGCTTTCCAGGGGAGGAGGGGTCAAATAAACTCAGTTTGGCAGGCTTGTGTTGTTGCCCCCAGCAAAAAAAACACTTTTTTTTTTTGAATCAGGGGTTGGGGTTCTTAGCATTATATATAATCTGCTGTACATACAGGCTGCCGCTGGCACACTCCCAGTCCCAGCAAGCACTCAGATACACTCCCAGTCCCAGCAAGCACTCAGGTACACTCCCAGTCCCAGCAAGCACTCAGGTACACTCCCAGTCCCAGCAAGCACTCAGGTACACTCCCAGTCCCAGCAAGCACTCAGGTACACTCCCAGTCCCAGCAAGCACTCAGGTACACTCCCAGTCCCAGCAAGCACTCAGGTACACTCCCAGTCCCAGCAAGCACTCAGGTACACTCCCAGTCCCAGCAAGCACTCAGGTACACTCCCAGTCCCAGCAAGCACTCAGGTACACTCCCAGTCCCAGCAAGCACTCAGGTACACTCCCAGTCCCAGCAAGCACTCAAGTACCTTGAGTTGGGCTATGGACAGCACAGACCGGGTCGGATCGGATGCCCCCGTTCTGTGTCTCATCATGCAGGCCAGGCACACTCACTCTGCGAGTGTGCAGGCAGCAGCCACAACGCACTGGTCTGGCGGCAGTGAAATGTGGAGCCTCCTGCTCATTCCCGCCCACGTGACAGCAGCCCGGCGCACTGAGTCACCGGCATCACGTGACTGCACTAGCTTCCAGATTCGCGGCTGATCGATCGGCAGGGGGAGAAAAAACAGGTTGGGCAGGGAAGCACACTGCGCACTGCGGCCGGCCAGCAATTCAGCTTAAGGAGAAAAAAGGCAGCCTCCGTTAGTTCCTTCAATGCTGAAAACACCTCCTCTTGGCTCCTGCACTGCCCTATGCACCACAATAACACCAGCAGTAATATTTTCTCGGGGGGGGGCAATTGCCCCATTGCCCCCCCCTGGATCCGCCCCTGCTGAGGCCCTATTCCCTTGTTCGTGCAAACATGGGGACATTAACAGGGGAAATCTGCACCCGTAGTGTCCCCATGTTACTGTGCTATTCCGTGGCAGGCGCTACCTCAGCACCATGCTCCGAAATGCAGTGCTAACCGCTGGTATACTCACTGTAGGGCTTCCACACTGCCATGAGTATCACCTCTAGAATCTATAAGACTCCCTGGAGATTTGTACTAATTTTTAGAATTTCTGGGATATTTTTCTGGATTTTTTAAGCGAAATGTTTGATTTCCTTTTTTTTATGGCAGGTTTTTTGAATTCTGTAACAGACCTTTATATTATTTTTTATAGGACCATTTTTATTATTTCCACACATTTTCATGCTCTTTTATTATTATAAACACCTTTTAAAAAATAGCAGAGTTCTGTTTTTTTAATATCCTGCTGTTTGGAGGTCAGTTTGTTGGCGGTCAACGGGCTGATCGGTGGTCTGTTTGGCGGTCTTTGGCAGCTACACATTCGGTACAATTCAGGGATCCAGTGGTGAATAGTGAATTCACTGCAGGGTCTGCGAACTGGAATCGCCAAATTGCAACGAAGAAAGAGCACTGAAATTTCCGAAATTTGGGTGCTCTTTTGAATATCCTTATTATGTTTCTTCTGTCGTAACAGAATTGATGGGAGTTCTGATTCCAGCATCTTTGAAAAATCTGAAGTTATCAGGTCAGGGTGAAATGTACAATGATTAGAATCCCATTTATCAGGGACCACCATATGGAAAGCACTGCCGCTTTTGTGTGGAATCCCTGGGTATAAGATTCCATGAGCAATGAAGCCTCTCCAGACAGGGCTGGATTTATAACTAGGCAGAGTAGGCATGTTCCTACAGGCCCCTGCCACAAGAGGGCATCTTGCTCTGTGTGTAGAAGTTTTTTGTTTTTTTTTACAATTTGCAGTCATTTAGACCATCGTATCTCTGGAGCCCTAATGGCTAGAGGGACATATGAGGTATCATTGGAAAGGCCAGAGTACAGATTTTCTAGTGATACCAAATAGAACCAGGTTAGATTTACGTAAAAATATAATATCATAATATCATATTTCTCTCTTTTTTTTTTCTAACGAAGCACTATTATTCAGTTTACAATTATAAAGTGCACAGTGATGCTGCGCTAACTCATCTAGTCATTTACCACACTGTCAGCAAATGTGGAACTGATGATGCAACTCATTATTTCATCGAAAACCTAGACTGTGGCAGTGCAGTGAGGAGAGACAGGGGGACTTTGAAACCTGCGTCTCTGAATTGTACATCGCACAAGGTAAAGTGAGGTGTCATTGGAAAGGTCAGAGCCTGGTCTTTACAATGATACCAAACATGACCATGCAATGTGTAAAAATTGAAGAAAGTAAATGCAACTTTTGTTCCCTTTTCTACGTCAGAGGTAACATATGCTTTTTACATATAAAACAAACAATGCCACTGCCACTGCAACTCAACTAAGGCAACAGATTCTGCCCCTTCTTTCAATTTGAGCGCAGGGAGAAAATGTTTTTCAGTTTTTCATTAATATTTATCTTTTTATTTTGTTAGTTTGCCCCAAACCGAAAATTTTAAAAGTCATGTAGGGTTATTCAAAGAGATCCAAATTGCTTGAGAAAGGTAACCGAACGCTGAAAATCAGCGTTCGGTTACCTTTCTTAGCCATTCGGCTATCCAGAGAGCAGGCAATACGCCAAATCCTGGCGAATTGCCTGCGCATACGGTGCCTGTTCGGTGCCTGTTCGAGGGCAGTGAAATCCCCATGAAAAAGCACTGCTTTGGCTATTCAGAGAACACAAACCAGCAGTGAAAGGTTCCCGAAATGCCCTGCCATTCGGTGGTTTAATTCGGCAAGTTTATTCAGGAGAATCCCATAGGCTTCAATGTTAAAAATATTCCCGTTTTAATTCAATATCTAATAAACCGTTCATTATAAAATTCTGCAGTAAAGAGTCTCTTTATTTATAGATTTTTTAGGATACTTTAAGCATTTTTCTGAATTTTTTTTTTTTTTTAAAAGTTTGATTTTTTTTTTAACTTTACTTATTTTTTCTGTAACGGCCCTTTTTATTATCATTCCCTGGACCTCATATTTAAATTTCAGACATTTTCGCTCAGTAGTTTCTTTGCAAACAGCGTTTCACTTTTCAATCATTCATACAAACTGTTTTCCTAATTTATTCACTGCCTCTTCTGGTGTGTCGAAGGCTGCAATCGGTTCGGGTTTTTCTGTGGTTTTCGGCAGGTTAATCCAGATGTTTTTGAGGGTTTTTGGCGTGCATTCGCTGGGTTTTGCGGTTAGTTTTCGTCAGGTTTGCGGCAGCTTTTTCCTGCAATTCGGGGACCCTGTGGTGCTTGCTGAATACACCGCAGGGTCACCAAAATGGGATCGGCAAAAGGAACCGAATTGAAGAGAACGAAAAGTCACCGAACGTGCGGTGACTTTTCGAATCTCTTTGAATAACCCTGATGTTTTGTTTTTTTCGTTTGGGGGGGAGGAGGGTAGGGACGCTCGATAATTCTGTGCCTACAGGCTCCTGTGATGCAAATCTGGCCCTGACGTGACAGTATCGGCAGAATGAGTCATAAAGACACGGGCCAGTAAAGATCCTGCACTCCATACATTCTAAGCATTCCACAGCACAGCCGATAATAATGCTCTCCATATAACTCCGGCAGTTTACACACTGCCTGTGCAGGAGGGAGCAATTTCAAAAACAACATTGTATAGCGATGCTTTCAAAGCTCTCCAATTTACATTAAGTAGACCCTTAAAATGATACTCATTTGTAGAAATTGCAATCCTTTTATCTTAAGCTTCTCCCTGAAACATTAGGCGATTGCAGCGCAACGAATATATAAAAAGAAAAAGAATATCGTTTATGCGAGAACCGATACGATCGGCTAATTTATTTCTAGACATCATTTTAATTTCTTATTTGTAGTTATTTTTTTTTTAAAGTAATTTGTGTCTCCGTCTTTTAAGTCGCAAGGCATAAAAGCTTTCGGATTCCTAAAGAGGTTAAAAGACTCGCTGCCCCCAGGCAAACATCTTCAGAAAAGAAAGAGACAGAAACGGCAGATGAATTAAATGTTTTCTCATTGTATGAAAGTAGGCTGCCAAGTGAATTAGTACTAATTTAAGCGTTGCGGGCGATGTTTTTAATTTCTGATAATGCTTATAATTAATATATAATGAATCTGAAATGAGAGGGAACGTTTTCGATGCTTCAAAGGACGGGTTTTTTATGTTGTTTTTTTTTATTTCCGCAGCTTCGGGAACGTCATGTCTGAATTAAGCCGGGATGGTTGGGTATTTATGAATCTTAATTCGCTGTTTTCCGTTCGCAGCGATACTCATCACAGCGTGAGCTTGATGCTGTAGAATGGAAAATAAGTTCGACTGGTCTCTGAATTCACTTTTATGTGCAAATAAGGGTAAGGATTCTTCCTAATCTGTCGTGATTCATACCCTCTAGTTAATGAAGCCGAAAGAAGAAGAAAAATAAAATGGTTAATTCTTCCGAGAGCTGCAAAATTCATTAGAAAAACGAGCTCGGCGATGTAGCATGTGGCACGAATGAAACCAATGGTGATACTAATATTAACAGTAACGATAACATCATTTTATGACAAAGGCGTGCAGCTAGATGGAGTCCACTCCAGTCATATGAGGATCACAGATCAAATTATTTGATAAAATCATGGCAATGTGATTCATATAAAAGAGCACAGGATTTTATCGACATGCATTCCCAGACATATATCTAGCAGCAAATCAGGAGCAGGTGCGACCTTCACGTAGATATATGTTTTTAAGCCATTGAACTTTCTTAGAATTCCATGTAGTTACATAGAGGTCCCAGACATCCACATTGACGTAGGAGATTATCGGACAGTGTATACGTTGCCGGCTCTCAGGGTCATCTCAAGCCATAGTGAGGCCCCAGGCAAATGGTGCTTTTGGTGTCCCTCCAACCTATCTCTTGGTAGTCCAGTGAGTCCCAATGAAAAGTGGGAAGTGAATCTCCTGGTGCAGACACCACACGAGATAGATTTCTACATTGTAAACCTCACCTCCCTTTAGACAAGACAACCGAGGAAAAACAATTCCGATGTGAGTCATGGCTCTTACATGGCTGGATTTGCCAAGGAGCAAGTTCCTTCAGGACATCAGACTTGGGGACTGTGATTAATAAAACATATACACTAGAGTGATTGTGGACTTGGGGACTGTGATTAATACCCATTGCCCCAAGGCACTCATATCAGGGTCCCAAAAACGTTTTGCATTTTTATCTATGCGTATGTATGGAACGAGTAAGGTGGGATTTCTAAGGTTGCTGTTGGCTCGTATATATATAAAATAACAAAGTAAACAAACAAAACAAGAGTTGTTCAAGTAAACAAAAACCTCTAATTGTGTTTTGTTTCCCATGATGTCATAGGCATAAGGCTAAGGTCAGACGAAAGCATTTTTAACGTGCGTTTAACCGCACGAAATCACGGCCGTGCTAGCAGCAAATGACGTCCATTGCCGGGGAACATACGACGAACGGCCGCACGAAAGTTCGTCCGTGCAACGCAAGTGGCAAACGAACGCATTTTTTCGAGAACGTCAAACCGCTACTTCTGACGTACAGAGTGCGCTGCGGCCGCATAGCGGCGTGTTTGCGTGATTGGGAGATGTCAGACGCTGCACACGTCCGGCCAACGTAACGTCCAGACGCAAAAAGTATTTTATTGATGATCCGTACAAAATCACGGACGAAAATTTGCATCGTATGACCGCTATCGCGTATTCCGTGAAAAAATACGTCCATTCGTTCGAACGCACTTTTTCACAGACAACGTGAAAAATGCGTTCGTCTGACCCTAGCCTAAGCGTAGACGACATCTTTTTTCTTGTAATGTTTTATACACGTTGCTGGGCTGGATACGTCTGGTTGTTGCAGCCACCCCTGTAGGGCTCAGGCGCGACATCATTTTCCTGTATCAAAACAAGAATTGTAGTTGATAAAAAGTCTATCATGGTGCATGCTGCTTGTGCCTCAATTGAGCAGAACAAGACTTGACCTATGCATTGTCGTGGCAGGTATACTAACACATATTCATTTTTTTTAAAGTATATATATGCCTTCTCCTCACCTCCTCTCAATCATGTCACGGAATGCCTTTTTATATGTCCTAGGTGTACATGCCAATGAGATACTATGGGTAGTATTACAAAGTTGGTGCTAACTTAACCAGAGCTGTTGTAAATTACCAGAGCCATTATAGGGCTACATTACATTCTTGGTGCTAACGTTAGCGCTCACCTGAGTGATTATTAACGTTAGCCCTGGTAGCCACCGCATATTACAATCCAAATGCTAACGGGTTAAGAAACCCGTTTGGTACCTTGCACTTTTCAGCACGAGGTTACTGTACTTTGCGCTCCCTATACTTAACAAGGTGGATCACAAAGTGTTAATCAGCGTTAAGATTACAAAGTCCTAACACTGATTAACGTCCGGCTGCTGTTAGCAAAAAGTTAACCACAGCCTAGACTTGGTGCTAATGGATTCCGCTGCTGCAGAATCCGTTATCACCAGCAGAAAATACCAACCAAAAAATTCAGATTCCTACTAACGCGGGTCTGTCCGCCTCCTCCATCCGGCGGGAGCAAGGAGAGACTGGGGGAAAAAGAGCTGCCGCGTGCATCCCAGGGCTTAGCACCCGATAACAATGCAGGCAGCTTTTTAAGCGCCTGCATTGTAATACCGCGCTAAAACGGGGGCGCAAAGGAGAAACCTGCAGGCGCAGGTTTTTCTCCTTTGCGTCCCCATTTTACCGCGATGACTGTAATGTAGCCCATAGTCTATGGGGTTGTTAAATTTACAACAGCTCTGGTTAAGTTAGCACCAACCTTGTACTATTACCCTGTATGTATAAATAAATAAATACATTTACCTTGCACATATATGTGTGTGTATACGTTGGACATTGGCACGCGCACACATGTTACTTTACCTGTAAACTATGAATAATCACTAACTATTACACTCCATGTTTTTTATCATGAATCAAATATGACAAATCCAGAAAGTGTCACTGGGACCTAAAACGGTTGAAAGCAGTATCAGTTCAGAGTAGTTGTACCCTCCTTTACACGCCTATGACATTGACTGATAATAAATAAACAAATCTGGGCTGACCACCCTAATAGGTAAGCACCACTCCCTACTACATGTGCTCCATTGCAGGATTCTTCTTGAACCATGAACTGCAGGGATTCCAAGGAAGATAATTATTTCACGCTTAAGTGGGTTTTTCCCATAGCGTCAGTCATTAGGTCAACATACAGGGTAATTCATAGAGATTCGAAAAGTCACCGCACGTTCGGTGACTTTTCGTGCTCTTCAATTCGGTTTGTTTTGCTGATCCCATTTCGGTGACCCTGTGGTGTATTCAGCAAGCACCACAGGGACCCCGAACTGCAGGGAAAGGTCACCGCAAACCCGATGAAAACGAACCGCAAAACCCAGCGAATGCACGCCGAAAACACGGAAAAACATCTGGATTAACCTGCCGAATACCACGGAAAACCCGAGCAGGAGCCGATCACATGCAGACGAAGCCTCTGAAGAAAGCCGACACCGCAGAAGAAGGCAGTGAATAAATTAGGAAAACAGTTTGCTTGAATGATTGAAAAGTGAAACGTTGTTTGCAAAGAAACTACTGAGTGAAAATGTCTGAAATTTGCATATGAGGTCCAGGGAATGATAATAAAAAGGGCTGTTACAGAAAAAAGAAGTAAACTAAAAAAAAAAATCTGACTTTTAAAAAAAAAAAAAAAAAAAATTCTGAAAAATGCTTAAAATATCCTAAAAAATCGAAATAAAGAGACTCTTTACTGCAGAATTTTATAATGAACGGTTTATTAGATATTGAATTAAAACGGGAATATTTTTAACATTGAAGTCTATGGGTTTCTCCTGAATAAATTTGCCGAATTAAACCACCGAATGGCAGGGCATTAGGGGAACCTTTCACTGCTGGTTTGTGTTCTCTAAATAACCGAAGCAGTGCTTTTCATCGGGTTTTCACTGCCCTCGAACAGGCACCGAACAGACACCGTATGTTCAGGCAATTCGCCAGGATTTGACAAATTGCCTGCTCTCTGGATAGCCGAGTGGCCAGGAAAGCTAACCGAACACTGATTTTCAGCGTTCGGTTACCTTTCTCAAGCAATTCGGAGCTCTTTGAATAAACCTGTATGTGTAGGACCTGCTACAAGATGGGACTCATTGATGCTGTTAGGAGGTTTATCAACATTTTGTTATATTTTGTGATGAAAATCCACATCATTTTAATCCTAGATCAGGAATTTAAACCTGTGAAACTATTATTGGGTGGAGTGCTCTGATGCATATGTTTTATGGACCTATGATCTGTCCTCTCTGTATGTTTACCTTTCTTCTCCATACTATTCCACTATTAGTATTTACGACACCCATCCTAACCCCCTCCCATCCTTCTGCGTTGCTCTTTATTTTCAATCCTGTGATTTTTCTCAGTATAGTTTCCAGACCTGAAGAGGAGAGGTTATACTCTCGAAAACTTGCTTTTTAAATGTAATGTTAGTAAAAAATAAAAAAAGCTATTGATGCATTTGTGGAATCAAGAGACGGAGCTTGTTCTAATACAACACATTTATTTTGTGATTTTATATTCTGAAACAGAGAAATAACTCAGGTTTTAACTGGGGCACGCTGATTCTCTCCACTGCACTCAATGGCTGTCTCAGAACTGCTAAGCCACTGAGTATCAGGGCTGTAGGGAGGGCGAGGCAAGTGAGGCACTAGCCTCGGGTGCAGCTGCGAGGGGGCACAGTCAGTGTCAGCTAGGGCTATCAAAAACAATTGACAGTGCAATCCTAATTTAATGAATAGCATCTATTAACTGTGCGCTCCTCCATCATTTGCCACTTTGGGAGGTGCAGCCTGCTTCTTCCCAGCCAGTCCCATTTACTCCATGGCAGCACTGGAAGGGAGAGATCATATGACGTCACTTCCTCCCAGTGCTCCATTCTGCCACGGAGGAACGAAGCAAAGTCCTGCTTCTGGCTCACAGGTTGAAAGCAGGTGACATGAAAATGAAACGTAGGGGGAATGGACTGAAAGAGGGGGGGTGTAATGAAAATGACAGGAAGAGGAAAGAGGGGGGTGTAATGAAAATGACAGGAAGAGGAATGAGGGGGTGTAGTGAAAATGACAGAGGGGGGAATGATCTGAAAGAGGAGGGGGTGTAGTGAAAATGACAGAGGGGGAATGGTCTGAAAGAGGAGGGGTGTAGTGAAAATGAGGGGGGAATGGTCTGAAAGAGGAGGGGTGTAGTGAAAATGACAGGATGGGGAATGGTCTGAAAGAGAGGGGGGTGTAGTGAAAATGACAGGGGGGAATGGTCTGAAAGAGGAGGGGGTAGTGAAAATGACAGAGGGGGGAATGGTCTGAAAGAGGAGGGGGTGTAGTGAAAATGACAGAGGGGGAATGGTCTGAAAGAGGAGGGGGTGTAGTGAAAATGACAGGAGGGGGAATGGTCTGAAAGAGGAGGGGTGTAGTGAAAATGACGGGGGCTAATGGTCTGAAAGAGGAGGGGTGTAGTGAAAATGACAGGGGGGAATGGTCTGAAAGAGGAGGGGGTGTAGTGAAAATGACAGGGGGGAATGGTCTGAAAGAGGAGGGGTGTAGTGAAAATGACAGAGGGGGAATGGTCTGAAAGAGGAGGGGGTGTAGTGAAAATGACAGGGGGAATGGTCTGAAAGAGGAGGGGGTGTAGTGAAAATGACAGGGGGGAATGGTCTGAAAGAGGAGGGGGTGTAGTGAAAATGACAGGGGGGAATGGTCTGAAAGAGGAGGGGGTGTAGTGAAAATGACAGGAGGGGATGGTCTGAAAGAGGAGGGGTGTAGTGAAAATGACGGAGGGAATGGTCTGAAAGAGGAGGGTGTATGAAAATGACAGGATGGGAATGGTCAGAAAGAGGAGGGGGTAGTGAAAATGACAGGCGGGAATGGTCTGAAAGAGAGAGGGGGTGTAGTGAAAATGACGGGGGGAATTGGTCTGAAAGAGGAGGGGTGTAGTGAAAATGTGACAGGAGGGGGAATGGTCTGAAAGAAGAGGGGGTTGTAGGGAAAATGACAGGAGGGAATGGTCTGAAAGAGAGGAGGTGGGTGTAGTGAAAATGACAGGGGGGAATGGTCTGAAAGAGGAGGGGGTGTAGTGAAAATGACAGAGGGGGGAATGGTCTGAAAGAGGAGGGGGTGTAGTGAAAATGACAGGGGGGAATGTCTGAAAGAGGAGGGGGTTAGTGAAAATGACAGAGGGGGGATGGTCTGAAAGAGGAGGGGGTGTAGTGAAAATGACAGGGGGGAATGGTCTGAAAGAGGAGGGGGTGTAGTGAAAATGACAGAGGGGGGAATGGTCTGAAAGAGGAGGGGGTGTAGTGAAAATGAAGAGGGGAATGATCTGAAAGAGGAGGGGGTGTAGTGAAAATGACAGGAGGGGGAATGGTCTGAAAGAGGAGGGGTGTAGTGAAAATGACGGGGGGAATGGTCTGAAAGAGGAGGGGTGTAGTGAAAATGACAGGATGGGGAATGGTCAGAAAGAGGAGGGGGTGTAGTGAAAATGACAGGGGGGAATGGTCTGAAAGAGGAGGGGGTGTAGTGAAAATGACAGAGGGGGAATGGTCTGAAAGAGGAGGGGGTGTAGTGAAAATGACAGGGGGAATGGTCTGAAAGAGGAGGGGTGTAGTGAAAAGACAGAGGGGGTGGTCTGAAAGAGGAGGGGTGTAGTGAAAATGACAGGGGGGAATGGTCTGAAAGAGGAGGGGGTGTAGTGAAAATGACAGGAGGGGGAATGGTCTGAAAGAGGAGGGGTGTAGTGAAAATGACGGGGGGAAGGTCTGAAAGAGGAGGGGTGTAGTGAAAATGACAGGGGGGAATGGTCTGAAAGAGGAGGGGGTGTAGTGAAAATGACAGGGGGGAATGGTCTGAAAGAGGAGGGGGTGTAGTGAAAATGACAGGGGGGAATGGTCTGAAAGAGGAGGGGGTGTAGTGAAAATGACAGGGGGGAATGGTCTGAAAGAAGAGGGGGTGTAGGGAAATGACAGGAGGATGGTCTGAAAGAGGAGGGGTGTAGTGAAAATGACAGGGGGGATGGTCTGAAAGAGGAGGGGGTGTAGTGAAAATGACAGGGGGGAATGGTCTGAAAGAGGAGGGGTGTAGTGAAAATGACAGGGGGGATATGGCTGAAAGAGGAGGGGGTGTAGTGAAAATGACAGGGGGGATGGTCTGAAAGAGGAGGGGGTGTAGTGAAATTGACAGGAGGGGGAATGATTGAATCTGAGCGATTGTTATGTGTATCTGTGAGTGCATATGTTTGTATCAGTGAGTATGTGAGTCTGTGTGAATCGCGTACAAATTTGACAATATGCCCACAGGCGTGTACCTAGCTCTGTCAAATTTGACAATCTGCTGATATGCACATGCACACCCTAATGTAGAAACATGATCCCCTGTGCATGCGCCTCCTACACATGACATCTGTGATATCTGATTGGATAATAACTTGGCACTTTGTTTTAAATTTTACAGATCTTCAGTTCCAGTTCGTTCTTCTGACAGTGTGCAATTGCTTTGCTGCCCTGCTGACGGTGAGTTTGAACTGGAACTGAAGATCTGTAAAATTCGGAAAAAAGTGCCAAGTTATTATCCAATCTGTGATTAGCATTCTCAGCCAGATGTCTCGTATGTCAGGTTTATGGGAAGCATGCAAAGGGGATCCCGCTTCCACAAACATAAACATATTTATATATATAATAACCTCTGTAAAAATATTGTGTGGGGGGGGCACAATTTTCTGTTCTTGCCTCGGGTGCAAAACAAGCTAGCTACGGCTCTGCTGAGTATACATACTATTCAAATCTAAAATCATAAAATCAAGCATTCTCTCTTTAATAAACAATTGGTACAACCACATCTGGAACTAAACAAATCTATTAGGCTTGTGCACCGATTTTTTTTTCGGTTCGATTCGGTTAGATTTTTCGGATTTTTAAACTTTTCGATTCGGCTCGTTTCGACCGATTTTGGTTTCGATTCGATTCGGTTCGGCTCGTTTTCCGGGTACATTTTTTTCGGAATATCGACCATTTTTCGTATTTTCGTGTCACTGTGCTCGGTTTCTGTATCGACTTTTCGTGATTTCGGAAATTTTCGTTTTTCGGAATTGTACATTTTTCGGACTATCAACCATTTTTCGTATTTTTCGTGTCACTTTGCTCGATTTTTGTATCGACTTTTCGTTTTTCGGAACATTTTCGTTTTCCGAAAATTTTCGTTTTTCAGAAAATTTTCTTTTTTCGGGAAATTTTCGTTTTTCGGAAAATTTTGTTTTTTTCGGAACGTCTGTTCTCCTCGTTTGACACATTTCAAGTCCATTCGAAAAATCCGAAAATATTTCGTTTCGGCTCAGAAAACGTTTCGGATCTGACATTTTCGGATCTAAAAATTTTAGGAAATTCGGCCGCATCCGAAAACACGAATCGGGAAATTTCGTGAAAATTCCGAAATTCCGAAACCCGAAACGCACATCCCTAAAATCTATCCAGCATAATAATATAACCTCTGGACCACACTCTCTGTCACTTTAAATTCCTGTGGGAGTTTTGTCCAGGACATTTATTATACACAGTAAACATATTTTAAACAGATTCTGGCTACTGGATTCTTTGACATAAAGCCTCTATATCTCTACCAGTCTCAGCCCGCTTCATATTTCAGTAGTGTCAGTTACATGTGGCTGCAGCGGATCCATTATACAACCTGTTTATCCAAGTGGACCCCACTGAATATAACCAACTGACTCTCATATCATTTCCCATTAACTGACAACCTTGGATGTTTTTCTGCCTACCTGAAACAGAGAAATAACTCAGGTTTTTACTCTGGGCGCGCTGATTCTCTCCACTGCATTCAATGGCTGTCTCAGAACTACTAAACCACTGAGACATCCACATGGCACCAATTACAGTCCCTGTGGCTGAGAACACAACGATCGCCACCTGCTGGTAAGAGGTTATGGCAGCAGCAACAGAGCTATGGAACGTTATGGGCTTGTCAATACTACATACTGTGTTCCTTTGGGGTGCAGTGAGTTTGATACCCATTTAATACACAGAGTGTCACAGTATCACTATGCATTGCTGTACTCTGGTGATTTATATATATACTTATTTGGGCTGTGGTGGATGGAAAAAAATGAGATCAAAAGCCTTCAAACTGTAATTAATAAAGTTTATTATTGCAGAAGCCATTTGCACATCACAGCAATTCAAGGAACTGCATCCCAGAGCCCCTGTGCTGCATTCCCCATATGCAGCAAGGAACTCTGGGTAGGATATGCAAATGACCTCTGTCTCACTTTTATTGCATCCTTTATCTGTATATATATATATATATATATATATAAAAATACATATATATATATATAAATATATATACACTATATTGCCAAAAGTATTTGCTCACCCATCCAAATAATCAGAATCAGGTGTTCTGGGTAGGACATGCAAATGACATCTGTCTCACTTTTGTGCATCCTGGGTCTGCTTTCACACAGAACCCTTCAATCAATACCATGCCATACTAGATGTTTTTTTTTTTAGCAGACATCAGTTTTATGCATCAACCTGATCTCTGCTAAAAAAAAAAGCCATCTAGTATGGCATGGCATTGATCGTTTTTGCTGCTGCTCCATTCTTTGTTTTCTTTTTCAAAGTGGAAATGTTTTGGTGACGGTATAAAATAAACCCACCATTCTGTCTCTTGGCTGAGAAGCAGCGGGAAGACGTGCGTTTGCCGGTAGGCAATTTTTGGTTTCATTAACCAACCTTAAGAGGTTTGCATGACGTGGCGGATGAGCTTAACACTTTAGTGGCCATTACAGTAAATTAAAACCCCTGTTTTGTTTCAAATGGAGTCATAGGGGTGAGCGCAAATGACAACGCTTTTTTTCCTTCTTACGATTTATATATGAATTTCTTAGGGCATACCCATACCTGATCAGGTATGCCCTAAGAAAAACCCACAAGCATTTAATCTGAGCGAATACACTCAAAGGAATGTGAGTGGCCTGCCATATAATAGTTTATATACATTTATTTTTGTCCGCAGAGTTACACTATCAGGGTTATTCAAAGAGATCTGAATTGCTTGAGAAAGGTAACCGAACGCTGAAAATCATTACATTTCCTGGCCATTCGGCTATCCAGAGAGCAGGCAATTCGCCAAATCCTGGCGAATTGCCTGCACATATGGTGCCTGTTCGGTGCCTGTTCGAGGGCAGTGAAAACCCCATGAAAAGCACTGCTTCGGCTATTCAGAGAACACAAACCAGCAGTGAAAGGTTCCCGAAATGTCCTGCCATTCGGTGGTTTAATTCGGCAGGTTTATTCAGGAGAATCCCATAGGCTTCAATGTTAAAAATATTCCCGTTTTAATTCAATATCTAATAAACCGTTCATTATAAAATTCTGCAATAAAGAGTCTCTTTATTTATAGAATTTTTAGGATATTTTAAGAATTTTTCTGATTTTTTTTTTAAAAGTCCGATTTTTTTTTTTTTTCTAAGTTTACTTATTTTTTCTGTAACAGCCCTCTTTATTATCATTCCCTGGACCTCATATGTAAATTTCAGACATTTTCGCTCAGTAGTTTCTTTGCAAACAGTGTTTCACTTTTCAATCATTCAAGCAAACTGTTTTCCTAATTTATTCACTTCACTCTGTCTGCTTTCTCGGCTTTATCCGGCGGCTTCGCTGCGTGTGATCGGCTCCTGCTCGGGTTTCTCCGTGGTTTTCGGCAGGTTAAGGCTGGGGTCAGACGAGC
This sequence comes from Leptobrachium leishanense, assembly GCA_009667805.1. NCBI lineage: Eukaryota > Metazoa > Chordata > Amphibia > Anura > Megophryidae > Leptobrachium > Leptobrachium leishanense. The sequence continues at coordinate 42,592,879 of CM019064.1, forward strand.
GTGATTTCTACGGACTGTACGTCCGTGCAGTACGGACATCGTCAGTACGGATGACGCAGTAGTGGTCACACAGTCCGTTTTTTCACTGAAGTTATTTTTTGACGGATGTAGGAGGGGAAAATAAATTACAATGAAAAAACATTCTGTCCGTCAAAAATGCTGGACGTATAAATGCAGTCCGTCTGACCTTGTTGCATCACTCACACACAAAGCTATGCAGACGTTGTGGACGTGGCGCACTCCGCACGTCCGTTCTAGCAGTATTACGTTCTTGCCTAACCTGCGTCCGTTTGCCGCGGCCGTTGTGCGTCCGCAGTTCAGTGCGGACGTACTTCATGTGTCAGGCTCCAATGGACTTACTTTCATGCTATCACGGACGTACTTTTAGGCGCAATCACGGACGTGAACACTACGCTCGTCTGACCCCAGCCTAATCCAGAAGTTTTTGAGGGTTTTCGGCGTGCATTCGCCGGGTTTTGCGGTTAGTCTTCGTCAGGTTTGCGGCAGCCTTTCCCTGCAATTCGGGGACCCTGTGGTGCTTGCTGAATACACCGCAGGGTCACCGAAATGGGATCGGCAAAAGGAACCGAATTGAAGAGAACGAAAAGTCACCGAACGTGCGGTGACTTTTCGAATCTCTTTGAATAACCCTGAATGTATTGCATGTTTTTTCTATTCCCATTTAATCCTGAGGATATCTGGTGCCTTCATTAACAGATCCTGCCCAACTGAGAGTTTGAAGGGGGTACATATATCCTACCAACGTAAGCTGTTGTGTGTGTTTCTGTACATAAAGTGTGTATCGACACTGTAGCGCTGCATTGTTTTTTCTTTGTTCTAGATTTATATAGTGGCTTTGGGAACAGACACTTTAATTTGAATGATTAAAGCGACCAGTGTCATTGTGTGATACATACTATTGAAAGCGCCACTGGAGTGTTATCTTTTGTGCAGTAAATACGTGCATCTTGTCGGTCTTCTATACATCCCATTATGTGTTAAACAAACAATGCCTGAAACAATGTTTGAAATCAATCACAAAAATCTGAAGTCATGCAGGGTTATTCAGAGAGAGGTGAAAACCAGGAGAAATGGCAGGAGAAGAGAACAATCAATCAAGTAGGATAAATAGGAGAATTTTTATGGTTTGGTATTTCGATCTAGAATTTTCACTTCTCCAGCCATTCTCCTGGTTTTCACCTCTCTATGAATAATCCTGATAGTTCCTGACTTGTCGCATTCACATCGTTAAAAACAAACAAACAAACAAACCTGCATTCCCTTACATTCTAACCAGGAAAATAAATTCTACGTGTTCGTAGGTTTAGTTTTTCCCTTTGCGCCATTTGTCCAGCAGGGGGCAGAAGTGCAGCGTGTTTCATTTCACCAAATCATTTTTATTTCTAGTGTCTAAGAGAAGTTTAGTCAAGTGTCATTATTTCAATAATGATCGTACAAAGGAACACATGATTACCGCATACATTAAATGCTGCATATATTCTGCACATACTCTTGAACAAGTACAATTCACACTTGTTTAGAAAAAAAAAAATAGGTTAGTGTTTTAACCTTCCCTTTTCTATTAGTTTGCTATAAAGCAGAGCAGGGTATTGTAGGAAACTTGCAAAGCAGGTTTGTATATTAATGCCAAAGACAAATCACCAATATTTTTTTATATTACCACTAGTTGTAAAGCCTGCCCAGAGGGCAGTCTATTGTGGATATACTGCCCCTGCTCATGTATACTGCCCCAGCTTGTGGATATTGCCCCAGCTCGTGGATATTGCCCCAGCACGTGGATACTGCCCCAGCACGTGGATATTGCCCCAGCACGTGGATACTGCCCCAGAACGTGGATACTGCCCCAGAACGTGGATACTGCCCCAGCACGTGGATACTGCCCCAGCACGTGGATACTGCCCCAGCACGTGGATACTGCCCCAGCACGTGGATATTGCCCCAGCACGTGGATACTGCCCCAGCACGTGGATACTGCCCCAGCACGTGGATATTGCCGCAGCACGTGGATACTGCCCCAGCTCGTGGATACTGCCCCAGCTCGTGGATACTGCCCCAGCACGTGGATTGATACTGCCCCAGCACGTGGATATTGACCCAGCACGTGGATACTGCCCCAGCACGTGGATACTGCCCCAGCACGTGGATATTGCCCCAGCACGTGGATACTGCCCCAGCACGTGGATATTGCCCCAGCACGTGGATACTGCCCCAGCACGTGGATACTGCCCCAGCACGTGGATACTGCCCCAGCACGTGGATACTGCCCCCAGCTCGTGGATATTGGCCCAGCTCGTGGATACTGCCCCAGCACGTGGATACTGCCCCCAGCACGTGGATACTGCCCCCAGCTCGTGGATATTGGCCCAGCTCGTGGATACTGCCCCAGCACGTGGATACTGCCCCAGCACGTGGATTGATACTGCCCCAGCACGTGGATATTGGCCCAGCACGTGGATACTGCCCCAGCACGTGGATTGATACTGCCCCAGCACGTGGATATTGACCCAGCACGTGGATACTGCCCCAGCACGTGGATATTGGCCCAGCACGTGGATTGATACTGCCCCAGCACGTGGATACTGCCCCAGCACGTGGATACTGCCCCCAGCACGTGGATATTGCCCCAGCTCGTGGATACTGCCCCAGCACGTGGATATTGCCCCAGCACGTGGATACTGCCCCAGCACGTGGATACTGCCCCAGCTCGTGGATACTGCCCCAGCACGTGGATTGATACTGCCCCAGCACGTGGATATGCCCCAGCACGTGGATACTGCCCCAGCACGTGGATACTGCCCCAGCACGTGGATACTGCCCCAGCACGTGGATACTGCCCCAGCACGTGGATACTGCCCCCAGCACGTGGATACTGCCCCCAGCACGTGGATACTGCCCCAGCTCGTGGATATTGGGCCAGCTCGTGGATACTGCCCCAGCACGTGGATATTGCCCCAGCTCGTGGATACTGCCCCAGCACGTGGATATTGCCCCAGCACGTGGATACTGCCCCAGCACGTGGATACTGCCCCAGCTCGTGGATACTGCCCCAGCACGTGGATTGATACTGCCCCAGCACGTGGATATTGCCCCAGCACGTGGATACTGCCCCAGCACGTGGATACTGCCCCAGCACGTGGATACTGCCCCAGCACGTGGATACTGCCCCAGCACGTGGATACTGCCCCAGCACGTGGATACTGCCCCCAGCACGTGGATACTGCCCCAGCTCGTGGATATTGGCCAGCTCGTGGATACTGCCCCAGCACGTGGATATTGGCCCAGCTCGTGGATATCGCCCCCCCGCTCGTGGATATCGCCCCCCCCCCCGCTCGTGGATATCGCCCCCCCCCCCCGCTCGTGGATATCGCCCCCCCCCGCTCGTGGATATCGCCCCCCCCGCTCGTGGATATCGCCCCCCCGCTCGTGGATATGGCCCCCCCCGCTCGTGGATATGGCCCCCCCGCTCGTGGATATGGCCCCCCGCTCGTGGATATGGCCCCCCCGCTCGTGGATATGGCCCCCCGCTCGTGGATATACTCACCTACATCGGCCCTCCAGCGATGGCGGTCCCGCGTCCCGCTTCCAGCGTCCTCTCTCGCTCCGTTGGTCGCCGGGATGACGTCACGAAAGCCTTTGACCCCCGGGGTCAAAGGCTTTCGTGACGTCATTCCGGCGAACAACGGAGCGAGAGAGGACGCTGGAAGCGGGACCGCCATCGCTGGAGGAGCTAAGGGCCGATGTAGGTGAGTATGTGTCCCCCTACATTGGCCCGGAGCCTCAGCGGTGGCTGTCGTAGGCTGCTCGGCCGGCCTTCAGGCTTAGGCGAGCCCCCGGCTCGGCTGGGCCTGTAGGCCCAAGCCAAGCCGGGGGCTCGCCTGAGCCTGGAGGCCGGCCGAGCAGCCTGCGACAGCCGGAGGACAGTCACCGCTGGAGCTCAGGGCTAATGTAGGTGAGTATGTGCTCTCCACACCCACCCTGCTTACTCGGCCGGTATCCAAGCTTAGGCGAGCCCCCGGCTTGGGCCTAGAGGCCCAGCAGAGCCGGGGACTCGCCTGAGCATGGAGGCCGGTCGAGTTGCATGCTCGGCCGTCCTCCAGGCTCAGGTGAGTCCCTGGCTCGGCTGGGCCTCTAGGCCCAAGCCAAGCCGGGGGCTCGCCTGAGCCTGGATGCCGACCAAGCTTAGGCGAGCCCCCGGCTTGGCGTGGGCCTAGAGGCCCAGCCGAGCCGGGGACTCGCCTGAGCCTGGAGGACGCCCGAGCATGCAACTCGACCGGCCTCCATGCTCAGGCGAGTCCCCGGCTCGGCAGGGCCTCTAGGCCCAAGCCAAGCCGGGGGCTCGCCTAAGCTTGGATACCGGCCGAGCAAGCAGGGTGTGTGTGTGTGTAGAGCACATACTCACCTACATCGGCCTCGAGTCCTCCACCGGTTCCACACATACTCACCGACATCGGCCCTTGGCTCCTCCAGCGATGGCGGTCCCGCTTCCAGCATCCTCCCTCCGTTGCTCGCCAGGATGACGTCACGAAAGCCTTTGACCCCCGGGGTCAAAGGCTTTCGTGACGTCATTCCGGCGAGCAACGGAGGGAGGATGCTGCAAGCGGGACCGCCATCGCTGGAGGAGCCAAGGGCCGATGTCGGTGAGTATGTGTTAGGCAACATCGGCCCTGAGCTCCAGCGGTGACCTCCTCCGGCCGAGCAGGCTGCTCGGCCGGCCTCTACGCTTAGGCGAGTCCCCGGCTCGGCTGGGCCTGTAGGCCCAAGCCAAGCCGGGGGCTCGCCTAAGCCTAGAGGCCCGCCGAGCAGCCAGCGGCAGCTGGAGGAGGTCTCCGCTGGAGCTCAGGGCCGATTTTGGGGTGTGTTTGTTTGGGAACTTCGGCCCCGATCCTCCAGCGGTGACCTTCTCCGGCTGCCGCTGGCTGCTCGGCGGGCCTCTAGGCTTAGGCGAGTCCCCGGCTCGGCTGGGCCTGTAGGCCCAAACCGAGCCGGGGGCTCGCCTAAGCCTAGAGGGCCGCCGAGCAGCCAGCGGCAGCCGGAGGAGGTCTCCGCTGGAGCTCAGGGCCGATTTTGGGGTGTTTGTTTGGGAACTTCGGCCCCGATCCTCCAGCGGTGACCTTCTCCGGCTGCCGCTGGCTGCTCGGCGGGCCTCTTGGCTTAGGCGAGTCCCCGGCTCGGCTGGGCCTGTAGGCCCAAACCGAGCCGGGGGCTCGCCTAAGCCTAGAGGGCCGCCGAGCAGCCAGCGGCAGCCGGAGGAGGTCTCCGCTGGAGCTCAGGGCCGATTTTGGGGTGTTTGTTTGGGAACTTCGGCCCCGATCCTCCAGCGGTGACCTTCTCCGGCTGCCGCTGGCTGCTCGGCGGGCCTCTAGGCTTAGGCGAGTCCCCGGCTCGGCTGGGCCTGTAGGCCCAAACCGAGCCGGGGGCTCGCCTAAGCCTAGAGGGCCGCCGAGCAGCCAGCGGCAGCCGGAGGAGGTCTCCGCTGGAGCTCAGGGCCGATTTTGGGGTGTTTGTTTGGGAACTTCGGCCCCGATCCTCCAGCGGTGACCTTCTCCGGCTGCCGCTGGGTGCTCGGCGGGCCTCTAGGCTTAGGCGAGTCCCCGGCTCGGCTGGACCTGTAGGCCCAAACCGAGCCGGGGGCTCGCCTAAGCCTAGAGGGCCGCCGAGCAGCCAGCGGCAGCCGGAGGAGGTCTCCGCTGGAGCTCAGGGCCGATTTTGGGGTGTTTGTTTGGGAACTTCGGCCCCGATCCTCCAGCGGTGACCTTCTCCGGCTGCCGCTGGGTGCTCGGCGGGCCTCTAGGCTTAGGCGAGTCCCCGGCTCGGCTGGGCCTGTAGGCCCAAACCGAGCCGGGGGCTCGCCTAAGCCTAGAGGGCCGCCGAGCAGCCAGCGGCAGCCGGAGGAGGTCTCCGCTGGAGCTCAGGGCCGATTTTGGGGTGTTTGTTTGGGAACTTCGGCCCCGATCCTCCAGCGGTGACCACCTCCGGCTGCCGCTGGGTGCTCGCGGGCCTCTAGGCTTAGGCGAGTCCCCGGCTCGGCTTGGGCCTGTAGGCCCAAACCGAGCCGGGGGCTCGCCTGAGCCTGGAGGCCCGCCGGCAGCCGGAGGACGGTCACCGCTGGAGGATCGGGGCATCTGGCCGTGTAAACACACGGGTAGCTGCGCGCGGCTCGTGCCGTTTTTTTTTTTTTTTTTTCACGCGGCCGGCACGCGCAGCTACCTGTGTGTTCTAACGGCCGCTTTCAAATGTCCGTCGCGCATGCGCAGTAGGGTTTTGGCGACGGACGTTTTTAGGCTTATTCTATTATAGTATAGATATATGCATTGTTTTATTACGTGCAGCGGCAAATACTACAATACAAGATACAGAAGCAAAGAAGCATGAAAAAATTGGGTAATTTTCCTACGTGTGATATCCACGATTCGCACTTTCAAAGAACAGATGAGGCAAAAGATGAAAAGTTATGGGACCATATGCTTTAACAACAGATTCAAAATTAGTGAAAAAGAAGAAAAATCCCACAATTCTCTTCTAATGTGCACAAAATATTCCAAATTTGCAATTAAAAACATAAGGGGTTATTCACTAATCTCCGGATTGGCCCAAAATTGCACCAAATGGTAAAATTCACCATTCGGTGCATTTTCGGACTAATTGATCTATTCATCAAGCTGTTATACAGAAAAAATGGCGTCGCGCCCATACTCACCGGAGCGGCTGCAACAGCCAGGAGTAACAGCCCAGTTAATGTATAAAACATAACAAGAGAAAAAAGGTGTCATCTGCGCTCGTTTCTATATATTCCATGTACAACAAAACACTATTGGCAAGCATTTCAGACTGGGTTTTTTGCCTTCTTTTGGATCAACAGCAGTAGGTTATGTGGGAGAGGCTGAACCCGATGGACGCATGTCTTTTTTCAGCCTATATAACTATATAACTATGAGGTTTTAGTTTGTTTCAATGGCCATTGCAACGTAAGCTCACTCGCCCCTTCAAGGCACCTCTTTATAGAGTGAGTACCTAACCAATGTAACCAAAAGCCACTCTACTGAGCAGCTCCAAGCCCCTCCGGCTGCTTTTCAGCTAAGGAGAGGCAGAGAAATTGGGGGGTTTTATTTATACACGCACCAAACACTTCCCATTTGGGGTCAAAAACAAAAACATGGAAAGAGGAAAAGCAGCAAAATGACGAACTGGAGTTACAAGCATAATATACATACAGGAAAAATGGCGTCGCGCCCATACTCACCGGAGCGGCTGCAACAGCCAGGAGTAACAGCCCAGTTAATGTATAAAACATAACTCTCTCTCTCTTTTTTTCACCAAGCTGTTAGGTCGCTAAATATTGGCGAATTGACAGCGAAATGCGATGCGGTTTGGTGCAATTCTGTGGCACCAAATTTGACACATAGAAGACTATCGTGTCTTGTATTCACAGAACGTCGAACTGCCCTGAAATTCAGTAGAAATGCCCCCTGGCAGATATTATTAATATTTGCTCACAAATACTCTTGCTGCCAGCTCCTGATGATGCCCACTGGGCGAAACGCGTAGAGCTATGCAAACCAAGCTATCGTAACATTGATGAACTGAGCAAACTAGATATCCTCTTCACTTTTCAAAATGATTTTAGAATGCTCTTCTTAGGATCCACAGGTTGATATGCCACAGTGCATCAAGAGTTTTCTGGGATATTTGCCTTCTTTTGGATCAACAGCAGTAGGTGATGTGTGAAAGGCTGAACCCGATGGATGCATGTCTTTTTTCAGCCTATGTAAGAGGGGGTCTTTTTTGACTAGCGGGTATTCTCTCTAGAGACCAGAGAAGCAGGCAAAGTGAAGGGCAAGTACGCTCTTTTGTCTTCCATACTGTCCCATCCACCCAAAGAATGCTCACTTTCCTATCTGCTTCCATCCTTTCTGCTAACGAATAGTTAGATGCTCAGCTATCTAGCCAAACATTTAGTGAATCAAGGAATATTTACAGCGTGGTTAGTTAGATGTGTCCATTAGGTGTAGAGTAATATGCACATTACCAGGTCTATACTATACTATATATACAGTGTATATATATATATATATATATATATATAATAGGCCTTTTTAGTCCAGATGCCAAATTCACAAGTATAGCAGTACGTAGTGATACTTTGTTTATTGGACTAACATTGCATTTAAAAGACAAGCTTTCGAGAGGATTCCTCTCTTCTTCAGGTCTGGATGCTAAACTGAGCAAAATCATAGAATTGAACATTAAGACATAAACGGGCCAAGGGTGGGGGTTAGATGTCGTAAATAGTGAGAGTCAAATGGTATTGTCAAAAAGGGAAAATAAACACATGAGAGATCTTAGGCCCGTAAAACAACAGTGATAAGATCATGACAACTTGAAAGAAAAAAAAAAAAAACACAGAGCAGTGAAGGCAGAAAAAGACACAAAGAAAAGAAAACAAGAAAAGACAAATCACCAGCCAGAATTCTGAATGTTATGTGATGTTATGATAATGGGTTAAAAAGCCAGAGTCCACATTGAGTCCTTCTATTATGGTGTTAAAATATGTGATCCTTTTCATTTCAAATGTCTTACGTTCACGAGGGTCTTTAAAATTTCCTTTGAGGATTTTAATTTTGAGGTTTTGGATGGAGTAGCCTGTTAGATTGAAGTGATGTCCCACCGGGGTACAATATTCATCTTCCTGATAGTGTATATATATATATATATATATATATATATATTGAGTGACCAGGTTATTATGACCACCTGACTTTTTAAGGCAAATTAGCTATAATTTCACGCTGAAGTTGCTCGAGGGCCAGACCATTATAAATAGGGGAGCAGGTTGTTTACCACGACAGTAGAAGTGTTTTTTTTTCTGAAGATATGGGTAAATAACGCAATTTAACAGCCTTCGAACATAAGATGATTGTTGGCGCTCGGAGCCATGGAGTGAGTATCAGCAAAACAGCAGAATTCGTTAAATGTTCAAGAGCAGCTGTTGTTAAAGTGTTTAAAGACTGGGCTGTCAGCTGAAAATCTGGGTCTGAAAACGCAAATTGTGCCCATCAGCGACTAGTCAATGTTCGGGCAGAACGGAGAGTGGCAAGACTGGTACAAGACAACAGAAGGGCAACAGTGCATCAAATTACTGCAAATCTTAATCAGGGATCCTCTCAAATGATCTCTGAACGCACTGTTCACCGTACACTGCATCGTATGGGATATGGAAGCTGAAGGCCTGTTCCAACACCTTTGCTGTCTACAGTTAACAAGATAAAACGTCTCCAATTCGCACAGGACCACAAGGATTGGACAGTCGAGCATTGGAAAAAAGTCATGTGGTCCGATGAATCACGTTTCCAGTTGCATCATGCAGATGGCAGAGTGAGAATTTGGTGGAAACAGCATGAAAGCATGCACCCCACATGCATGAGTACAACCCTTCAAGCTGGTGGGGGCAGTGTTATTGTTTGGGGCCCTTTAATGTGTGTGGAACAACGTCTGAATAGCACAACATGCCAAAGCATCGTTGCTGATCAAGTTCATCCTATCATGTTGATGGCGTATCCCAATGGAGATGGCTTCTTACAACAAGACAATGCGCCATGCCACGGTGCTCGTATTGTGCAGGAGTGGTTTCAAGAACATGAGGGAGAATTTACCTTGCTTAGGTGGCTCCCACAATCACCAGATCTCAATCCAATTGAGCATTTGTGGGACGAAGTTGAAAGAGCCATCAGGCAGCTGGTTCCACAACATCAAATCTCACAGAACTGGACAGTGCACTTCATCAGGCATGGTGTCAGATTCCTCGCATCACCTTTTTGAACATCTCGTGGAGTCAATGCCAAGAAGAATTTCCGCAGTATTGAAGGCAAAAGGTGGCCCAACGAAGCACTGATGGGGTGGTCATAATAATCTGGCCACTTGGTGTATATATATCCGTAAATCAGGTAATGTCCTTCCAGTGTGAGACTGGTGAGTTGCTGCATGTCCTTTGTGCAAAACAAGTAAAAATATTGCATATATCCCAATAGCACATACTCTTTATTTAAATGCTTTCAACTTGTTGAATTTTTCATTTTGATGAGCCTTGACTGTATTACTTAGCGAAAAGCTAAATGTTATTCTCTTCTTTTGTACAGTTTCCTAATTTCGGTGTTTGGATTAAATTTTGAATATATTCCTTTTCATTGGGATGAATAGAGAAAGGTAGAATTTGCCAGCATACAGTGCTTTTTAAACAGCAGATCCCTGGCAGTGTAAATGTTTTTGCAGAAATAAAGAGGAAAAAGAACATTATTAATTTATAAGGTGTCAATCTGTTACATAAGTTATCTATATCCCAAAATAGCAGAAAAACAACTTGAGGAGACATTGTATCTGCACGTATTCTGATATATGTGATCATATAATATCCATTTTATTGGAATATTTAAGATAGCAATTCAAATGAAAGAAGTACAAAGGCTACAAAACAACATACATTTATATTGTTCGTTTTTATGTATGTTTTATGAGCATAGTTATGATTTTTCCTGTGAAAAGGTTGTCACAGCTGTTGAATCTACTGATTCTATGCTGACCTGCAATGTCACTTATTAATATACATATAAAAAAAAAAACATGAACTCGGTTAATAAGGGGTATTGCAATAGAAAAGTAAGAGAAACCACATAGCCAAATAGAATTGAATCTCCAGCAGAATCTTTCCAGGGTAGCAGCGTATGTAAACCTCAGTGCAGGAACAAAGGTAACATAAAGGCCAGATATGCTGGAAAAATATTTATTAAAACAAAAAATTTAAATATACAAACGAACAGTAAACAGCCAAACGCGTTTCTCGCCTCAGGGGCACTTCATCAGTGGCAAGGGACAACAAGCATGTAGCCCCCATAGTTCTTTCAGGGTTTATATAGCCAAAAAATAAAAAAGTTGTATCCAGAACAGCAAAGTAGGGATGTGCGTTTCGGGTTTCGGAATTTCGGAATTTTCACAAAATTTCCCGATTCGTGTTTTCGGATGCGGCCGAATTTCCGAAAATTTTTAGATCCGAAAATGTCAGATTCGAAATGTTTTCCGAGCCGAAACGAAATATTTTCGGATTTTTCGAATGGACTTGAAATGTGTCAAACGAGGAGAACAGACGTTCCGAAAAACGAAAATTTTCCGAAAAACGAAAATTTTCCGAAAAACGAAAAGTCGATACAAAAACCGAGCACAGTGACACGAAAATACGAAAAATGGTCGATATTCCGAAAAAAAATGTACCCGAAAAACGAGCCGAACCGAATCGAATCGAAACCGAAATCAGTCGAAACGAGCCGAATCGAAAAGTTAAAAAATCTGAAAAATCGAACCGAATCGAACCGAAAAAAAAATCGGTGCACAAGCCTACAGCAAAGGGAAACCACTTGGGTTTCAATCTTTTTTTTTTTTCCACGTGGTTTCACTTTGCTGTTCTGGATACAACTTATTTTTTTGGGCTATATAAACCCTGAAAGAACTATGGGGGCTACATGCTTTTTGTCCCTTGCCATTGATGAAGTGTCCCTGAGGCGAGAAACGCGTTTGGCTATTTACTGTTCGTTTGTATATTTTCATTTTTTGTTTTAATAAATATTTTTCCAGCATATCTGGCCTTTATGTTACCTTTGTTCCTGCACTGAGGTTTACATACGCTGCTACCCTGGAAAGATTCTGCTGGAGATTCAATTCTATTTAGTGAGTGGATATTTCCTTATCCTTTACAATCCTGTTGGATTATGTACAACCCATGTTCCTGTGCTTTCTTGGAGGTCTAAATGCGGGAGTGTGAGGTGAACAGGTTGGCCCTGACCCAGTGGCGTAACTAGAAACCTGAGGGCCCCGGTGCAAGAATCCATGACGGGGCCCCCCCCAAAAAAAATATCCATATTTTAACTTTTTTTTTTAAATGTTACAGCCAAGTGCGGTAAATGTTACAGCCAAATGCGGTAAATGTTACAGCCAAGTGTAGCAAATGTTACAGCCAAGTGTGGCAAATGTTACAGCCAAGTGTGGCAAATGTTACAGCCAAGTGTGGCAAATGTTACAGCCAAGTGTGGAAAACAGAACAAACAGGATCAGCCTGAATCTCAAACGGAATGCAATTGGGATGGTAGACACAGCCCCCCCCCGTAATGCAGGAGCCAGGAGGCCACCTTATTGAAAGGGCTCCCCCCGTAATGCAGGCCACCTTATTGAAAGGGCCCCCCGTAATGCAGGCCACCTTATTGATAGCCCCCCAGTAACGCAGGCTGAGCTGAGGCCACCATACTCAAGGGCCCCCCACAGTACTCAAGGCCTCCCACGGTACTCATGGGGCCAGCCCCCACATTAATGCAGGCCTGGCTGCCATATTGGAAGGGCCCCCCAGCCCCCATGATAACACAGGCCAGGCTGTCTGCCATATTGGTATTGAGACCCCCCCCGATTTGATTTTGAACATAATTACCTGAGTCAGGTGGCGTGCTGCTGATGCTGAAAAAATTATGATGTCATGTGATGCGTGGCCTCAGGAGAGACAGTGTCTGTCACGGGCAGAGTCTGCTGCAGCGGTGCGGTGGTGGCGCCAGGCCCAGGTGAATGAAGTGTGGATTGGAATCAGAATGTGACCGGGTCGGGTCAGAGTGGGTGAGTGGGAGGCAAGCACTGGGACAATCAGTGACTGTCACAGCCAGGGCACGCCACGGGAGTCTGCTGCTGCGATGTGGTGGGTCATGGGTGCCAGACAGACTGACAGTCAGTGACAGTGTGACTGTGAGCCTGCCATATAGGACTGGAGACGCCCGGAGAAGAAGCGCTCCGGCCACGAGGAAGAGAACTTCCAGCCACGCATTAATTCCAGGCCGGCCCGCTCGCTCGACGCTCACTGTCTCCTTGGCCGCGCCCACAGACACATGGATACACGTGCGGGCGGAGGCGGAGCAGGCGAGCGAGCAGGGAGAGGGGGACGGGGGAGGAACTTAATCATCAGGATGACGAGGCTCATCATCGGAACGCGCCAATCGCGGCTGCTGCAAAAAATAGTGCGCTGGTCGAAATTAGCCGCCGAACTTCTCCCCAAGCGAGTGGGCCCCCTAAAGTGGCAGAATTGCCAGGGCCCGGTCACAGTTGCGACCCTGGTAGTTCCGCCACTGCCCTGACCACCTGTGAGGTCTTCATATGAGAGCTAGCAGCTCTCATAAAGTACGAGTGAACATTACACCTTTACTATAGCAGTATAGTTTGTGCAATACTGTACCATTGTCTGTATTTTTTTGTATTTGAGGTCATCCTATTATCAGGGCTGGATTTCCCATTAGGCAGAGTAGGCATGTGCCTACAGGCGCCTGCCATAAGGGGGCGCCTTGCTCGTATGTAAAAAAAATATATTATTATTTCTTTTTTTTACAATTTGCAATAATTTAGACCACTGTATCTCTGGAGCCCTTAGGGCTAAAGGGACATATGAGGTATCATTGGAAAGGTCAGCTTATAGCCTTTCCAGTGATACCAAATATAACAGGTTAGATTTACCTAAAAATAAAATATCTTTTAAAATATTTTTCAAATTTTTTTCTAACACAGCACTATTATTCAGTTTACAATTATAAATTGAACAGTGATGCTGCACTAACTCATCTCATTTACCATACTGCCAGCAAGTGTGTATCTGGTAAAGCAACACATTGTTTATTTCAAAACCTAGACCGTGGCGCTGAAGTGAGGAGGGACAGGGGAACTTTGGAACCTGCATCCCTTAATTGTACAGCACACAAGGTTAAGTGAGGTGTCATTGGAAAGGTCAGAGTCTAGTCTTTACTATGTTACCAAACATGACCATGTAATGTGTAAAAATTTTAAAAAAATAAAAAAGTAAATGCAAAATATTTTTTTTCAGTTCTACAGCAGAGGCAATATATGCTTTTACATATAAAACAAACAATGCTGCTGCATTCACTACATTCCTCCTTTAACCATTCTACCCCACTGACTCCCTCACTCCCTGCTCCCTCTTCTACTATGTCTTCCTTTTCTACAGTCTTGGAGGAGGATGCAACAGAACTTCTTATGTCCTCCTACCCGACCACCTGTCCACTTGATCCTATCCCCTCACACCTTATTCAGCCTGTCCTACCAATTACTGTCCCTGATTTGACACATATTTTTAACCTCTCCTCTGGAATATTCTCTGTATTCAAATGTGCTTTGATCACCCCCATTCTAAAAAAAGCCATCTCTTGATCCTACCTCCCTCTTGAACTATTGTCCCATCTCTATGCTCCCTTTTGCCTCCAAAATCTTAGAAGGTCTGGTCTATAACCAGCTCACCAGTTTTCTTGCTGCTAACTCTCTACTCGATCCGCACCAGTCTAACTTTCACTCCCAACAATCTACTAAGACTGCTCTGACCAAGGTGACCAATGATTTAGCTGCAGCTGAAACCAAAGGTCACTTCTCCCTCCTTATTCTTCTTGACCTTTCCGCTGCATTTAACACTGGTGATCACCCTCTCCTGCTCCTCACGCTGCGTCAGCTTGGCCTCAGTGAAATCACTCTCTCCTGTTTCTCTTCCTGACTCTCTTTTCACTCCTTCAGTGTCTCCTTCCCTGGTGTCTCTTCACCACACGTTCCTCTTTCAGTTGGGGTACCTCATCTGTTCTGTGTCTCCTACTCTTCTCGATCTATATCGCCTCTTTGGACAACCTCATCTCTTCCTATGGATTCCAATATCACCTCTATGCTGACGACACCCAAATCTACCTTTCTTCTCCCAATCTCTCTCCTCCGGTGTTGGACCGTGTTACAGCCTGCCTATCGGCTGTCTTCGACTGGGTGACTTTCCGTTTCCTAAAGCTCAACCTCTCTGAAACTGAACGTCTCATCTTCCTTCCCTCAAATACTTCCATTCCTGCGCCAGTTTCTCTTAATGTGAATGGTGCCACCATTACTTCTACCTCTCAGGCTCGTTGTCTCAGGGTCCTCTTGGACTCCAATCTATCCTTTACTCCTCACATTCAGTCTCTAACTAAATCCTGCTACTTCCACCTAAAAAACATTGCATGCATCCGTCCCTTTCTTAATCCAGACTCTACTAAAATGCTCATCCAAGCTCTTATTATCACCCGCCTTGACTACTGTAACCTCCTACTCTCTGGCCTTAAGAGATCCCAGATTCTCCCTCTGCAGTCTGTAATGAACGTCTGTGCCAGACTCATACACCTCACCTCCTGCACCTCATGTCTCTGTCAATCGCTACACTGGCTCCCTGTTTCCTTTAGAATCCAATTCTGTATACAGGTTCTCACATACAAAGCTCTCCATAACCACGCCCCTAACTACATCTCCTCCCTTATTAGCAGGTACATCCCATCCCCACCACGTTGCTCGGCCAATGATCTGATGCTATCAGTTCCTCCTACCCGCACCCCCCAACTTTCGCCTTCAGGACTTCTCCTGAGCTGCACCCTTTCTATGGAACTCCCTCCCCCGCAACATCAGACTCACCCGTCTCTCCAGTCCTTCAAGAAGTCTCTGAAAACGCATTACTATAGAGAAGCCTATCAGGTCACTCCATGATCCCCCACTGTCATTTCCTGCTCCTCTTCCCATTTAGTCCTCATGCAATCTGCTACTTCAAATACCGTATTCATCCTCACCCAATGTGTCACCTCTCTCCTCTTAGATTGTAAGCTCTAGAGCAGGGTCCTCCCTCATTCCGTTCCATGTGTGTAACATATATGTATATTTGTTATTCTGTTTCTCCCATTGTACAGCGCTAAGGAATTTGTTGACACTTTATAAATACTTGTAACTGTAATTCAACTAAGGCAACAGATTCTGCCCCTTCTTATGATTTGAGCACAGAGAAAAACAGTTTTGGTTTTTTAAAATGTATTTATTTAGTTTTTTTGTCTCAAAACAAAAATTTTAATAGTAATTTTGTCATGTTTCTTATTTTTTGTTTCGGGGGGTAGGGGTGCTCTGCATTTCTGTGCCTACAGGATCCTGAGGTGCAAATCCGGCCCTGCCTATTATGAACATTTTGATTGATTTTGTCCACGTCTAATCCTTAAGGGACCTACCATTGCTTGTGAGCATTATCCCATATTTACCACATCACTTATACACTGCATCCTTTTAAGCGCTGTCCCCATTTCTTTACTTCACATATTGCAATTTGTTCTGGTGACGGGAGCACCACAGTGTGAGAATATAGCGAATCCTTAAAAGTGTATATCTAGCGCCACGGAGTATAACCCCTCTTCATTTTGCATCCTTTCTTCATGGACATGCTGCCTGGAGTCACCTTGACTCCGGTCGGCATGTTCCACGCTGGAGCCGTCCAGAGGCTCTCATTGTATCCACAGTCTGCAGCAGCAACCGCGAGCCGGAATCCAGAGCGACAGGAACCTTACGAACATCCCTGGTCCAGAATCATTAAAATCCGGACAGTTCCAAAAATTCTGATTTTGGAGTCTTCCAAATTTTAGAATTCCTCCTGATAAGGGATGCCCGACCTGTATTATTAGAATATTTAGAACATTGAAAGAAATAACCCATCTAACAACGAAATAACATTTTAAGTACATGTTTCCAATTTCTGGAGATACAGACTATGACAATGCAGTGTAAAACCCTTTACTTTCCTGACATGGCAATATGGTCCGATTTCTTTTTTTCTTTGTATTTCTGTCTATAAGACACTGTGCTTCGTTTAATTTCGTTTTTATAATACGCATGCTTGTTATGTGTTTCGCTGCAAGGTGTTATATACTTTTATAATCACAGACTAGCCAGGCACTCTGTTTTATCTAATGTTGTGACCTTTTGTATTCCGTTTCCGGGTAAATCATTGTGTCCGTTTCATTAGCCTTATCTAATTTAGTTTAGCCCCAAGATCTCTTGCAACGTGCGTGTCTATTGTTGTTCTGGATTCTGCATATATAAGCCATTGCATGCTTTGTATTTTGCCTTTTCTGTGTACTCGGGATATTGTTATTTGATACCTTTGAATCCTTGGCATTTGTACATATGTGTCTTTTCTCTTGTTGTCTAATAGGCTTGTGCAGCAATTTTTTTTTCGGTTCGATTCGGTTCGATTTGTTCAGATATTTAAACTTTTCAATTCGGCTCGTTTCGACCGATTTCTGTTTCTATTCGGTTCGGTTCGGCTCGTTTTTCGTGTACATTTTTTTTTCGGAATATCGACCATTTTTCGTATTTTAGGGTCACTTTGCTCGTTTTTTGTATCGACTTTTTGGAAATTTCAGAAATTTTCGTTTTTTCGGAACGTCTGTTCTCCTCGTTTCAAAGTGTCTACGATAATTCTGGCGATTCTATCGTGTTTTTTTTTATTAAATAAAGATCCTTTTTTTCTTATGAATAATTGAATATACATTTCACAACTTTATTTAATCATATTAAAATGGTATGAAAGCCAAGGAACAAAAAAAATGAACAAAACGATTTAAAAAACGCTAAACTGACCCGAATGCCACAAGAAACAAGTGATACGCATTTACAAATACAAAATTTACAGAATCAGCGATATAACCGATAATAGTTAAATATACGATGTCCAGAATTACCGAAATCACGAATGGAACCGAAATCATGAATAGAGCAAAAATAAATTTCGATTTGACACATTTCAAGTCCATTCGAAAATTTTTCGTTTCGGCTCGGAAAACTTTTCGGATCTATCGGTTTTTGGGTCCGACCCGATTCGGAAATTCGGCCGAATCCGAAAACACGAATCAGGAAATTTCGTGAAAATTCCGAAACCCGAAACGCACATCCCTATTGTCTAAGTGGCTGATCTCCATCAATATACTGTTTGTGAAACATGTATCCTCGATTGCCAAAGCTTCAGCTATTTTTGAAGTCTTTCACTTTGCTCAGTATCTAGTTATGCATTATTCATGTTCCTGCAACTTATTCTTTTCTCATGTTTTGTCCAGGGTTTCCTGTGTAGCTAATAGAATGGACACTATGGACTGGGCTTTATAATTCCATCTTTTTCTGCTTTTATAGGTTAACCACATGTTTATTTAGGCCAGACCCAACTAACCACTGCCACCACACAGCTAACATCTCCTGGACAATCAAGACCATTCTACTGTAGAGTTGCAAATAGGGGTAAAGCATACCAGGTCCAAACAGTCTCCTCACTGATTGTCTCAAAACCATGAAAGGAAGGGCCTTTGAGCACACTGAGCATTGTGTTAGGCACAGTGCCATGAGTTAGTTGAAAGCAGGAAAGGAAGAAGGAGCGGTCACACAAGGCTTAGAATCAGTTGGAGCGTTTATTAGAGGAGCAGCAACATTTCCGTCCTAGAAGGTTATTCAGCAATGTCTGAATTTACAACTGCATTTCACCGAACGGTGACTTTCACCATAGGTGCATATCAGGGCAATTCGTGTATTCACAAAGCTGTATATTGACCAAATACAAGGGAACTGACGGCAAAATACAGTTCATTTCAACACAATTTGGTACGATTCGGTGGCTTTCAGCCGCACCGAAAATGCCACATAGAGAACTGAAATTGCAATGAAATTGTGACGAAATTACCTGATTTTGGTGTTTCAATTCGACAGGTTTAAACAGGCGTATCTAATAGGTTGCAATGTAATAAATGTAATATCTATTTTTTTAAACCCAATTTAAAACGTTTTTCATTATTATTCGTTATTTATAAATCACCAGCATTTTCTGCAGCGCTGCACAATGGCCAAAATATAGACAGGGTTAGAATACATTGAACAACATTTGAAAAACCAGTACAGGAGGAAACAAAGGCCCTATTCCCGTGGGAATTTACAATCTAGAAATGTTGAGGGTGGAAACAGGAGGACAGGACTGCAAGGTGAGAGTGATGGACTGCAAGGTGAGAGTGATGGACTGTAAGGTGAGAGTGATGGGCTGCAAGGTGAGAGTGATGGGCTGCAAGGTGAGAGTGATGGACTGCAAGGTGAGAGTGATGGACTGCAAGGTGAGAATGATGGACTGCAATGTGAGAGTGATGGGCTGCAAGGTGAGAGTGATGGACTGCAAGGTGAGAGTGATGGGCTGCAAGGATAGAGCAATGGACTGCAAGGTGAGAGTGATGGGCTGCAACGTGAGAGTGATGGGCTGGTTGCATCAGTGAGTCTGGTGGTGGGCTTCCCTAAATAGGAATGTCTTAAGGGAGCGTTATTTTTTTAAAATCCCCTTTTTATTTTATTTTTAAAAGACCTCTTTGTATTTTTTAAAATACATTTTTGCTTTTTTTTACTTTTTAAAAGACTAATGATTTTTACCAGACCATTTAATTACATTTATAAGGACCTTTTAAATTATTTAGTCACATTTTCACATTTTACTACTTTTGTATTGATTTATCCTCCTAATAGGCGAATAGGAGGCTTTCTATTTATTTTTTTCACTTTGGTGGAATTTGCCAAGGCAATTTTGTCGCAATTCGTCGTCTATGGGTGCTTGTGGCCGACATTAGTTAACTGCTATGGCGACTCCATTTTTTGGCAAAATAGGGTGAACATTTGATCAACAGTGAATTCCCCGAATTTTCAATGAAACGGAATCGCTGATGTGAGCCGAAATGCGCCCAAATGAAAAGCACCGAAATTGAGTTCAATTTCGGTGCCCTTGTTAATAAAGCCATGACTTGAGAAAGGTCCTAGGATAAGGACCGAAATCCTGCTGTTCCTCCATTAAACACTCCAATTGATGCTGAGCCTTGTGTGACCAGTCCTTCTCTTTCCTGCTGTTCACATCAGGGTTGTGACCCTGGTCCGTTGGGACCGTGGCTTGGGTTTTCGAAAGTAAACTTAACTAGAGCTGCAAAGATCAAAAAAAGTGCTGTGGCTGCGAAACCACAGCTCTTGTTCATGCAGCCATGGCAAAGCCCCAAATCCTGCCATTGGGCCTCCTTAACCTTGCCCACAACACATCCATGTATGCAATATGCATGAGCCCTGTCTCCTTGGCCATCCTTGTTTGCTTATGTTGACAACCTCTACCCAGGCATCTTTTCAGCCCCTGTCCATAGCTCCTCAAATGTTGCCAGTGATTGAACTCTGGGAAGCCATAAGTAGGACCATCAGGTTTGTATAGAATACTTCAATATTTTCCGTAATGCTCAATTTGAACTTTTCCTCCGCTGTAGGATTAATTAAGGCCTACTGGAGTATTCCCATATCATTTTATTTCAATGCTAGATCTATATAATTCAAATATCAATGAGTGCCAAGTAATTCCCAGAAGCCATAGACTTTCTGAGATGGCAGCATGGATATAATAACCCATGAACACCGTCATCAAGATGATAAGCCTGTTAATTAACATTTACCCTTCTACGGAGTTTCTAAAAAAGAATTTGAAAGATCGTAAAGGTATTAAGTAATTGCTGTTGAATAGAAATCAAATATTTGCTTTTAGTTAATGAGTTATCATATAGAAGAGTCATCACTTCACACGTACGCTTGCAGAGAGTAGGTGACAGCGAACGTCCTGGTCTAGGAACATCGAGCAGCTCTGGAATGCAATCCAAAATCGTGAATCTTGTGGCAATTAATTATTGCTCAGAGATGACTGGGAAATGCTGAAGTACTTTAGGCAGAATAAAAGTCAGATTTCCTTTGAATAAATCACTGTGGTCTTTGGATTTTATTAGACAAATTAAATCTATATTGGATTTTAAAAAAGCAAATAAATGATAGATTTTACATTGGTGCATTCCATGAAGACACGTGAGTAGCATATTGGGTGAAGCTCATACATACATTAGCGCAGAACTGTGATACGTGGATAGGGTTTTGGCCATAGAGAGCATGTAATGAAGACAAGAAACTAGTGTTAAAGGGACGCTTTACTGGAACAATGTCCCCTCCTTTATATCCCTGTAAATAATTGGGCAGATGCTGATAACAGGCTGATTACTTTTACTATATTTTTTATTTTAAGTGAAAATACCCACCTTTTTTTTCTTGGTGCACGCTGCTTCTACCCTTCAGCTCTGGGCTTCCAGAATACGGAAGGACCTGCAGCTCTTTAATGTAATTTGCGTACATATCCAATTTCCGTTGTGTACTCTACGAAAATTGAGCTTCACTCAGACTTTTCAAACATTTTGTACACAAGTTTTGTAGAACCTGCGCATAATAATGGTTTGGTGCTATGCGTACATCTTCTCCTGTCTCTCAGGGTCATTTGGACCCTGGTATCTCCGGATACGTGACAGCTAGAGGGTCATGTTTGGTACCATTGGAAAGGTCTGATGATGGTGAAGATTGATGTGAAAATAAAAAAAATTAAATAAAGTGTTTTTTTTATAAAAAAAATTGTCTCGGGGGTGTAATAAAAGAGGACTTCAAATCACATTTAAACATGATGAGCATAAAAAGGTCAAAATGAGCTTAGCACACAGAGGTGATCGTGAATGGCTCAGCAGTGAAGGGGTTAAAAAGCAAAAACATGTAAAAAATGGGTATTTCTAAACACAGAACAAAATTTCAAAACTATTTAGCCGGGGTCTATTTTGGCAGTTGTAGATTTTGTGGATCAAAGTTAAAAAAAAGCGTGTTTTTTATTCCATTTTTTTTATGATATTTCACAATTATTTTATAGTAAATTATAAAATATGATGAAAATAATGGTATCTTTAGAAAGTCCATTTAATGACAAGAAAAACGATATATAATATGTGTGGGATTCCATAAACAAGTAAGAGGAAAATTAGAGCTAAACACAAACAGCGCAGAAATATAAAAATAGCAGTGGATACTTTAGGACAGTCAATGGTAAAATTGCCCTGTCACTATGGGGTAAGCAGAAACCGGTCTACTCCTTTCTAGACCTATCACTGGAATGAATGCAGTTTTCTTTAAAGAAATACCCACATAATGCAAAAATTACCATTGACCACATGAGAAGAAGCGTCAATACAGTATAGATGGGATCAGAACACCAAAGACCAAATCCAGTGGCAGAGAGTCAGGTCCTGCAGTAGATGCTTAAAAGCCAGCTAACACATATGGGGTACACTTGAGCAAACCCTGGATACAGTAACCCACATAGCAGACTCTGAAACACAAAGTAGTGTCATCAATATGGATCAGCCCGAAGGACACTGAGCCAGCAAGGGAGAACTATGGACTCATGCCCTGTGTGACACTAGAAAATGCCAGGTTCAGCATTGCAATCAGCAAGACAACATAATCTGCTGCACTCATGCCAAAATTCAATCTAAATAACAATCCCCAGTTTTTTCCACAACCCAGTCTCTCACAAGGCTTTAGGTCCAATGGTACGTATTTTAGTTGCTTTCTCTTCTTCTCATTGTGTGTAGCTCTTCACCATAACTCAATGGGAGCCACTGAATTTTGCAGTGAGCTTTGCTTTGGTGCCAAGTGAATCATGGCCCAATTATAAGTAGAAACTTGACCTATAGTAATGACTGACTCCTTCTAGAAGGTCTTTTTCATTTGAGGATCAACTTTTTATTGGTCTTCAACTTCTTATTGGTCTTCAACACCATAAAGCAGATTGGGGACTGGATACTAACTGGCATTTTACCCAATCATAGAAGGATGTGCTATTACTTGACTGACTGACAAGTCCGCCAAGCCCGCCAACTCATTCTCATTCTTCAAACGGGCCAATATATAAATCAACTGCCTATATCACTCTAGGAGAAGATCTCTTTAGACCTTAATCTTAACAAGAATTCCCTCAAGAAGTCCAACTAACCATCGCTTGTGCATCCTCAAACCCTGCGAGACATCAAAACTAGGGAGGGTCGCCTTTTTCTAATTATTTAAAGAGACAATAGATTTCCTAGAATATGGTATATGTATATTAAAGCACTTATGAGACCCTGAGGAAATTCCGGTAAACCCAACAGTCTGAGAAATGACCAGGATCAGAAAAGTCATGTCATGTAGATCAGTATCAAAGCATTATTTTGCTGTCTCCGTTGTGAACCATTGTATTTTCCTACATATTTAGCCAGAAGGTCTTTTCACGTGGTGCCATGCAATTTAACATCCCCTCCTCTTCAACCAGAAAAGAATTGAGTTTTAAGTGGCCGTTGACCTTTGTAAAGTATCGAAATTGAGTTCAAGTGATCTGCAGATGATTGTGCATACTAGAGATGGCTAAATCATTAGATCATGGCTGAGTAATTTACCCACAAGGGCTGTCAATAGATGTAGTTACTGTAAAATACACACTGGGGGATGGTATCCCATAAAATAAATCCATGAGCACTGAAAACTGAGTATGGCAATAATTTTAATTATTATTATTATTGAAGCAGTAAATAAGACTTATTTAAAAAAAAAAAAGAGTCAAATCATGTGTCATAAGGTGTGTAATGTTCCCTTTAATATGGGTTGTGACACTACTGGGTTTGCACTTTCTTTATCACAATCTAAGCTTGCAATTTGTGTATTTACTTACACGAGGGGCTCAATTCACTAGAGCTCACTGCTAGATCTAGAAATGAGCGGTGAGATCGCATGGGAATCTATCAGCCTTAAAAAGCTAAAACCACCAAGGACTGGATCTTTAGACTCGTGTCAGAGGAGCGCACTGATCACGTCTGTGTTGCCGCACATCTGTACGTTCGTTATAGCATATAATTATGACCAATGGAGCCCCACACACGAAGTACGTCCGCTCCGAACTACGGACGTATAACAGACGCGGCAAATGGACGCAGGTTAGGCAAGAATGTAAATCCGCTAGAACGGATGCACAAAGTGCGCTGCGTCTGCAACGTCTGCATAGCTTTGTGTGTGAGTGATGGAACGTAGTCAGACGGACTGCATGTTTGACGACCAGCATTTTGATGGATAAAATGTTTTTTTATTTTAATTTATTTTCCCTTCTACATCAGTCAAAAAGAACGTCAGTCACAAAAACGGACCGTGTGGCCACTACCTTGTCGTCAGTCAGAAAGTGCGTCCGTTGTGCACGGACCACAGTCCACACAGAATGCGCTCGTCTGACCCGAGCCTTAAGGATTGTTGTTTTTAACATGCGTGCTCTGCAGTTTTCAAGGCTGAGAGATCCCCATGAGATTTCATGACTCATTTCTCGATCTATCAGGGAGATCTAGTGAATCTAGTATAATGTTATGCCACATTGAGACATTTCGACCAAAATTGTAATGTTGAGTAAAAAGAGCTATTCTGGATCAAGTCCCCCCCCTCTTCCACACCCACACTTAACTTCATAAAATAGATATATATATATATAGTAGACATTTTTCCGAATAATTGAAAGTAATTTTAGATGGGGTTCGATGGACAGGTATTTTGATCAACCAGTAGATCAATTCGGAGACAGTTTCCCAACGTGTCAAGTCAAATGACAACAAATTAGATATTTTAGAGTTTAATAAAAAAGAAAAACCAAAAGTTATTTCACATCAGAAAACATATTGATGCTATCTTTATCCAAAATAAAGCTAGCAGTGTCTGGTTAAAAAATGTCACACACTCTAATATTTCCTTGGACCTCCTTTTGCAGTGCCTTTCGATAAGCTCAAGCAATGTCACAGCGCTTATTTCCGTTCAGAGCCACATTAATTTGTGGCCAAGATCTTATATTGATGTTGGGAGAGTCGCAGCGCTGCGTAAAGTCTTCTCCAGCACATTATCCCAAAGATTCTCAATGGGGTTAAGGTCTGGACTGTGTGGTGGCCAATCCATGTGTGAAAATGATGTCTAGTGCTCCCTGAAACACTCTTGCACAATTTGAGCCCGATGAATCCTGCTCATTCAGTATATTCAGGGAGTCACATGATCTCATTTATTGCTGGCTGAAACATAATAATCACTGCAGTAATTGTCCAATGGAAGGCTCACACCTATTGGCTTAGTTACATCCAGGTGGAAACTTTCTTTTTGGCCAGGCAGTGTATCTTCAGAAGACACGAGATTGACCCTGTAGAATCAAATTTATGGGTGCTTGACAGATGACCACAGTTTGCTTACTATCACGGCAGCCATCAGGGGTTGACAACCCTTGACATGTTCAGAGGCCCAGTGACTCCAGGGAGCCTGAGCCAAACCCTGTGCAGTCTAAGGCTAGGGTCAGACTGAGGCAGTGCGAACGCGCGTGCAGCCGCACTTAATCACGGCCGCACTAGCAGCAGATGCCGGGCAATGACGGCCAATATACGAAGTACGGTCGCACAAAAGTCCGGCTGCGCAACGCAAGTGGAAAATGAACGCATTTTTTCGAGAACGTGAAACCGCAGGTACTGACGTACAGAGTGCGCTGCGTCCGCTAGCGGCGTGTGTGTGTGATTAGGAGACGTCAGACGCTGCTAATGTCCGGCCAACATAACGTCCAGACACAAAAAGTGTTTTATTGATGATCCGTACAAAATCACGGACGAAAATGCGCATAGTATGACCACTATCACGTATTCTGTGAAAAAATGCGTCCATTCGTTCGAACGCACTTTTTCACAGACAACATAAAAATGCGTTCGTCTGACCCTAGCCTTAGTGCCACAGACATTAGGATACTCAATTCCATCCAGTACTGGCCCACCAAGATATCAACAAATTCCCGGCAGGGCCGAGGTATCAGAGGTCTGTACCAGCGCTCTGACTCATCACTGAGAGAGCGATTATTATGGTCTGTCCCAGTCTGTGGTACAGACCAAAGCTCACCCACAAGGGAACACTTTTTCCCATTACTGGAGGGGAAGAGTTTATTGAAATAAGCAGAATGATGGAAGGGGGGCCCGAGCAATAGTTTAGTAAGGGGCCCCAAGAATTCTGATGGCGGTCCTGCTTACTATGTACAGTAGTTGTTCAATGAGAACATGAATAAGTGATTTTTTTTAAAAAAAATTGATAAGCGTTCATCGTTTCGCAATTAATTATTTCTCAATAATTTCTATAATTTTCTTTGAAGCAACACACGGCACAGACATTGTAATGGCTGCTATGCACTTTATCTGCTGTCAAATGTGAGCCTATTCTATTTTATAAAATGTGCTTAATAATTGTATGCACAGGTATGTTTTCCGCGTTATATCCCTAACTTTAAATAATCCTATTTCAACACAGTCAGATGGGTTGAGCCTATCAGGGTTATCCAAAGAGATTCGAAAAGTCACCGCACGTTCGGTGACTTTTCGTTCTCTTCAATTCGGTTCCTTTTGCCGATTGCATTTCGGTGACCCTGCGGTGTATTCAGCAAGCACCACAGGGTCCCCGAATTGCAGGGAAAAGCTGCCGCAAAGCTGACGAAAACTAACCGAATGCACGCTGAAAACAAGCAAAAACATCTGGATTAACCTTCGAAAAACCCGAACAGGAGCCGAACAGGAGCCGAACAGGAGCCGAATCACACAGAGCCGAAGCAGCTGAGACGCAGAGGAGGCAGTGAATAAATTAGAAAAACCATTTGTATGAATCTGGGAAAATGAAACGCTGTTTGCAAAGAAACTACTGAGCGAAAATGTCTGAAATTTTCACAGGAGGTCCAGGGAATGATAATAAAGAGGGATGTTACAGAAAAAATAAGAAAACTGAAAAAAAATCAAAAAAAAATCGGACTTTTAAAAAAAAATAAAAAAATCAGAAAAATGCTTAAAGTATCCTAAAAAAATCTATAAATAAAGAGACTTTTTGCTGCAGAATTTTATAATGAACGGTTTATTAGATATTTGAAGTTAAAACGGGAATATTTTAACATTGAAGCCTATGGGATTCTCCTGAATAAATTTGCCGAATTAAACCACCGAATGGCAGGGCATTAGGGGAACCTTTCACTGCTGGTTTTTGTTCTCTGAATAGCCGAAGCAGTGCTTCTCTATGGGGATTTCACTGCCCTCAAACAGGCACCGAACAGGCACCGTATGTTCAGGCAATTCGCCAGGATTTGGCGTATTGCCTGCTCTCTGGATAGCCGAATGGCCAGGAAAGGTAACCGAACGCTGATTTTCAGCGTTCGGTTACCTTTCTCAAGCAATTCGGATCTCTTTGGATAACCCTGTATATCTTTGTGTTGAGATTTTGTGCGTTAAGCGAAAAAGCAGCGGCATGTCACGCATAATTTGATGCTATATAGCCATGGATTTGGGTAATATATTGAACTGTTAACACTGTAAATGTAAATATCAACCTTTTAAACGACTAAAAAGGAATTTGCGGAATTTGAAAAATCAGAAAACTTCACACGTTAAACGCAGTAAAGGGATTGATCATCTGTAAAATCAACATGAGACTAAAATACACAAAAAACGAACCATGCATAAAATATGTAATTATTCAGGCAAAATAAATGTAGGGGGAGAAATAAGTTTTTCAGTTAAACATATTTTACCTGATTTTATATAAATAAGTAAACGTATCTCTACTAACACAGCTGTTGTAACATATGTTTGGGTGATGTAAGCAGGGCTGCCATCAGACATCTTGGGGATACTTCTTGCACATCTGGGGCTATATTACAATCTTCGCGCAAAGCAAATTTTTTTGCGCCAAGCGTTAAACTTGTGCATGTGCAAAGCACCGCTGGAATTACAATCCTCGCGGCTTTTTTCATCCACTGATACACAAATGCAGGCGCAGTGCCGTCTCACGGAAAAATCATTGCGTGCGCAGTTTTTTGCACTCATTCAGGCAATCAAAATGAAGAAACACACCTATCAAACGCAACTGAATTGCACCTGGCAGAGGCATCGGAGACGGGTTCTGCGTCTATGATGCAAAATGAGCACATATGCTACAGTAATGATACACACACACCTGCCATCATCCATTATATTGTTGCTGCATTCCTTTTTATGGGCTGTTTTATATTCTGAGGAAAAGTGTTGGGTACCCCGTTGTCAGGCGCTACTCGCTGGTTATGTCTGTTAAAGTAGCGATGCAATCGCTCTTTGGAAATTTGGTATAGCGACACTCTACAGGGAATGTTGACAATATAGTATGGTATAACAATGGGATATTGATTAATTATGTAACAGCTTAGTGTGACATATAAAAAGAGTGCAGAAAATATATATTCCTATTGGGAATATGCGCCCCCTGGTGTTGGGGGTGATGTATGACAGTCTTTAAAAAAACACAGTCTTATATATGGCAGTCTTTAAAAAAACACAGTCTTATATATTGCACAAAAAGGGAATAGAAAAAGGGGAATAAAAAAAGAAACATAAATTTTCTCTTTGTAATCGAGTAAGTCCCTCTGATCTTGACTGCTTCCGCTTTTCTCGTCCCTTCAATATTCCTCCGAGAAAGAGAGAAGGGATTAAGGATGCGTCCGCGTCTGTCAGATATAGCAGAGAGTAAGGATTGATACACTTACGCAGTGGCGTAGCGTGGGTTGTCAGCGCCCGGGGCCAGCAAAGAATTGTGCGCCCCCCCCCCCAACCTGTGGACGTTATCGATATTGCCCCAGCTCACACATGGATTTGCCCCCAGCTCACACATGGATTTGCCCCCCAGCTCACACATGGATTTGCCCCCAGCTCATGGATTTGCCCCAGCTCTCACATGGATTTGCCCCCAGCTCATGGATTTGCCCCCAGCTCATGGATTTGCCCCCAGCTCATGGATTTGCCCCCAGCTCATGGATTTGCCCAAGCTCATGGATTTGCCCCCCAGCTCACTCATGGATTTGCCCCCCAGCTCACTCATGGATTTGCCCCAGCTCACGGGGATTTGCCCCCAGCTCATAGATTTGCCTCAGCTCTCACA
Source organism: Leptobrachium leishanense (assembly GCA_009667805.1). Taxonomy (NCBI): domain Eukaryota; kingdom Metazoa; phylum Chordata; class Amphibia; order Anura; family Megophryidae; genus Leptobrachium; species Leptobrachium leishanense. Next base: position 42,621,625 of record CM019064.1, read on the forward strand.
TGGATTTGCCTCAGCTCTCACATGGATTTGCCCCCCAGCTCACTCATGGATTTGCCCCCATCTCATGGATTTGCCCCCCAGCTCACTCATGGATTTTCCCCCATCTCATGGATTTGCCCCCCAGCTCACTCATGGATTTGCCCCCCAGCTCATGGATTTGCCCAAGCTCACTCATGGATTTGCCCCCCAGCTCACTCATGGATTTGCCCCAGCTCTCACATGGATTTGCCCCCAGCTCATGGATTTGCCCCAGCTCATGGATTTGCCCCAGCTCATGGATTTGCCCCAGCTCATAGATTTGCCCCAGCTCATGGATTTGCCCCAGCTCATGGATTTGCCCCCCAGCTCACTCATGGATTTGCCCCCATCTCATGGATTTGCCCCAGCTCATGGATTTGCCCCAGCCCTTACCTGGATATTGCCCCAGGCCCCAGCTCCGGCGGGGGTTGAGGGGACCGGGAGCAGATGCCGGGCAGCGCGGGAGCGCCTGTCCGGTCTTTAACAGTCCGTCCTGTTAGGTGATGCCGCGCAGCCGGTCATGTGGTCCGGCCAATCAGGTGGTACAGAGACTCCGTACCACCTGATTAGCCGGACCACATGACCGGCTGCGCACGTCGCGCAGCCGCATCACCTAACAGGACGGACTGTTAAAGACCGGGCAGGCGCTCCCGCGCTGCCCGGCATCTGCGTCCCCTCAACCCCCGGGCCAGTTTTAGGGGCGCAAATGCGCCCCTAACAAAACTGCGCCCGGGGCCACGGCCCCCCAGCCCCCCCCCACGCTACGCCACTGCACTTACGCTAGTGCGGTGACGGATGCTGCTCTGTCTGTTGCGCTCTGCCAGGAATTCCTTTTTGTATCTGCTCCTTAGTGCCTTGTCTTTTGAATTTCCTCGTCCAGGATGCTGCAGAAAGCTTCCCTTTGTGCGGTGCTTCTGGTTTGCTGGCGATGTTTAAAAGATGGCAACTGGATGCAGCGGGAGGTTGGCTTGTGCAAATATTTATTGAGACAGCTCACATCAAAAATAGCGCAGTAAAAAATATAAAATAAATAAAAGTATCAAAAAATAAAAAAACATAAATCCATTTGGAGGTTAAAAGTCTTAAAATATGGGCATAGGGGTCTCCAAGACGCGTTTCGCCGGCTCCCTGGCCAGCTTCATAAATTGGATGCCTCCTATGCTGAAGTGCAGTGTTTTTAAACTTTTTTTTGGCGGGAAATGTTTTGCTCGTTTTTTTCGGCGGGAAATGTTTCGTTTTTTTGCCGCGATTGTTCTGCGCGCAGTGAAAGCCGTCATCCTGATTCTGCTCTATCTCTGGCTGGAAGTGGGATGGAACCTCTGTGTCTGCGTTAGCCCAGTGTTTCATTTCCATTGGGATCTTGCAGTAGGGATAAAAGCCAGAGATGCTATTGAAGGGACGAGAAAAGCGGAAGCAGTCAAGATCAGAGGGACTTACTCGATTACAAAGAGAAAATTTATGTTTCTTTTTTTATTCCCCTTTTTCTATTCCCTTTTTTGTGCAATATATAAGACTGTGTTTTTTTAAAGACTGCCATATGTAAGACTGTGTTTTTTAAAGACTGTCATACATCACCCCCAACACCAGGGGGCGCATATTCCCAATAGGAATATATATTTCTGCACTCTTGTTATATGTCACACTAAGCTGTTGCATAACTAATCAATATCCCATTGTTATACCATACTATATTGTCAACATTCCCTGTAGAGTGTCGCTATACCAAATTTCCAAAGAGCGATTGCATCGCTACTTTAACAGACATAACCAGCGAGTAGCGCCTGGCAAAGGGGTACCCAACACGTTTCCTCCAATTAACCTGTAGCAGCAACAAGGCTCTGCATCCACCCCTAAGTTGGCAGCACACCCGCACAGTTAAACACCATACAACCACCAAAGAAAATCTCAACACCGCACAGCGCCTTAGGATACCATTTTCTTCCTACTGTTTTATATTCTGGGTTAGCCAGGTTGTTCAGATATGCCGTTACCACCAGCTTTTAGGAGTTGCTAAAATGATGCACTCACAAACGCAGATGACATAGTTAATGTCTGCCTGTCAGTTGTCTCTGACTGGATGACTTGCTGTTTCCTAAAGCTTAACCTCTCTAAAACTGAACTTCTCGTCTTCCCTCCTTCTAATACCAAGATTCCTGCACCCATCTCACTTCAGGTGAATGGTGCCACTACTACTTCTACCTCACAGACTTGTTGCTTCAATGTCCTCTTAGACTCTGATCTCTCCTTCACTCCTCACATTCAATCGCTAACCAAATACTGCTACGACCACCTAAAAAATATTGCACGCATCCGCCCCTGTCTTAATCAAGACTCTGCTAAAACACTCATCCAAGCTCTTATTATCTCCTGCCCTGACTACTGTAACCTCCTTCTCTGGCCTTTAGAGATCCCAGATTCTCCCTCTGTAGTCTGTTATGAACGCCTGTGCCAGGCTCATCCACCTCATCTCCTGCACCACTCCAACCTCACCCCTCTGTCAATCTCTATACTGGCTCCCTGTTTCCTTTAGAATCCAATTAAAAATACTGGTGCTCACTAGGGATGAGCTGTTCGGTTCGATCAGTTCGGAGTTCGGACCGAACTTTGGTCGTTCGAAAGTTCGCGAACTTCGAACTTTCTGGGTGTGTTCGGTTCGAGTTCGCAAAAAAAAAGAAATTTTGAAAAAAGTATAGAAAATGCTTAAAAAAATACTAAAAAATCGAGAAATAAAGAGACTCTTTACTGCAGAATATCATAAGCAATGGTTTATTAGATATTGAATTAAAAACTAATGTGTACGTGCAAAGATTATGAACTCTAAATGACCTGTGTTTTTCAAACGGCATAACAGGTGTTTTTAGTCTGGTCTAATCAATTTGATACATTGTAGACTATACTGATGGGGTGGTAAAACTTCTAATATGCTGTATTTCACCGCTGTGTGCTCAGCTCATTTTTACCGCTTTCGCTCATCATGTTTAAATGCGATTTTGAAGCCACATTTTGTTAAATGACCGACACGTTAGATATCGTTCTTTCCGGCAGACTCCGCAGATTCATAATATATCATTTTTCTATGTATACTTCCTGTCCTGGCTGTATATTATGAAAAAATGCAATAAAAATTGAATTTTTAATCATCTGCAGTGTGTAAAGTGTTGTTTTTTTTCACATTTTAGCACATGAGCATTTGCGGTTACGTTTTCTATGGGGTGCGCTTGTACAAAAATTAGAAATGGGGACTTGTTACATTTTGTGGGGGAAATTACATGATTTATAGCAAACACACCCCATAGAAAAAAATCATTAGTGTCTCATCGTTCACATTATAATTGCAATGTGAACAATATTGCTGCTTTAATAAAAATAACACACAAAAAAATACATGTTTTTCTTTTCTTTTTTCTTTTTTTTACTTTATACCTGGTCATGTTGGGTATCATTCGAAAGGCCATGCTCAGGCCTTTCGATTGACACCCTCCATGACCCACTAGATGCCTGGAGATATCGGGGTTCAAATGAACCCCCTATCTCCACCAGGGGATTGGCCTGGGCAATATATATAAACATGATGTGAGCTGGCCTGGGCAATATATATATATACGCATGATGAAAATTTGCAAAGGATAAGGCACGCAAAGTGAAATTTTGATGTGTCTGAAATTGAAACTTACGTGACAACTCTTATTTTTTTTTCGTTAATTTATATTTGTTCAATACAGTTAATTTTAATTTGTTTAATAGAGTTAATTTAAAATGGTTTAATACAGTTTATTTATATTTATTTTACCTTTACTATTGGTGCTTTTCAAACTTTATTCTTAAGTAAAAAGAAATTTAGCAGTTTCATGTTGTGTCGTTTTTTTTTTGGGGGTGCAAGTAGCTGGTCTTGCCTAGGGCGCAAAATAGTCTAGCACCGGCCCTGACCGCATGGTCCACCCCTGCACTCTTCCACAATACCACAGAGGGGTTACTGTATGATGGCACTTGCTGGCCTGGCACCAAAGGCACAATATTTGGCTGCACTGCCACTGACGCCTGTATCAGATTCATATCCTCAGAGGGGTGAAACTGTGTGACGGCACTGTTGACGACGCTAAAGGCCCAATTTTAGGCTAGGGTCAAACGAACGCATTTTTCGCAGCGAACGTCAAAAAGTGCGTCCGAACGCATTGAGGTGTTTTTTCACAGAAAGTGCTTAAACAGTCTTATTATGTGCATTTTTGTGCGTGATTTTTTATGGATCCAAACCAGGAAACTTTGGGTGTCTGGATGTTATGATGGCCGGACATGAGCAGCGTCTGACGTCTCCTAATAACGCACACATGCCGCTATGCGGACGCAGTGCACTCTGTACGTCAGTACTAGCGGCTCAGCGTTCTCGAAAAAATGCGTTCAGTTTCTGAAAAATTCTATTTTTCATTATAATTACCATAAACCTTTTCCAAGTTTCTTCTTATATATCAAAACCAAAGTAAGAGCTGCGCTACGCCATGGCGGAGACCCCCAAAAAGAATCAATCACAAAACTGTATTGGTCTTTCTCAGAAGTCTAGCTTTCCTCGTTAAGCCAGATCTATTTATTAAATTTCAAAGAATTTATAGCCAATCAGTGTACAGATACATTACAACATCAAAGTTTAGCCACTCAGTTAACTTACTACCATATATGGTTCACAAGAAATCCTTTTCCCATATTCCCGCTTCTGCGCACATTTTCCTGCACTGAACATAACAGGAAATCGGCCACAGCTCATATCCTATAGAAGGAACAACGGTCTATGCAGTATTGAAACTAACAGAAATGGAGGGGGGGAATTTCACAGCCCATTTTATAAGAACAGGCTTTTTAAGACAAAATATTTATTATATTTACAGGAAATTAAAATCTAACAGTTTCCACTTGCGTTGTGCGGCCGGACTTTCGTGCGGCCGTACTTCGTATATTGGCCGTCATTGCGTGTCATTTGCTGCTAGTGCGGCCAAGATTAAGTGCGCCTAAACGCACGTTAAAAGTGCGCTAGTCTGACCCCAACCTTAAAGCCTGCATAAGTTTCACAATAATTTAGCCAAAAAAATCACTAAACTTTTTCTGCGTGTCCGAAAATGTCTCCTCTTTTCATACAGACTGCCGCCCCAAGCAGTTGTTTATGGATAGATTAAAGGAAAAGCATTTACCGTCATTCGAAACGTCATTTTTTAGTGTTTAAGTGTTTCTATACATCCTAGAAATCCGCCACTTCACGGGCAGGTTATTTGAAGGAATTTTTGGTTTTTATTTTCAACCCTTATTTCATGGAAAACTCACTGTCCCTTTAAAAACGTTTTTTTTAAAACTTTTTGTCCTTGTTTCCTGTCCCCCAGGGCACTACCCGGACCCCCATACACCTTTTATGGCAAATATCTAGCATATATGCCCTCTTGGAGGGCACTCTAAAAACCGAATTTTCAGCCCCATTGACTTGTATCGAGTTCGAGTTCGGGTTCTGGTTCGGATTCGAACATTTGGAAAGTTTGGGTTCGAATACGAACCGAACTCGGGCGTGTTCGGCTCATCCCTAGTGCTCACATACAAAGCTCTCCGTAACCGCCCCTGTGTCAGGTGCTGGTTCTGGGGTGGTAGGATTGAGCCCAATATGCAATAAGGGAAACAAAGATTCAGATAAACATATACAAGAGAGGGTTTATTTGGAGTAACATAAAGGCAATAAACAAATATATATGAAGGAGCTGGATAAGAGGAGGAAGGGAAGACACTGAATATATATATGTGTAATTAACTGAAAGCAAGATGAGAAAAGAGTAAACAGAAGGATAGTACTAAGCTACTCTAAACTATAGAAAGGAGACAATATGAGAATGAAGGCTAAGGAGATCGTTAGAGAAAAATAGAAAACAAAAGGCAGAAGAGTCTTGGTAGGCAAAGGGTCTTGGGTCTGTAGGTGTTCCTGGGAATGCAAGGTAACGGGCTGAGTGTTCTGCGAGATGCAGGGCAGCAGACTCCGAGGAATGCAGGTACAGAGGACAACGGGAAGAGGATTCTACGAGGTGCAGGGCAGCAGGTCGAGGATACGGCAGCGGGCTGAAGATTCTGCGAGGTGCAGGGCAGCAGGCTCCGAGGAATGCAGGAACAGAGGGCAACGGAATGAGGGTTCTGCGAGGTGCAGGGCAGCGGTTGAGGATTCGGCAGCGGCTGAAGATTCTGCGAGGTGCAGGGCAGCAGGCTCCGAGGAATACAGGAACAGAGAGCAACGGAATGAGGGTTCTGCGAGGTGCAGGGCAGTGGGGAGGATTCGGCAGCAGGCTGAAGATTCTGCGAGGTGCAGGCAGCAGGCTCCGAGGAATCTGTGGAATGTTGGCACAGCGGGCAAGAAATGCTGGAGGAAACAAAATAGATTAATGTTCTTAGGCAGGAACAGGAGGTAGCTCCCTGTCAGCTTGGTGTTTACCAAGGTAATGCAGAAGCATTGGACCTTGGGAGTGGTTCCTTTTTGTAGAGGGGAATAAGGGTGCATTAGCCAGCACCTGGTTGCTGGATCAGCCTGGTTGTAGAGGAATTACCAGTCTCCTTACAGGAAACTGGCTTGCTTTTAGGTTTCCTGCGGCGCTGGCGTCTCGGGGCATTACACCCTGCCTGCATCTCCTCCCTTATTAACAGCTACATCCCATCCAACCATTTCACTCTGCCAAAGATCTGATGTTATCTGATGTTATCTCCTCGTACCCGCGTCCCTAACTCTAGCCTTCAGGACTCCTCCCGAGCTTCCTCCTTTCTACGGAACTCCCTCCTCCGCAACATTAGACTCTCCCCAGTCCTTCAAGAAGTCTCTGAAAACACTTTACTTTAGAGAAGCCTATCTGCTCACTCTTTGATTCCCCCACTGTTAATTTCTTACTTCATCTTCTCACCCAGCCCACATACAGCCCGCTACTTCAAGTTCTCGATTTACCCTCACCTAGCATATCACCCCTTTCCTCTTAGATTGTAAGCTCTCAAGCAGAGTCCTTTCTCCTACTGTTCCATGTGTTTAACGTATGCATATTAGTTATCCTGCCTCCCACTGCGCTATGGAACTTGTTTTTAGTGTTTTATAAAGACATATAACTGTAACTGTCTTATGCATATGTACAGGGTCAGTATGATGGTCTTAGTTCCTTTTCTCTCCTGACAACACCACCCAGCCAGGACCAGGTCCATCAAGCAAATCTGGACGCAGTGACAAACTTTTACAAAATTTATTGCACAAACACCAAACAATAAAACAAATAAAGGCTGTGAGTGGTATAAAAATCACTAAACGCATTTCGCTCTAAATTAACATTTTCAAAGGTAAAAAACTCCCAGGCGTCATCACAGATAAATAATCCTCTTGTATTGGTGGTAACCAAAGGGGAAGTTACCAGAGAGAATACCCCAATGAGATAAATATACTCTATGGTTGAATTTTTGGGTGGACCACATGTGTAGTTAGAGTGGTGTATATAACTCCACGTGACAGATTTTTTTTCATATAGTAGATTATTGATATTATACATAATCATATAGGTCTGCATAATGAGTCATGTATCGACTTACCCAAACATATTCTTCTCCATAAATTTTAATGCTCTTGGTAAGTTTACCAGAAATGTTTTACGGAGAAATGGGCAGCGTTCCAAATCCTTAAATTATAATAATCCAGCCGTGTGCTTCCACTATCATCAAATTATCTTAATATATAATTAACTAACCGGCTTCATGGTCACCAGTGATGAAATTACACGGTACAAGTAAATTTAGGATTTTGCATCTCATAGATAATTTGTTCTCTGACATGCATTCATTGATTTGTCTTGCTGCCGAAACTCTGCATAACAAGTCATGGACGCATGTTAAAAATGAAACAACGGCTGTATGGATTTTTTTCCAACCTCGAGTCAGGTCCACTGGGACCGTCGAAAAGGGATTTGTGAGGATTGAATTAACTCTTTGACAAAAAATGTTAACATCGTGCATCGACTCCGGATAGCTTTGCCTCGGGGGAAAGTATGGAGATATTGACCATATTATGAGGTGTTGGTGGTTTGTGGAGCTACCATAGTAGATAACCCTTTTGCTACCAAGTGATTTAAAAAAATAGTCATTGTTTTTTTGAAAAATCATTTTAATTAATTATACAGTAAGAAATATTTGGAATATTCCCAGTTCATTCCTTACTCTAATAAAGTATTTGGCAGGCAAATGTCGCCATCTGCTGGCCAAATGGAGTTACTGCAGGTAGAACTGTAGCTCGTGGCTAAGTGTATCAGCTGGTGAAAGCCTAATATAGCAGGACATTCCCTAGCTCATTTTAAACATGTATAGCACCTTGGGCATTATGCTCACAGGGATAAAACTTTGGGGGCACCTTCTGGAGCCCAAAGGAATATGCAGCTCATTTGCAAAAACAGAATGACATTTGCTTTTGCTCTGCTCAGCTGCAAATCAAGATAACTCGATTTTGCATTTAAGACCCGAGTAATCTCGATCTCGGTAGTGAAGGGGTTGAAGTTAAATCTTATGAAGGCTTAACAACAGAATATACAATTTTATAGGTTGTCTCCTGTTTTCTTGATCCATTTGTAATTAACATTACCCCCTTCGCTACCAAGTTGTTTGACATGCAACTATTGGCAGGATGGGAGCAGCAGATATATGATTGAGCAGAGATTGGAAGGTTGGTGGGCATAATATGTTGTGTAGTTTTCTCAAGAAAGAGAGGGACGTTTACTTGTTAGTTAGAGCTCAGACAGGCTAGGCCTTTATTTTCAGTTATGTTTTACTTTGCCTGTACTGCTTCTTTAAAACAGACTGTAGGGGTTATTCCCCGTACGGTGACATTTCTGGGCCATTCGGCTATTCAGAGAGCAGGCAGTTTTGGTGAACTGCCAGCAAGTACGGTGCCTGTTCGAAGGCAGCGAAATCCCCCATAGAGAAGCAATGGTTAATCTATTCAGAGAACACCGAACGGCAGAGAAAAGTTGACAAAGTGCCCTGCTTTTCGATGGTTTCATTCGGCAGGTTTATACAGTCGAACCCTATAGGCTTCAATGTTAAAAATATCCCTGTTTTTATCCAATATCTAATAAACCGTTTATTATTTTAATCTGCAGTAAAGAGTCTCTTTATTTATTGAATTTTTGTAGGCATTTTTCGGGAGTTTTTTGACAACATTTTCTTTCCCTTCTTTTTTTTAAAAAGCATTTTTTTATTTTTTCTGTAACAGACCTTTATATTATCATTCATTGGATCTTATATGAAAATTCCAGACATTTTCATTCAGTAGTTTTTTTGCAAACAGCGTTTCAATTTTGACACTTTCAATCACGTGGGTTTTTTTTCTGTCTTTTTTTACCCTGTTCGTCTGCTTGTCGGCTTTTTCCGGCGACTGGTCTGCGCTGTGCTCGGCAGCTTTTTCTGACCTGCTCGGCATGGTTTTTGCAGCGGTTCTGGCGGGTTTTCAGTGGGTTTTCGGCAGGTGTTTGGCGGGTTTGCGGTGGGTTGCACTCTGGGGACCCTGCTATGCATGCTTAATTCACCACAGCGAGGGGAAATTTGATTCCCCAAAGTGCGGAGAAGTGTGAGGAACGAGAGAAATTTCAGCGACATTTCGGCACTCTCTGAATAACCCCCTGTGTTTCAGGCGAATAAACCGTTAGAGCTAAACCTTCACAAAGGCTTTTGGTGGTCTTAAAGCCCAGAGGGCTGTATTATAATACCATATTTGGGTGCAGGATCACAAGACATTTTAGAGACAGGAAGTTTATTTAACAGGCAGAGGGCTCCCCCTGCTGTACAAACAGCACCACTACATTTATAATAACAGAGCCGGAGCTCCCGCTTTCTACACAAGAAAAACGGATCACTAAGCAGTGAAAACAGCTTCGGCACCTTTGAAATAACCATGGGTGTTGAAAATATGGGAGGGGGCACATTCTGGAGCCCATTTAAAAACAAATGTGCTCCAGAATATAGCCCAATCGAGTTTACTCAATGTTTGGCTCCTGTAGGAGCTTCTGTATGTCAAGTATACGTGACCATGGTAGTGAAGAGGTTAATAGCATATTTTTATGCGCCTTACAAATAATAATATTGATATTAGTGCTACTACTGGTATAGCTAGACTTTATATACAGTGAGAAAATGTGAGTTGCAAAACTTAGGTGCAAATAATAACTGACAATAGATCTTTAACATATACGTTTCGCGGATGTAAGGACCTCTGTACCATTCCAGATATGCGGAGTTGCACGTCCACGTGGAGCTGATATGAAAGAACCTTTGTCTGCTGCAAAGTTAAAAGGGATAATCAATCCCTGAAGCTTAATCACCTGTTTTGTGATGCAAAAGACATAGGAATTTAAAACAGGTCATCAATGATTTTAAAAAGGTAATCAGCTGTAACTTCAAAAATAGTGGCACTAATTAACAATGTTTTTAACTGTCACTTGATGAATATACAGGGCGTGGGTGTTACCCTTCCCATGCCTGTGTATGGTGGAGGTTTTGAGCTTCTTTTATAGCGTTACTTTTGTAATCTTGCGCTATCTGGCTTGGCTTTGCGTGTTTGTATTATGATGCTTGCTTTCTGCCGATCCTAAACTCGGCTCGTTTATTAGCATTGTAGTATTCCATCAACTAAACCTATTGTTTTTGTAACGTAAGCTATAGCTTGTTTACATTCACATTAAATCTTAAGCTGAGTCTAAGACAGCAATGTCAAAACCTGGCCCATCTAGGGCCCTACTACAATCGTCACGCAAAAACGCACGCAGAACGCGTGAATCTTTGCACGCAGCGTTAATCGTTAACATGCGTAAAGCAACGCTGGTATTACAATCCTTGCACATTTTTTCATCCCTCAAAAAATAACGCGTGTAAAACGGACGCGCAAAAACGCGTGCGCCTCAACGTTGCGCGCAGAAATCAGTGTGCGGACTGTTTTTTCACGCGATTCAGCCAATCAGAATTAAGAACCACAATTATCTCACGTTAAGTTTTTGCGCCTGTCAAAGTCAATCTGCACATATATGCTGCATCAATAAAAAAACACGCACAACTTCTCAATTTTTATTGTTTGGGTATGTGTAGAATGTGTAACTATACTGTGCTGTGTATTTTGTTTTTGGGCTGGTGTATTTGGTTTCGGCCAGGACGTTCCGATTTGCCGTTACCACCAGCTTTTAACCTCTTCGCTGCTAAGGACGCGCTCAGCGCGTCCAACCGCATGTCACATTCCCAGTGTGGGCTGACATCCTCGATGTCAGCCCAGCATCCGGAACCACCGCCGGAGTAATTAGGTGTCATCGCGGGGGAGCGATGACACCTAATTCAGGCGCCCCCCCCGCATGTGCGGAGGAGGCGCCTCAAAGGGAGGGGCGAGGTCCTTCAGACCTCTCTCCCTCCCGATCGGCGGCATTGCGGGGGTTACCCCAGGCACCGTTTGGAAGGGCACAGCCTGCCCTTCCAAATGGTACCTGGCATTAACCCCATGGAGGCCGGATCACGAATCGGCACGGAAAAGCGCCGGTTCGTGATCCTTTCCCGGAGCTGGCCAACATCTTGGATGTCGGCCAAGCTTCCGGGAATGCCCCCTGAGGACTAGCATCATCGTGCATAGCACGATGACGCCAGTCCTGGAGTTAACCCCTAACTGCCACCAATGGTGGAGATAGGGGGTGCCAATGAACCCTCTATCTCCCGATCCGTGGCAGTTAGGGGTTAATGTTTGGTATTGTTGGATCGGCCAGAGCATGGCCGTTCCAACGATACCAAACATGAGTATAAAAAAGTTTGTAAAAATAAACAAGTTTTTTTTCTTTTTTTTGGTTTGTTAATGCAGCAATATTGTTCCCATTTCAATTATAATGTGAACAATGATGCTGCACTAACGATTTTTGTATGCGATGCGTTTGTTAAAAATCGTGTAATTTTCCCCAAAAAAAAATGTAACGAGACCCCATCTCTAATTTTTTTAACAAGCGCACCCCATACAAAATATAACCGCAATTGCTCGCATGTTAAAATGTGAAAAAAACCACTTTACATGTTGTAAATTATTGAAAATTCATATTTTATTGCATTTTTTGTTATAATATACAGACAGGTCATGACGTATACATATAATAATGACATATTATGAATCTGCCGCGTCTGACGGAAAGAACGATATATAATATGTCTGGGTCATATACTAAAATAAGCCTTCAAAACGCGTTTAAACATGATGAGCAAAACCGGTAAAAATGACCTCAGCACAGAGGCGGGAAAAGCCTCAGCAGCGAAAGGGTTAAAAGACGTTAAAATTATGCGCGCAAACGCTGTGCGTTAAATTTTGAGCATAGATTGTAATACCATCCACATACCAGCGCACAAACGCATTTGCGCTCACCATGTTAAGTATAGGACGCGCACAGTACAGTACACTCGCGCAGAGCTCGCGCAGGTTCACCCGCGGTAGACGTTAATGCGCATTTTTTGCGCGGACATTGTAATACGACGTTCAGCGCATAGAGTTTTGCCCCTCGCGTTAATGCGTTTTTGCGCACGCGTTAACGTTTGCACGAAGAATGTAATAGAGCCCCTAATGTTGTTTACCAGCTGAGACGGCTCCTTGTCGTGCCATTCTGTTGCCAGACGCTTCCCCTCACGTCGGTTCCGCTTGACGTTAACATGAATGCAACCTTTTGGAAGCACCATACACTAGACATATGCAGTGCTGGAAAAATTTGGCTTGGTTCGGTTCAGATTGTTTCGGAATTTGAAAATATTGGATTCGGAAAGAATCAGAATCAGTCAATTCGGACTATCAGAAGCTTCCGATATTTCAGTATCAGATCAATTCAGATTATATTAGTCCATTTCCGATATTTCAAACCTTTTGAAGGGCTTTCCTGGGATGTGACAGTTTCTGTGTGCTATATGATTAGGGTCAGGGCTAGGGTGAGGTTAGGGATAGAGTTGGTTAGGTTACGTGTAGGGTTAAGTTAGGCTTAGGCTAAGGTTAAGGTTATCACTTTTTTTTCTATTTTTCTCCTATTCCGATTAAATCCGAAATTTTGGGATTTTATATTCGGACCTGGCCAGTTATAATCGGAAAAATTCACATTGATATGGATTTTTTTATTCGGAAAATGAATCAGTGGTAATTGACATTTCAGATCAATCCGACTTGCTGAATTGTTGACATTTTGGACCATTTCCGAATAGGTCCAAATCGAAATGCATATGTCTACCATGTGAGTGATGTCACTCATGTGAGTGATGTCAGAACAGGAGGGGATTGATCTGCCTATTGAATCTCAGGCTTGTGCCTGATTAACCTCCCAGCTGTGGTTTTCTTTGGCTTTACACGTTCTATTACTTTTTATTCTATTTCTGTGTTCTGATTATACTCGATCTGTGTCTCAACCTGGCTTCTCTTGACTTCCGCTGTCATTCCCTTCCTGTGCTAGTGCTACTCACAGGACATACATGAAAACGAGAGAAATCTCAATGTATCCTTCTTGGTAAAATGCTTTGCAAATAAATAAATACTGCCAGTCGCCTGAAGGATTAGTGTAGTGAGTCTGTGGGTTTCTGTATCCATTGAGCTTTAAACCCAGCCATTACAAAGTTACCTGGTCTTGCCCAGTACTCCTCTCCTCCACAACTTTGAAGTCCAGACACTTTAAGGACTGGTATTGTGTATGGATTATCGGGTTCTTCTTGCCTGTGGATGGTCAATTGCTATCCTTAACAGGCCCCCAAGATGTCCCTTACAGACCCCCAAATAAATAATTACTGTCATGCCCCATGGCTCAGGGTTTACATGTATATTTTAATGTTATGTGTTGAATCTGCCTATTACTGCTTATAGTTATTAGTCAATAGCTATTTTGTTCCTGCTGGGTTCCCTTAGCCTTGCTGCATCCAGCTAGCTCCACCCCTTTTTGTTCAGTCTAGATCTGAGGTACTTGCTGGTCACCTAGCAGCCATCTTTGCTCAATGCTGGACAGAACTAATGTCTTTTCACCTGCATTGCTGTACACTATTACAAAGATTGTCAGTCAGATCATTAAAGTTTTCAACTGGATTCATCTTTCTACGTGTTGGTTTTGCTGAGTTGACACTGTCTGCTGAACTTTCAGCGTGTGAGTACTGGTCAATACAGACTAAGTTAGTCTCAAGCACTCACGCCTCACAGCTTTGCTAGGGAGGCAGAATAATTACATTTTTTTTTCTTTTTGAGAAAGGATTTTACCAGGAAGGATACATTGAGATTTCTCTCGTTTTCAAGTATGTCCTGGGTGGCGAGAATGTACCGTTGGGTGTCTTGCCCAAGGACACTTACTGGAGAGGTGCTCGTCGGGATCGAAGCCATGACTCCACAGGCTCTCTCCATGCAGAGCAGTGATGTTACCTCTACTCCACCCAGCCAGGTCGAAATAGCATCTTGAGCCATTAACTTATCGGCAGGGTCGGAATTGTGCCCTCGTTTGTGTAGAACTACCGGCTGGGTGGAGTAGAGGTAACATTGCTGCTCTATAACTGTGGAGTCACAGATTCAAATCCTGGCAAGAGCACCTCTCCAGTAAGCGTCCTTGGGCAAGACACCTAACGGTACATACTTGGAATCAAGAGAAATCTCAATGTATTCTTCCTGATAAAATACTTTTTCAAAAAAACAACAAAAACGTGACCCCATTGAAGCTGCTAATGGTTAATGGCTCACGTCAAATCTTTCCAATAGCTGCTCCCTATCTCTAGCTCAGACGGAATAGGACCCATCATTTCTTAAACCAATAAAATATTATTTAAAATGCATAGTTTTCAACCAATTATTTCGTCGATTTATTTAAATCGTTTTTTTCTCTCACCATGCCCTAAGCGTCTATATTTAAAAATATACACACATACCACTTTTTTTTTATTATTTCTACTCTTTCAAGTAAAACAAACTAAACATAAGAACTCTCTGATCATTTTACAAGCTATTCAATTCTACCAAAATAAACAAAATCAGTCCCATTATATTGCGACAAGAAAAGATTCTGATTGTAGTATTGTTTCTCGCATCTCGAAAGTAAAAAAAAAAAAGAAGCCCAGCATTATAAATGACATTTTAAAGTATTTTCTCTTGAATCCTTTTACTTAATAGTGTTTTTGTTCTGACAACATATTGAGTGCCACAAGGGCATTTCAGAAAATAGGCTACATGGGTGGTTGAACAATTAATGAAATGATAAATATTAAATACAGTTTGAGTAGACTTAGTTTTAAATTACGTCTTATCTGGGCGAAGCAATTTGAATGCAGAGTATTTGCAGTCCTGAAAACATTGCCAGCTATTTGTAGTCGTTTGTTTTATTATACGCCGACTCTTTTTTTTATTAAACTTGCTCACTAAAACACATTCTGTTTGGAGTAGCACATATTTAAACGCACAATAATTCTGCGAAATATTTCAGTCTGCACAGAGGAAGGATATTTTGAAAAGAAATTAAATTCTATTTTTACGTTTTACTGAACGCGTGTCATGTTAACCTCAAACGAACGTTTTCTGATGATTCATCGCCGTACGAATTTATCATAATCTACCTTTATACATTTTATTTTATTTTTTGTTTCTACCCACAGTTTACATTATAATCGGCTTCCTTTAACTTAATAGTAAGTCGCATGGACAGCTCAATAATGCTTAACTCTTTCACAATGTAATGCAGGGTTTGAGTCCCCTGTGAAGTGTGAGTATGGAACCCAATGGCAAGCTGTGGGTAAAGAAATCAGGAGATGATGGAGTGTAAGCAATCTTTAGTGAATCATGGATAGAAACTGAAGACCAGAAAACAATACGGTCAAAAGGTTGGAATGAAATTCGTAGGCAAGTCCCAGAAAGAACAACAGGAAATAACAAAGACGGCGGGCGTAGTCTGTGGCACAATCCGGGTCGAAGGGTTGAAGAAGGTGGCGTAGTCGGTGGCACAATCCGGGTCGAAGGGTTGAAGAAGGTGGCGTAGTCGGTGGCACAATCCGGGTCGAAGGGTTGAAGAAGGTGGCGTAGTCGGTGGCACAATCCGGGTCGAAGGGTTTAAGAAGGCAGGCGTAGTCGGTGGCACAATCCGGGTCGAAGGGTTGAAGAAGATGGCGTAGTCGGTGGCACAATCCGGGTCGAAGGGTTTAAGAAGGCAGGCGTAGTCGGTGGCACAATCCGGGTCGAAGGGTTGAAGAAGATGGCGTAGTCGGTGGCACAATCCGGGTCGAAGGGTTGAAGATAACGTGGTCAAAGGATACGAGGAGCACTAGGAAACTGAGGCGGGAGGCACAGTAGAATCTGGTTAATGTGCTGGGAAGGAAGGCGGAATTAAATAGGGTTCATGGGATCATGGAAATACCTTTCACCTGGGTATTGTAGGTGGAGTTGAGGTACCTGGAATTTTGGTAGGTCAATGGGAGGCATTAGAGGATCTCCAGAGCAGGTGTCATGCAGTACCCCTAATCGGCCCCCCTAAGGCGGGCGTAGTCTGTGGCACAATCCGGGTCGAAGGGTTGAATAAGGTGGCGTAGTCGGTGGCACAATCCGGGTCGAAGGGTTGAAGAAGGTGGCGTAGTCGGTGGCACAATCCGGGTCGAAGGGTTGAAGAAGGTGGCGTAGTCGGTGGCACAATCCGGGTCGAAGGGTTTAAGAAGGCAGGCGTAGTCGGTGGCACAATCCAGGTCGAAGGGTTGAAGAAGATGGCGTAGTCGGTGGCACAATCCGGGTCGAAGGGTTTAAGAAGGCAGGCGTAGTCGGTGGCACAATCCGGTCGAAGGGTTGAAGAAGATGGCGTAGTCGGTGGCACAATCCGGGTCGAAGGGTTGAAGATAACGTGGTCAAAGGATACGAGGAGCACTAGGAAACTGAGGCGGGAGGCACAGTAGAATCTGGTTAATGTGCTGGGAAGGAAGGCGGAATTAAATAGGGTTCATGGGATCATGGAAATACCTTTCACCTGGGTATTGTAGGTGGAGTTGAGGTACCTGGAATTTTGGTAGGTCAATGGGAGGCATTAGAGGTAGACATGTGCATTCGTTTTAGTACTAAAGCGATTTAGTCCGAATTTTGGGATAATTTAGTTTTAGTATGACTCAAGAGAAACGAAACTGCTCAGTACAAAAAACGAAAGAAACTAAAATAAAATGCACTACATTTTAGTTTCAGTCCTTTTTGTGATATTATATTGATGAGTGAAGGAGACCAGCAATGAAGAGCGCAACATCGCAACATCCGAAGTTCTGCACCCTCCACATGCCAATGCAGGAGGATGTTCTATACAGAGAGGGACATTAATTCAGGAGGATGTTCTATATATTATACAGAGAGGGGTATTAATTAAATGCAGGTGGATGTTGTATACATTATACAGAGAGGGGTATTAATTAATGCAGGAGGATGTTCTAAACATTATACAGAGAAGAGCCTTTTTTTTTTTAGCCCTTTAAATCTAGTGGCTGTGAGCGCGGAGATCGGCTGCTTGTTACATTATCTCTCAGTACAATGTATCAGGCTCAGCTGTTACAGTAACTGACTGCTGCTCATCACAGCGCTCAGAGTTTCAGTAAAACAAGGAAATAATATTGTTCTAACGTCTTATATATAAAAATATTATTTACTAGTTTTACTGAAACTCTGAGCGCTGTGATGAGCAGCAGTCAGTTACTGTAACAGCTTTGCCTGACACGGGGCAGTATTGCAATGTTGGTGCTAACTTAACCAGAGCTGTTGTAACTGAAAACCTCCATAGGCTATAATAGCTCTGGGAAGTTTACAACAGCTCTGGTTAAGTTAGCACCAGCTATATAATATGGCCCACATTGTGCTGAGAGTGAGAGATACTGTAACAAGCAGCGATCTCAGCCCTCTGAGGAGCCACTACAATAGTAATTGTATCCACTGGTTTTCGGATGAATGAAATTAGTTTTCATACTAAAGAACTGAAAACGAATTTCTTTAGCAACTAAATAAATTGCATTTTAGTACTAATGCATTAGTTCAAAACGAAATTTTGTGCTGTGCACATGTCTAATTAGAGGATCTCCAGAGCAGGTGTCATGCAGTACCCCTAATCGGCCAGCTGAGGGCGCCAGAGTACCTGGTTTTCTACTACATAGGAGAGTTTGTTCGCGCGCGTGCGCACTTTCCTCTTCAGGACTCGTATTCAGTCGGCGGCGTGGGGCGTCTCCTGGCTCTCCCTCTCCATCCTGCGGACCAGGAACTTGGAGCGACGTGCCACGAGGGATCTCGGGTGAGTAGAGCACCTCTCCCAGCATGGCGGTCTGGACCGGGAGCGGGCCGCGGAGGGGGCATGACACACACCCAAAATCGAGTTATCTCGATTTTGCATTGTAATGCATTGAAAAGCAGTTATTAGCATCTCGAACGACCATTTTCACACCTTTCTAAAGCAGGATTAGTGTTTCTCCTGTGGGGAAACAAAATACTTTGTGTTATGGCTCTCCAAGCACCCTGGAAAGACATGAAAACCATCTGCAAATAGAGTCTTCACTGTAACAAAAAGTTCAAATAGATTACTGCTGCATTACAGCAGCCAGGGAGAGGGCAGATTACAGGGAGAGCTCTGGGGACATGCACTGCTGTACAGGGATACGAATCATGGCGTTATACTGGCTGAAAATCCCTATACAGTACAGATACAAGGTGTTACTGTCATTTCCATGTAACGGTATTATGTCACATACAGATATTATTTTTATATTCTATTGGTCTTTTTTGGATGCTGCATTGCTAATAATCTCATTATGATCGCTACAAATCCCCATAAACAGGAGATCTGAACATTTTATTATCTATCTTTATCACAGTTACTGTTTCTAACACAAAGGTCTAGTCTGCCTGTACGATAATAACGCAGACCCCATTTGAAATTGTGTAAGATAAACGACACCATCCAGAGCTCAAAAGCTTTCATAGCAACAATATTTCTGTAAAAGATAAACGAATACAGGAAGAATTAAAAAAGAGCAAATTAACATTATTTAAATTTTTTAACTATCTTAAAATAACAATTTCTGCGCAGAACATCAATGTCACCCTATATTTAATTGTTAACTTCACATCCCATATTTCAAATAAATGTTATGATAAAAAAAAAAAAATCCCAACAAAAATCACTTGGTAGCGAAGGGGTTAAATCTGTCCTGAATCGGTCTTTTCATGCAATAACATGTTATTTTTAGCCATTTTGAACCCTTTAAATCAGCCGTATGCTTTTGTTTTGTTGTTTTTTTTATGAATATACTGGATTATCTATCTCTGTGTCAAGGACAAGATGGTATCTTCTTGATATAAAGGGAAAAAAATAGAATGAAATAGACGTACGTTAAGCCGTAGCCCTGCCGCTTGAACCTGCAGCACATTCCCTGGTACTGAAGGAGTTAGGGTTTATATTATTGCTGCGATTCTATCTGATCCAACCAAACTGGTCAAATAGAGTGTAATAAATCAAGCTTTTGTGATGGTTGCTGTAGGCCATTAATTATTTTTGGCATCCACATGAAAAATGTTTTTGTGGGAACTGTAGCATGACTGGTACTTTCTACGTGGAAAGAAATAAAATTTTAAAATAATGGTTTTC
The DNA here is from genome assembly GCA_009667805.1 of Leptobrachium leishanense. NCBI lineage: Eukaryota > Metazoa > Chordata > Amphibia > Anura > Megophryidae > Leptobrachium > Leptobrachium leishanense. The sequence continues at coordinate 42,641,274 of CM019064.1, forward strand.
CTGCAGTAGTGGTGGTGTATACATTTATCTATATGGTATATAAGTTAAACAGAGACACAGACAGACAGACATAGACATGTATAAATAAAGTGATGCTCTCAGATGAGATTTGGGGGATTTTTTATATTTTGCTTTGTCAAATTAGCCATGGATTTTCAAAACATACAAGTGGTTATTCAAAGTTGTCCGAAATCTCGCCGAAATGTAACCGGACGCTGAAATTCAGCGTACGGTGACATTTCGGGGCCATTCAAATTTTTGTGAACTGCCTGCAACTACTGACTGCAACTACTGACTGCATGTTCGACGGCAGTGAAATCCTCATAGAGAAGCAATGGTTAATCTATTCAGAGACACCGAACAGCAGTGAAAAGTTGCCGAAATGCCCGCTGTTCTGTGGTTTCATTCGTCCGCTTTATTCAGGTGAATCCCATAGGTTTCGATGTTAAAAATATTCCCGTTTTAATCCAATATCTAATAAACCGTTTATTATTTTAATCTGCAGCAAAAAGTCTCTTTATTTATAGATTTTTTAGGATCTTTTAGGCATTTTTAGGGATTTTTTGGCAAAATACTTTTTCCATATTTTTTTTTAGATCGTTATTTTATTTTTCTGTAACAGACCTTTTTATTATCATTCATAGGATCTTATATGTAAATTTGAGGCATTTTCGTTCAGTAGGTCTTTATGCAAACTGAGGTTCAATTTTGAAACTTTCAAGCGTATTTTTTTTTACTCTGTTTGACAGCTTGTCAGCTTTTTCCGCTGGTCAGTGCCGTGATCGGCGGTTCATCTGGTTTTTCCGTCGTGTTTGGCATGGTTTTTGCAGAGGTTTCTGCAGGTTTTCAGTGAGTGTTCGGCTGGTGTTCGACAAAAGTTCGGTGGGTTTGCTGTGAGTTTTTCCTACACTCCAGGAGCCCTGCAGTGAATGCTGAATACACCGCAGGGTGGGGAACTTTGATTCCCTGAAGTGCGGGGAACGAGAAAGCACCAAAATGTCAGTGACATTTCGGTGGTCTCTGCATAACCCTTTTAATCAATGTTTTATCTGTGTCAATATTTAATTGATTTGAAGGATCATGGAAAGGTCTTCATTAGTTATTCTTGGAGGATTATTGGGCTTTTTCGCCAAAATGCTTGCTATAGGCAAATGGGGACAGGCTGGTATTCTATATTGTTGTAGATATCCAAGAATTCTTACCGTACAGAACAATTCATGCATTTGTGTAGCATCAGTTGCACAAGATCCATATTATGGAACCAACGTGTGTGTGAAAAATTCAGGAACAAAAATAACATTTATTTGAACCACGGGGTGCAAAGCAAAGACTTAAATGAAAGTGCTATTTTGGGTCCAGATTGTTATTCTGATTGTTATAAAAAAATTATAATAACGCACATTTCACTTTTTTATTATTCAAGAGCATTCCTTGTTAAAATGACAGCTCAGCCAATGAGCGAGCTCCATGAAGGGAGTTGTCTCATTGGCTTGACATACGGTGGTTACAATTACCAAAATTAATCGGTCAGAAAATTCAGCACCAGGCTCCCTTAACACTAGTCCAGACTTGACCGGCTGCCACATTCTGTAAGTGGCAGCATGTCATGTGGCTGTAGGGAGCCAGCCAATCCAAACACACTGAGAGCCATTGCTGCTAGTTAGGACTTGAAGGTCCTGAACGCCCATGCCTTTCACTCACCAGTCAGGTGCAGGGTGTGGCTAAGCCCCCTGCACTTGCACAGCTGAATCATCCCTGAGACCCCCTCCAGAGGGAGTGATATAACAGTGGGGCACAAGGCAGCTGCCCTTTGAGCCTGCAAAAACAATGGCCCGCTACACAACTCAACTTCTCTTGCAGGGGGCTGACATATTGGATGCTGGACTCTTCTAATGCAGCACTAACTCACCATCTAATTTCTCATGTCTCCGATGACTCCCATAAATGGCATTGTCCACATGGATATATATAAAGAAGCAAAAAATACATATATTGGTGCAATAAGACACAATTGGAGTATTAACTCTAAATAGCATATAGTTTTTTCCACTCACAAATCTAGAGCCCTCTCACTGGCTCTGAGTGGATCAGCGCATCTGGGTATATTTCGGGATTTATCCAAGGTAACCCACACCTCATTAAGACGATCCCTCGCCACAAAGATGAATATAAAAAGGAAGGTGAAAAGAGAATCTCCTTGTGCAGATCTGATACATATGATATACCAACGATTATTAGACAGTTTTCAACTCACAATTGGTGGAGCTTATCCAAGCTCAAGGTATAGCGCCTATGGATTTGTTGAGTAGATCAAATCCAAAAAAACCTCCACGGTAGTAGAGACTTGATCGGTTTGTTGATAAAGAAGAAGAAGAAAAAAAAAAAAGGCGGCGGCCGCTAAAGCAGCTCCTGCCGCCTCCGTGCCTTTTCTGAGCTCCTTTTATTCCCTCACTGTGCTCATTTGTCCATTTAAAACACAAACCACCACACCACTGCGTGGAGAGTGAGGGTGCCTTGGACTACTGTATCTCCATTCTATTCATCCCACAAGTTCAAGTTAGACGTCACTACGACAGGTCAGAGTCTGGCCTTTCCAATGATACCAAGCACGACCATGTAAAAACTAAAAGAAAAAAAAAGTGTTTTTTTATTTTGTGGGGTTTTTTGGAATGTTGAGGTGAAGAGCAAAATTGCGTACAGGACCCAACAAAATGTTCGCCTAGGGCCAAGTCAATATTAAAGACAGCCGGGCTATACAAGCTGCATTTCAGTTAGCGATGCATGATGTCTGGGACTAGATTGATTCATTAATAGATGTTTTTGTGTTTTACGCAGACGGGCGCAGATCTCTGTAGGACACAATGCTCACCACCGTCTCTTTGTGAGGTGTGCGGCGGTGAGTAAATTGATGGAAGCGGACCTGTGGTCACACTTCATATTATCCAGCCGCAGAAAACACGTTAAGTATGAATGCTCAAACACAACAAAAATAAAAAGGTTAATAAAAACGATCGCGTAATCAAACGAAATCTCTAAATATTTACAAAGTAGCTTGTGCGCCGGATAATTTAAAAAACGCTTTTCTTATATTATTAACCTTGTGAATCATAAAACATCGACTTCCAGAACAATTACTAAGCACATTTGATATTTTTTTATCAAGCTGTGCCTGGTGCTTTTTTATAATGAGTAAAAATATTCCACAGCAATGAAAATGGGCAAAAAGTCATTCGTTGAAGCAAATACATTCAGTATTGTTGAGCAAATGCAATTTTTTTCTTAAACTGTATTACTTTAGTGATTTTTTTTTTCTAGGCTGCAATTATATTAATCAGCCCGGTGCCACGGGGCCTAACAATACATTGATTTTAATTTGAGTGCCAACTCTTTAGGCAGAAGCCACACACTGACAAAGTAATAGTTTGCAACAAAATACCTTTTTATTTTACCAAAGGTAATTTGCATTTATTTGTATGTGTCTTTCTTCTAACCAGTTCATGAAAACACCATCTCAGCTGTACGTTTTATTGGTTTGATGGCTCGTGGTCACCTCTGTGTTGGCATTTTGCATGGTTGGAGAAAAAAATAAGTGGCTACAATCACTCTGATATAAGGCTGCAATAAACAAGTACACGTGTATTATCATAGGTCTGGAGTGGTCGTGTGGTGGCTTTGTGGTGGCAAGCATGATCACAACCTTTGTATACTGGCATATAACAAGAGAATGTTTTCCGTGCTTCTTCCCAAACTGGGTCCTTCAGACAGCTTGGGCAGAAGATGGCGCAGGGTTTGTGGGCCATTTGTATCAGTGTCATGATGCGGGGTGGCGGGTGAAAGCCCAGATTGCAGGGGAATCACAGCACAGACAGGTTGGAGATAAATCCAGGAGGTTTATTGCAGGTATTAGACACGGCAGGCAAAATACAAACACGGTGTAGATACACATCACGGGTCAGATGGGGTTGGCACAGGGGCACTGCTGGATACAGACAGGAACACTGGGGCATGGCTGGATACTGCTAGGAAAAAATTGGCATTGCAAGATACTGTCAGGAACACAGGGGCATGACTGGATACAGATAAGAACACTGGGGCACAGCTGGATACTTGCAGGAACACCAGGGTACAGCTGGATAATGGCAGGAACACGGGGGCACAGCTGGATACAGACAGGAACACTGGGGCACAGCTGGATATTGGCAGGAACACTGGGGCATGGCTGGATGCTGCTAGGAAAAAAGGGGCATGGCTGGATACAGACAAGAACACTGGGGCACAGCTGGATACTTGCAGGAACACGGGGGCACACTGGATACAGACAGGAACACCGGGGCACAGCTGGATATTGGCAGGAACACCGGGGGCATGGCTGGATACTGGCAGGACCACAGCAGGCAAGGCTGGATACTGGCAGAAACACAGACAGGAACACAAGCAAGAAGACAAACTGAAGGACAATTATTATTATTATTATTATTCTTTATTTATAAAGCGCCAGCCTATTCCGCAGCGCTGTACAATAAGCACAGTATAGATAGGGTTACAATACATTGAACAACATTTGACAAACAGTACAGGAGGAGATGAGGGCCCTATTCCCATAGGAACTCACAATCTGGGAGGGTTGGGGTTGGAAACAGGAGGAGAGGACTGTAAGGTGAGGGTGATTGATGGTTGCGTCAGTGAGTTGGGTGGTAGGCTTCCCTAAATAGGAACGTTTTAAGGGAGCGTTTGAAGGAAGAGAAGTTAGGGGAAAGTCTGACAGTACAAGGGAGAGCGTTCCAGAGAGTGGGGGCTGCGCGTGAGAAATCCTGCAGTCTATCATGGGAAGAGGTGATGCGGGGAGAAGCTAGTCGCAGGTCACTGTTTGACCTTAGGGAGCGGGCTGGGGTGTATTTGGTGATTAGTGAGGACAGGTAGTGGGGAGCTGAGTTAGTGAGGGTTTTGTAGGTAAGGATAAGGATTTTGAACTTAATTCTGCAGTGGATGGGGAGTCAGTGAAGGGACTCGCAGACGGGAGCGGCAGAGACACAGCGGCGGGTGAGGTGAATTAGCCTGGCGGAGGCATTCAGGATGGATTGTAGGGGGGAGAGGCGGGACAGAGGGAGGCCAGATAAGAGATTATTGCAATAGTCAAGTCGGGAGATTACCAGGGCGTGTATGAGTTGTTTTGTGGTGACAGCGGTAAGAAATGGCCGAATTCTGGAAATATTACGCAGTTGGTATCGGCAGGAGGAGGAAAGAGACTGGATGTGGGGGATGAAGGAAAGAGCAGAGTCAAGTGTAACTCCAAGACAGCGAACTTGGTTTGATGGGGAGATGGTGATACCCTCCACCGTGATAGAGAAGTCAGGAGGTGGGGAGGCATTGGAGGGAGGAATAAGTAGGAGTTCAGTCTTTGACATGTTGATCTTTAAGTGGTGGGAGGCCATCCAGGAGGAGATGCCAGATAAACAGTCACTGACTTTTGAAAGGACAGGGGGAGAGAGATCAGGGGTAGAGAGGTAGATCTGAGTGTCATCAGCGTAGAGGTGGTAATTAAAGCCAAAGCTGTTGAAGATTTTGCCCAGGGAGGAGGTGTAGATGGAAAAGAGCAGAGGACCAAGGACAGAGCCTTGAGGTACACCAACAGATAGAGGCAATGAGGAGGAGGAGTTACCAGCAAAGGACACGCAGAAGGACCTGTTGGATAAATAGGAGTCGACCCAAGCGAGTGCAGTGTCACCGAGACCCAGAGAGTTGAGGGTCTGTAGAAGGAGGGGGTGGTCAACAGTGTCAAAAGCAGCCGAGAGGTCAAGCAGGATGAGAATAGAATAGTGGCCATGTTTTTTTGCAGTTAGGAGGTCGTTGGTGACTTTGGTGAGGGCAGTTTCAGTTGAGTGTAGGGGACGGAAGCCAGATTGCAGGGGGTCAAGTAGGGAATTGGAGGACAGGAAGAGGGAGAGGCGGTTGAAGACTAGTTTTTCTAAGAGCTTTGATGTGAAGGGAAGCAGGGATACAGGGCGGTAGTTGGATGGAGAGTTGGGATCTAGGGATGGTTTCTTTAGTAAAGGGGTAACTAGCGCGTGTTTGAAGGTGGATGGAAAGGAGCCAGTGGAGAGAGATAGGTTGAAGATGTGTGTGAGAGCAGGGGTGAGGGAGGAGGAGAGGGGAGGAATTAGATGTGAAGGAATGGGGTCGAGCGGGCACGTGGTGAGATGTGAGGAGGACAATAAGGAATTGACTTCCTCCTCAGTGGCTGGGAGGAAGCGGCAGAGGGTGGCAGAGGAGACCTCTGGGAGTGGAGGTGGCAGATAACTATCTTGTGTTGGGATGTTGCTTCTGATAGTTAGAGTTTTACTGAGGAAGTAGTCTGCCAGGTCTTGAGCGCTGAAGGCAGCTGAGGGGGGAGGTGCAGGTGGGTAGAGGAGGGTGTTGAAGGTGGACCAGAGCCATTTAGGGTTGGAGGACAGCGTAGATATAAGAGATGAGAAGAAGGATTGTTTGGCCAAGTGGAGGGCAGAGGTGTATGACCGGAGAATAAACTTGAAGTGAACAAAATCAGAGCGGGATTTCCTCCAGGCATGCTCTGCAGTGCGGGAGCATCTTTGCAGGTAGCGTGTCTGGAGGGTGTGCCAGGGCTGAAGCTGGTGGCGTGGGGCCTTACAGAGTCGAAGAGGAGCAAGAGTGTCTAGAGCAGAGATAAGCGTAGTGTTGTAGTGATTAGTGGCAGCATCAGGGCAGGTGAAGGATGAGGTATGAGGGAGGTGGTGAAGTAGGTTGGAGAATTGATGGGGGTCCACAGCATGTAGATTTCTGCGAGTGTGTGTGCGGGGTGGGGGAGCAGGGTGTTTAGGAAGTCCAGATAGGTTGAAAGAGAGAAGGTGGTGGTCAGAGATGGGGAAAGGGCGACAATTGAACTCAGAAATGGAGCAGAGGTTGGAAAAGACAAGGTCAATAGCGTGACAAGGACAAGAGGCAGAGTCCGGAAAGCACCATGAACGGAGCTTCAATATCAAGGCAAGTCCATAGGAGGGCAACTCCCTTAAATAGAAGTCCTTGGTTAGCAAGCTGGATGGAGAACAGCTAAGGCTTCAGGCCTCCAGCTTGGTAAGCAAAAAACCTGGACCGGATGCAAAGCAAGGCAGGACAGGAAAATTGCTGCCAGGTTATGTAACAGCAGGAGCAGCTCTAGCATGGATCCCATTGTAGCCCACGCGTCCTCCTGGGCAAGGATCCTGACAGTTGGTGGATTATGAATGGAGCCAGAAAATCCTGCCATGATCCAGAGTCCAGGCAGAAAGCCAAACATAAACTGGATCTGTCGGGGCATCGTTTGATCCACCCACTGTTGTACATCACCATAGTTCTGATTTACACAGATTAGCAGGGAAGATCCTGTGGTGGAAAGACGTGGGGTATGACTAGACCTCAAGATTTTTCTTTACCTCCTTCACTACTTGTGACGGTAGCCACCTTGGATTTGAGATGCATGGACCTGAAAATGTGTTTGTGGGGTGCGGGTCTGGTGTTTTATGTTGCTTCCTTGCCATCTCTTATGTTGAATTCAACCTGTGCCTGTAGGTACAGGGTGTGTGTGTGTGCCGTCTGTACCCTGTTTCCTGATGGCTGTGATATATGTTAATATTATTAATATCTTTGTCACGGAACCTGTGCTCAGAGACTGTGGACTGTACTAAAACCTCGCTCCTTCGCTATTCCTCTCATTTAAGCTATTGGTTTGTATCTGTTTTCATGTTAAAGGTGGTGTTTTTTTTACTTTTCCCCCATCAGAACATAATCTATGTGCCCTTAAGTCTGTCCCATGTGTTCCCTATGTTCCTCGACGCCTGGGATCTTGGTTTGAAACTTCAGCCAATCAACATAAAGGAGACTGGTTTGAAACCCCAGCCAACCACCATCCAGGAGCCAGATGTGTCAACCAATCCTTATCAAGGACCGCACAGCATTCACTTTAATGGTAACATCTGCAGAAGCTTTAACCACCAGCGCCCCGAACAAGGACCCTTGCCCTGCATGACTGCAGTGACTGTGCAAGGGGGACCTGATGGGGACCAGGTTGGACTGCGGTGCCGGGATGGCTGGGTTGTTAACTGTTGTTATCTGATTCTGTACCAAACAAAAGGAGGCCTGCTGCAATGGCCAGTGAGTTTGCTTAACCCAGTATGACCAGTGTCGTCTGCTTTATTGGGAGAAACTAAGAACTGACATTGATTCTGCGCTGCTTTCTGAGGGAAGAATCCAGGGACTAGTGGAGAAAAACAAGTACGATGGCCAAAGGAAAATATTTGACCTTGGTTCTCATAACACTAACATGATGGAGTATACTCGATCTTCAAAAGCTCCTGCAGGAGCCCATCACTGTGTAAACTCAATTTAAACTCAATCTGGTCTTTTTTGGAGAATTGCAAAGAATTTGTTTACGCAAACTAAATTAATCTATGTATGGTCTCTAGAAGATGTTATCGAAGTTACAGCATTTGGAACATTACAGCTGATGCACTGAAGCTCAGGGAACTGCTCTCTGTGTCTGTAACAGTTAGAGGCTATCTGTCTGTGTCAGACGGACACATGCTGCTGTACTGAACATTGACCAGCCTGTCAAATGATCTTACTGTAGTGTATTGTATAGTAGAAAAGTATATATAGAGGTGCCATACGTTTTACAGTTTGAGTAATGGAAAGAGATTTCCCTTATAACCATTGGGTCCTGGCAATGATTTTATAGGAGCTCACTAGGGATGAAAGGGTTAACCACAGGTATTTTTAACAACCAGAGACTTACCATTTGTATTTTGAGTGTTTGAATAGATCCCTATATACATATTTTACACGGATTATATATGTAACTCAGGAACATACGGAGATCTATTTTCTCCATGCTGCCAATCTTCAGTTTACATGTAACACGATGTATCTTTTAGAAAGCATGATTCACATGTAAGAGCAGAGCTTGGCATATGGAGGCATATCTTTGTGTCACAAGGTGAAGTTTTTAAAAATGTTTTTATTTTTTAACCCTTTCGCTGCTGAGGCTTTTCCCGCCCCTGTGCTGAGGTAATTTTTTACCTGTTTTGCGCATCATGTTTAAACGTGTTTTTAAGGCTTATTTTAGTATATGACACCGACATATTATATATCGTTCTTTCCGTCAGACTCGGTAGATTCATAATATGTCATTATTATATGTATACGTTATGTCATGTCTGTATATTATAACAAAAAATGCAATAAAATATGTATTTTCAATAATTTACAACGTGTAAAGTGTTTTTTTCCACATTTTAACATGCGAGCAATTGCGGTTATATTTTGTATGGGGTGCGCTTGTTAAAAAAATTAGAGATGGGGTCTCGTTACATTTTTTTTTGGGGAAAATGACACTATTTTTAACAAACGCACCGCATACAAAAATCGTTAGTGCAGCATCATTGTTCACATTATAATTGAAATGGGAACAATATTGCTGCATTAACAAACCCAAAAAAAAGTAAAAAAAGTGTTTATTTTTTTTTTTTTTTTTATTTTTTTATTATTTTTTTTACAACATTTTTAACTTTCATGTTTGGTATCGTTGGAACGGCCATGCTCTGGCCGATCCAACGATATCAAAATTTAACCCCTAGCTGCCACGGATCGGGAGATAGGGAGTTCATTGGAACTCCCTATCTCCACACTTGGTGGCAGTTAGGGGTTAACTGTAGGACTGGCGTCATCGTGCTACGCACGATGACGCCAGTCCTCTGGGGGAGTTCCCGGAAGCTTGGCCGACATCCAAGATGTCGGCCAGCTCCGGGAAGGATCGCGAATCGGCGCTTTTCAGCGCCGATTTGCGATCCAGCTCCCCAGGGGTTAATGCCAGGCATCATTTGGAAGGGCAGGCTGTGCCCTTCCAAATGATGCCTGGGTTAACCCCCTGTGCGCCGCCGATCGGGAGGAGAGAGGTCCGAAGGACCTCCCCCCCTCCCTTTCAGGCGCCTCCTCCGCACATGCGGGGGGGGAGCCTGAATTAGGTGTCATCGCGCCCCCGCGATGACACCTAATAATGGCGGCTGCTGGTCCGGATGCCGGGCTGACATCCAGGATGTCAGCCCGCACCGGAGGGGCCAGCGATCGGCCGGAACCCGGCCGAACGCTGACCCCAATGTGAGGACACGCTCAGCGCGTCCTCAGCACACCAGCGGTAATGCTGAGGACGCGCTGAGCGCGTCCTTAGCATTGAAGTGGTTAATAAGCCAGGTTGCAAAGAACTAAAACGACGTAAAAAAAGCCAGACAGAAAGAAAATTGATGCATCTGAGCTGTGGTGGTGAAGAAGGGTCCTGCAAACCCATGGTTAGAGAAGGCGACCAATGGCCTAGTACTAGAGCGTATAAATCCAGACACATCACTGGAAAAAAAAACACGAAATTAAGGCTGGCATATCTTGGTCATGTCTTGTGATCAATCTCCCTGGATAAGGATATAATGTTCGGAAGAAATAGTGGAAAGAGAAAACCTGGCTGCCCAAGAATGTGTTGGTTGGACTCCATCAAAGCTAATACCAGCCAAGACAGTGAGTAGGTAACCCAAGCATAACTGTACAGAACCCAAAATGCACTTATTAGCATCCAAAAACAAAGCAATTTCTGGCAAAGTTATACAGTTGTGTTCAAAATTATTCAACCCCCACTGAAATTGAGTGTTTTGGCCAGTTTGACATTGATTTTGATCATTCAGTCATCTTGCTTACAATTAAATCAAAGAGGCACGTGTAGGTCAGACAAATATAACATAACATTTATAATGAAATAACCACAAATGTCTTTTCTGTGCTCACATCATTATCAGTTTTATTCAACCCCCAAGTGACATTCAATCTTAGTACTTAGTACAACATCCTTTTACAGTTATAACAGCTTTTAAACGTGAAGCATAGCTTGACACAAGTGTCTTGCAGCGATCTACGGGTATCTTCGCCCATTCGTCATGGGCAAAAGCCTCCAGTTCAGTCACATTCTTAGGCTTGCGCACTGCAACTGCTTTCTTTAAGTCCCACCAGAGGTTCTCAATCGGATTTAAGTCAGGTGACTGCGATGGCCACTCCAAAATGTTCCAGCCTTTAATCTGCAGCCATGCTCTAGTGGACTTGGAGGTATGCTTGGGATCATTGTCCTGTTGAAAGGTCCAACGACTCCCAAGCCTCAGGTTTGTGACGGACTGCATCACATTGTCATCCAATATCTCCTGGTACCGAAGAGAATTCATGGTACCTTGCACATGCTGAAGCTTCCCTGTACCTGCTGAAGCAAAACAGCCCCAAAGCATGATTGACCCCCCGCCATGCTTCACAGTAGGCAAGGTGTTCTTTTCTTCATAGGCCTTGTTCTTCCTCCTCCAAACATATCGTTGATCCATGGGCCCAAACAGTTCTAATTTTGTTTCATCAGTCCACAGAACACTATCCCAAAACTTCTGTGGTTTGTCCACATGACTTTTGGCATACTGCAGTCGACTCTTCTTATTATTTGGAGACAGCAAGGGGGTGCGCCTGGGAGTTCTGGCATGGAGGCCTTCATTACGCAGTGTGCGCCGTATTGCCTGAGCTGAAACTTCAGTACCCACATCTGTCAAATCTTTTCTCAGTTCCTCAGCAGTCGCACGGGGACTTTTCTCCACTCTACGCTTCAGGTAGCGCACAGCAGTCGAAGTCAGCATCTTCTTTCTGCCACGACCAGGTAGCGTTTCAACAGTGCCCTTTGCCTTGAATTTGCGAATGATGCTTCCTATGGTCTCTCTTGGTATGTTTAACATCTTTGCAATCTTCTTATAGCCATTGCCCTTCCTGTGAAGAGTAATCACCTCTTCTCTTGTCTTCCTGGACCATTCTCTTGACTTCGCCATGTTTGTAACCACACCAGTAAATGTCTAGAAGGAGCTGAGTATCACAGTCATTTTAAAGCTGCCTAATTGGTGCTTATTATGCTTTATTGCTGCTCCGTGACATCCACAGGTGTTTTCAATACCTGATTGAAAACACTTGAATGAACCTCTGTTCTTCAGAGTGGTAGTCTTTAAGGGGTTGAATAATTGTGTCAATGAAGAATTCACAAAAGAAACATTTACTACTGTATTACAAAACCAATTGATGTCATTTTAGTTGCATATGGTTCTTTAAAAAGTCCTTGTAGGATTTCATTCTGAATACAATTACAAATGTACACTAAATTCCCTAAAACCCTTTACAGCATTGGGGGTTGAATAATTTTGAACACAACTGTATCTGATCATTTAGAGCCTATAAAACACAGTTTAGTTTCTAAGCCTCTGCAGCAATGATATTTCATTAGGCTTGTGCACCGATTTTTTTTTCGGTTCGATTCGGTTCGATTTTTCGGATTTTTAAACGTTTCGATTCGGCTCGTTTCGACCGATTTCGGTTTCGATTCGATTCGGTTCGGCCCGTTTTTCGGGTACATTTTTTTTTCGGAATTTCGACCATTTTTCATATTTTCGTGTCACTGTGCTCGGTTTTTGTATCGACTTTTCGTAATTTCGGAAATTTTCGTTTTTCGGAATTGCACATTTTTCGGAATATCGACCATTTTTCGTATTTTTCGTGTCATTTTGTCCGTTTTTTGTATCGACTTTTCGTTTTTTCAAAAATTTTTCGTTTTTCAGAAAATTTTCCTTTTTACAAAATTTTCTTTTTTCGGAAAATTTTCGTTTTTCGGAAAATTTTCGTTTTTCGGAACATCTGTTCTCCTCGTTTGACACATTTCAAGCCCATTCGAAAAATCCGAAAATATTTTGTTTCGGCTCGGAAAACATTTCGGATCTGAAATTTTCGGATCTAGAATTTTTCGGAAATTCGGCCGCATCCGAAAACACGAATCGGGAAATTTCGTGAAAATTCCGAAATTCCGAAACCCGAAACGCACATCCCTATATTTCATTATTAACTGCTAAATATACATAACTCCCTCTACACCATTTGTACTTTTAAAAGGCATATCGGCCAATACCTTGAGACATAATATAGTAAGTAAAGAGACACACAGATGGATGGCTATAACGAATTTACTTTAATAAAAGGCAAAAGGTAATTAATAAAGCAACAATGATAAAATCGTCTGGTTCTGACCATAATACTCTCCCCAGAGATTAACAAAATACACAATGTAATATGTTCTTGGTCCGGAGCATACAATATAATACTATTATGTTATATAATGTCTCTCCCCAGAGATTAACATAATACACAATGTAATATGTTCTTGGTCCGGAGCATACAATATAATACTATTATGTTATATAATGTCTCTCCCCAGAGATTAACAAAATACACAATGTAATATGTTCTTAGTCCGGAGCATACAATATAATACTATTATGTTATATAATGTCTCTCCCCAGAGATTAACAAAATACACAATGTAATATGTTCTTGGTCCGGAGCATACAATATAATACTATTATGTTATATAATGTCTCTCCCCAGAGATTAACATAATACACAATGTAATATGTTCTTGGTCCAGAGCATACAATACAATACTATTATGTTATATAATGTCTCTACCCAGAGATTAACATAATACACAATGTAATATGTTCTTAGTCCGGAGCATACAATATAATACTATTATGTTATAGAATGTCTCTCCCCAGAGATTAACATAATACACAATGTAATATGTTCTTAGTCCGGAGCATACAATATAATACTATTATGTTATATAATGTCTCTCCCCAGAGATTAACATAATACACAATGTTCTATGTTCTTGGTCCAGAGCATACAATATAATACTATTATGTTATATAATGTCTCTCCCTAGAGATTAACATAATACACAATGTAATATGCTCTTGGTCCGGAGCATACAATATAATACTATTATGTTATATAATGTCTCTCCCTAGAGATTAACAAAATACACAATGTAATATGTTCTTGGTCCAGAGCATACAATATAATACTATTATGTTATATAATGTCTCTCCCCAGAGATTAACATAATACACAATGTAATATGCTCTTGGTCCGGAGCATACAATATAATACTATTATGTTATATAATGTCTCTACCCAGAGATTAACATAATACACAATGTAATATGCTCTTGGTCCGGAGCATACAATATAATACTATTATGTTATAGAATGTCTCTCCCCAGAGATTAACATAAGAAATGAAACATTAGTTAAAAAAATGTTAAACTAAATCCGGAACCCTAAGAAAAACAAAAGACATGCATAGGTGATTTTTAAGTGCAAACGGGATTAAGAAGCATCCAGATACACAGAACCCATTTCTTGCATAGCCTAATGTGTCCTGCTCAAAACCAGAGCTGAAAGGGAGTCACTTCCTGTGTTTCTCTGGATGAATCCAGGGGAGGTTGGGCTCGAGTCTCCACCCACCAGAGTGGGTTTTAGTGGTTGAGTGGAAGCTATCCTTCCTGGGAGGGGTTATCTTGCTTATGTCACATCCTGACCACAGCACGTAGCCAGACAAATACTGTTTTGCTCTTTATTGACATCTAGTGGTGGTCACTAATTGTTACATGGCCATTTGGGGGTTTATTCACCAATCTTGTCACTGTTCATTTTGAAGTAGATCATTTACAGATATTCATGTCTATAACAGTGGTAGCGGCCCTTTTAAAATCCAAGGGCTTTATTACATTCCACACGCAATTTTTTTTGCGCGCAGCGTTAAATGTTAGCGCGCGTAAATTAACGCTAGTATTACGATTCGAGCGCATTTTTTCTTCTGTCAAAAAATATCACGCATAAAAAAGACGTGCAAAAACGCGCGCGCATTAACGTTGCGTGCAGAAATCGGTGGGTAGACTGTTTTTTTCATGAGATTCAGCCAATCAGAATTAGGAACCACAATTGTCTCCCGTTCAGTTTTTGCACCTGTCAAAATAAATCTGTGTATATATGCTGCAGCAATAATTAAAACACACACAACCTGTTTATTTTATTGTTTGGGTATGTGTAGAATGTGTAACTATACTGTGCTGTATTTTTTTTTCGTGCTGGTGTTTTTCATTTCGGCCAAAACGTTCAGATTTGCAGTTACCACCAGGTTTTCAAAGACGCTAAAATTATGCGCGCAAACGTCATTCGTAAAAAGTTGAGCATCGATTGTAATACCATCCGTGTACCCGCGCACGAGCGCATATGCACTCACAATGTTAAATATGGGATGCGCGCACGAACTTGCGTTCTCGCAGGGTTCGCACAGGGTCACTCGCGTTGGACGTTAACGCGCATCGTATGCGCGAACGTCGTAATACGACGTTCAGCTCGAAGGGTTTTGCCCCCGCGCGCACGCAAAAAGTGCGAGAAGAATGTAATAGAGCCCCAAGTCTTTCATTTTTAGGGCTGGAATTTATAAGTTCTGATTATTTTATTTGTGCAGAACACGATATACAAGCAATTTATTGATAAGAGTAATGTTGCGGATTGAGCTTCTAAACAAAAATGTGACAATGTAAAGAGGCAAGAAATAAATAGAAGAACTTACATGTCAAGGACACCTGGGAAACATCATATTGAGGTGGTTTATAAGGAGGTCATCCTTTGCCTGCCTCATTTCCCAAAAGACACGCTCAGATGTTACTTTTCTTTAGGCAATATTTAATTAAAAACATGTTATTAGTCAAGAGGGAAGCCGTGTCCCACGTAGAAAAAAAATCCTTTTATTAGCTTCAAGGGTGGAGGCTTAGATGATATTTTCGGACTCCTCTTCACTGCTTACTGACATGTGTAACTGCAGCCCGGAGACTTTAATATTCATTAAAGGATTTATATTAATTTATATTTAACTTTACCTTTATTAAGCCAAATTTAGGTTAAAACAAAAAAATCAAGGTTATTTTTGGACTTGCCTAAAGCAATGGAAATGCAGGTTTCTTCTCTAAATTGCCCCCAAGACATACAGGGTTATTCAAACAGGGTTATTCAAAGAGAATCGAAAAGTCACTGCATGTTCGGTGACTTTTCGTTCCCTGAAATTCAGAGCGATTCGGTGATCCTAGTTCGCCGACCCTCTGATGTATTCAGCAAGCACCACAGGGCCGTCGTACTGCAGGGAAAACCTGTCACAAAACCGACGAACACTCACTGCAAAACCCGCATAACCCGAAACCCGCAGAAACATCTCGATTAACCCCGCCGAACAGGCCGGAGAAACCTGACTAGCCGCCGATCACAGCGCAGACCAGCCGCCGGAAAAAAACGATACGCCGACGGATGAGGTGAAAAAAAAAACCAGTACGCTTGAAAGTTTGAAAATTTAAACACTGTTTGCAAAAAAGCTACTGAACGAAAATGTCTGGAATTTACAGATAAGATCCTATGAATGATAATAAAAAGGTCTGTTACAGAAAAAAGAAAGACAATTTAAAAAAAAAATGGAAATTTTTTTGCCAAAAAAATCCCAAAAAATGCCTAACAGGTCATAAAAAATCTATAAATAAAGAGACTTTTTTACTGCAGAATATAATATTAAACGGTTTATTAGATATTGAATTAAAACGGGAATATTTTTAACATTGAAGCCTATGCGATTCGCCTGAATAAACCAGTCGAATGAAACCACCGAACAGCAGGACACTTTCACTGCTGGTTTTTGTTCTCTAAATAGACGAAGCATTGCTTCTCTATGGGGATTTCACTGCCCTCGAACAGGCACCGTATGTGCTGGCAATTCGCCAACATTTGGCAAAGTACCTGCTCTCTGAATAGCCGAATGGCCAGGAAAGGTAACCGTATGCTGAATTTCAGCGTTCGGTTACCTTTCGCCAGAAATTCGGAGCTCTTTGAATAACCCTGATGGTGATTATAGTTACTATGAAATTGTAATGTGTAAAAAAAAAAAGCATAATTGATAGTAGAAGAGTAAAATCAATGAGGCTGGAACTATTATCAATAACATGTGCACACATATTGAGGAGCTTTGGTGTCACAATTTACATATGGAAAAGGGAAACAGGTGCGGGTACTTCAACTGCCCAGGTAGACAGTCTGACAATAACGTCAAAAAGATGGGAGAGGCAATCAGGCAGACACCAGGATATTTATCTAGACATTGTTGCAGATTAAGGGAACGCACAGAAATATTGAAGAAGAAAGCAAGGGAAGCACCAGGCACTAGTCAAAACGTGCCATTCATATTCTCCTATAACGCTCAGAGTCAGAATAGAACAATTAGAAATACTATAAGAAAATATTGGCCAATACTGAGAAGAGACCCGATGCTGAAAGATATACTACCAGAGAACCCTAGATTAATATGCCGTGGCGTGAATAGCCTCAAAATGAAGTTAACACATAGACACACACACAAAAAAACTGTACGATCAAATCACTTTAACATACAAAAGGGATTCCATCAGTGCGGCAATTGTCTGAATTGTCGAAACACACGAGGCAAAAAACAGATCATCACACAAGTGAACGGAACCACAGGACCCATTGCAATTAAAGAAGTAATCACATGTTTTACGCAGAATGTGAGTTACCTATTAACATGCCCATGTGGTTTGAAATATGTAGGTAGGACCACGAGACCGCTCAACATTCGAATACAAGAGCACATCAGAAACATTAGAAATGGCTATGAAAAACACAGCGTTCCACTGCATTTTAAACTTAAACATGCTCAAAACCCAGAAGGGCTCACTTACGTTGGTATAAAGAAAATCAAGACACCTTGGAGAGGTGGCAACCTTGAGAAATTAATCGGACAGATAGAAATGAGCTGGATCTTCGAGCTAGACACGATGCAACCACGAGGACTCAATGCTGACTTTGAGCTCTGCCATTTTCTGAATTTATAGTCCGCAGCTCTCTCCCCACCATACCTACCACAGGTCCATACCGTGATCCATGTTATATATTTGAAATTAAGGGAATTTTGTCCACCCTCCTCCCCTTCACCTACAGATTTTATCGTAAGGACCCAATCACATTTTTTTAACCAATTTTATCATTTTACCAGTCCTCCCAAAACCCATATTTTATTTATTTTATATTTTATTTATAAATAAAGAGAATAACCATTTGTACTTTTAAGATCGTGATGAAGTTTTTAATCATTATAAACACTTTTAAACTTTACATTTACGTAATTTATCCAATCACCATTATTAATCAATATATAAATCATCTATTGATGCAATCCTACTTTTTATAGTAACCCCCAGGAATATGTATTGATAGATTCACGATGTTTTTATACTGTGCATGTGAATGACGTTTAATACTGTATATTTGATCAGGGCACTTTATTCATGGCGTTTTCATATTGTGCATGTATTTGTTACTTTTCATATTTTATATGTGCAAATCCACTGTCCCCAATTAAGTGCATTGGCCATCATTATAAGGATGAATATGAGGTATAAACTATGAACTATGGTAGGTCAGGACCCACTGGGAACCATCCCAGGACTTGGCACCATCCTCTAGAGCCCAGTATGGACTGACCTGGACCCCTTACGCCCATATACCACCTTAAAACTGAAATCGGCAAGGTAATCCAGAGAATGGAACGCAAACAAAGCGCTGGAACGCATATCCAAAATGGCCAAGGCGCTGCCGAATGACGTGGCTGACACCACGTGACCGCGACACCATGCGAACCCGGAAGTGAATTGCACAAACACGAGGAATCACACCAAAACTCTCCCTAAATAAAAAGAGACACAGGACAAGCCTCGGATCCCCCATTTCTTCTTCCACACATCGCCTGAGGAAGGCGCAGGAACAGTGCCGAAACGCGTCTCGAGACACCCCCCATCTCTTCACATATTTTATTTATGCTAAACAGTCTGTATGTTGTATTAAAAAATCATTCAAAATCCCAAAGGAGTCACTTGAATATTGTGACCAACCTAACCATGGCAGACCAGTGAAGTTTGGCGCATATATCCAGTGGCGTCACTAGGGTTGGTGTCACCCGGTGCGGTAACTTATGGTGTCACCCCCCCCCCCCGAGTTTTAAAGATTTTTTTTTTTTAACTACTCTTACTCCTAAAATCAGTACTCCCATATAACACTGAATGCTCATACACACAGCGCACATTACTGTGAGGTTTATTGCTGTGGAGCTCTCTCATATGCTCACAGAACTTTTTTCAACTGCCAGCAAGTACGTTGCCTGTTCGAAGGCAGTGAAAGCACACATGGATATATATTGCCCCCAGCAGCTCTGGATATATATTGTCCCCAGCTCACATATGGATATATTGCCCCAGTTCACAGTTATATATTGCCCCCAGCAGCTCACCCATGGATATATATTGCGCCTCAGCTCACATATGGATATATTGCGCCTCAGCTGACATATGGATATATTGCGCCTCAGCTCACACATGGATATACTGCCCCAGACCAGCTCACACATGGATATTGCCCCAGCTCTCATGGATACTGCCCCCAGCACACATGGATATACTGCCCCAGCTCCTCTCATGGATATACTGCCCCAGCTCCTCTCATGGATATACTGCCCCAGCTCCTCTCATGGATATACTGCCCCAGCTCCTCTCATGGATATACTGGGGCTATCCTAAACAAAAGATAAATCCAGGTAAAGTATCCATGTAATTGGGAGACTAGATCTTTTCATTCCAAACGGACCCCTCTTTTCATCTCACCCCCACTCTCTTCATTTCATTCCAACCCCCACCTCTCCTTATTAAATTCCAACCCCCCACCCTCTTCGTTTCATTACAACCCCCACCCTCCCCTTATTAAATTCCAACCCCCCACCCTCTTCGTTTCATTACAACCCCCACCCTCCCCTTATTAAATTCCAACCCCCCACCCTCTCCATTTCATTCCAACCTCCCACCCTCTCCATATTAATTCAAAGCCCCCCACCCTCTCCATATTAAATTCAAAGCCCCACCCTCTCCATATTAAATTCAAAGCCCCCACCCTCTCCATATTAAATTCAAAGCCCCCCACCCTCTCCATATTAAATTCAAAGCCCCCACCCTCTCCATATTAAATTCCAACCCCCCACCCTCTCCATAATAAATGCAAAGCCCCCCACCCTCTCCATAATAAATGCAAAGCCCCCCACCCTCTCCATGTTAAATTCAAAGCCCCCCACCCTCTCCATATTAAAAATTCAAAGCCCCCACCCTCTCCATATTAAATTCAAAGCCCCACCCTCTCCATTTCATTACAACCCCCACCCTCTCTATATTAAAAATTCAAAGCCCCCCACCTATCTTTATTAAATTCCAACCCCCCCCCACTCTCTCCTGATTTCATTCAAACCCCACACTCTTTTTGTTTCAACCCCCCTGTCAGTTTTTGGAGACAGGGGGGGGCTCAAGTAGAGCAAGCGGCCAGCAGGGGAAGGGGGGGCCCAGGGACTCCCAGCATACTCCTTCCGATGATGGGCAGAGAGGGACCGGGCCTGGCGGGTAACGAGGACAGGAGGCAGGGAATGGTCGGGTGTATGTGACATTCCCCGGAGCTCCCGGGGGAAGGGGTGCCGCTGCTTACCATCTGGTAGGGTTGCTGCTTGCTCCACGGTCATAGCCCAGCTCCTCCTCTTGCAAGCTCAGGCGTGTGAGGCGACAGGGCTGTCAGGGTGGCACGGAAGGATCAGCCACATCGCGCCACCTCTCTCCTCAGCGGCATCTGCGTGGTGGAGACGGAGTGCTTGGGGGGAAGTGACGTTATATCACTTCCTCCCAGCGCAGACAGTAATAGCTGCGCGTGAACGCTTGGCTGCGGGGTTTTTTCGGAACATGGGGGCGGCGGGTCCCACTAGATACCCCACTGGGTGTCACCCTAAAGGCGGGTGTCACCTGGTGCGGGCCGCACCCCCCGCCCCCACGTTACGACGCCACTGCATATCGTCACCTGAACCTGAGAAAGCAGCTAAAAGGGGTCTGGCGCTCACCATAATGCAGCACCGTATGCCCAGCAGTTGAGCCTGGACGAGATAAGGCTCCCAAATTGGTGAGTGTAACCAATCTCTTTCTACTGCACCAAGTAATTAACTACTGATGCTGTGCAATGAGAGCGCTGTCTCTCTATTTTTTTCTATGTTTCTCCATCTGAGGTAAAGACAACAATCTAAAGAAAGGGAGCGGCCACCCTATAGTTGGCCCAAAGTGTTTCACTCCAGAGCCCGGAAACAAGAGGCTCTGGAAATTCTAAGTGTGCTCTTCAAACGGTCATAAGACGTTATTGCACTATTATCTTTTCTCTCTCTCCCCTTTCTATCTCCCGTTTATGGTGGAGCCAAATGATGATATAGGAGGAGCTATTTTAACAACCAACTGCAGAGCACTTTTGGTGCAAAGTCTGCCCATTTAGGACCTTTGGAAATAAGCATTAAGGACGCTAGACCTCCAGTACGCATTGAAAATTGGCGTAAGGTTCTTTGCACCCCCAAGTGGATGCTAATACCTGGACTTGGGCTACATTATTATTGTCATCACGACATTGATATATTTGCACAACCTGCACTATATGCACTTATTGTTGTTGCTGCACTTTAGCACCGTGTAAACACCAAGTAAGCAGTAGAATCTACTGTTGCACTAGCACTGTACGTTCTCTGAAAGCTATATCTGCATCGATACGCGTATTTGCACAATTTGTGGCAAACACATCTACTGTCACTATTGCACTTTAATAACGTGCGAATAGCAGGACTAACTGCTGCACTAGCACTTTCTATATCTAGCAGTTACCCTTGCATGATTAAAGATGCACTTTATATGAACCGTAAGGATCTATGTACTGTACACCCGACGGTTAAAGTCAATATAACACTGTAATCTGTTATATGTAATAACTGCTGCGCCGCTAGGGAACCCCCCATTTTTCCTGTTGATATCCGCACACCCCCTCGAGAGTCTGTGCTATCCCCCAGACGGCAGCAAAACCAAATAACCATTCTCATCTAGTTAAGAGCGCCCACACCGACCACCCTTCCCATTGTTGCAGATTCAGCTATGACCTTCATGTAACCCTTTATTTAAGAATGGTCCTAAAGAATGGCAGGGCACATGCTCCACTTAATAATCCCAATACCAGGTGCCACAAGGAATAGGGTGGCCAAGGTCCCCAGCAGCATAAGAAAAGAACAAAAGAACCAGGCACCCGGCTTCATTTTCTGGTATGGTTTTGGATCACTTTAGAGATACCTCCAATAAAATAAGTTGTAAGTAGATTGCTTGTGAATTACAAAAAAAAACTTATAAAGCAAATGCTGCAGATTTTTAAACAAGAATTAAAGTTGGGTTTTTATCTCCTGCTTTCATTTTGTGGATTTTTCCCATGAAGCAAGATTTACCAAAATCTTATGGCAAGTCTACCTTTACAGCTGTATTATAGGATAAAACAAAAACGAAGAGGAAATGGGATGGAGGAATGAAAGTTTAGACAAGGCTGCAGGGGATCTATTGTGTTGTCTTTGGTACCCGAGATAAGAGATGAATGGGGTCTGATAGTGAGCTAACAACACTTTAATCTACCCCCTGGTGAGGTCAATTAATTCAATCCCCCCACATTGAAGCCTGTGAGTCTGTTTTCTGGACGTCTGACCCATAGACTCCATTCTTTGTCCATTGTCACACATTGAGGAACACATGCTGTAAAGACACTGTAGGGGTCAGTTTACAACACAAAAGATCGCACAATGGATGCACCCTGTGACACATATAGAGTGTTATTCAAAGAGCACATAAATTCCACTAGAATTTTGGTGCTCTTTCGTTCTCTGCACTTCAGGGAATCAATTTCCCCGACCATGAGGTTAATTCAGCATTCACAGCAGGGTCCCGAAGTGAAGGGAAAATATGCTGAATGCATCTGAAAAAAAGCCTCAAAACCGCCATATCGATTGGAAAAACTGCCTCAAAACTGCCAGAAAAATTCAGAGTTAAAACCGGGGAAAAAAAATGTGAAAAAGAGCCGAAAACACCCGACGATCCGCCATCAAAACTGCCGAACGAGAAAAAAGCCGATCTGCCAAACAGATTTCCAACAAGCCACCGGAAAAAGCCAACAAGCCAACGAGTGGGGTTAAAATTAATCTTTTAAAAGCTGTTTCCAAAAAAACTACTGGACAAAAATGCCTGGAATTAACATAAGGTCCTATGAATAATAACGAAAAGGTCTGTTACAGGAAAAAAAAACCTATTTTAAAAAAAATCGGAAAAAAAATTCACAGAAAAGATCCCGAAAAATACCTAAAAAATCCTAATAAATAAAGAAACTTTTTGCTGCAGATTAAAATAATAAACGGTTTTAGAAATTCAATAGAAACAGGAATATTTTGAACATTGAAACCAATGGGATTCGCCTGATTAAAGCTGCGAATGAAACCACCGAACAGCAGGGCGTGTCACTGACATTTTGGTGCTGTTCGACATTCTCTGAATAGATTAACCATTACTTCTCTATGGGGACTTTCACTGTTGCCGAAGATCACCGTGTTTTGTTGGCAATTCGCCAATATTTGGCAAATTGACAGCTTATGAATAGCCGATTGGCCAAGAAACTGCATCGTACAGGGAAATTCACCGTTCCTGTTTGGCTCTGTCTGAATAACCCTTATAGAGTAAAATACTGTCTTAACTAAACATACAAGAGAAAAACAAAGCACATGTAAGAGATCAGCGACATCAATAAACACAATAAGGACATTCCATTATTTGGTGGTAGCGGCCCTTGTAGATCTAAGGCTAATGTCAGATGAACGCAGTCTGAGCGCACTCTGTGTGCGTGCATAATGGACGGACGAACTGACGGAAGATACTGTAGACGCCACATGGTCGGTTTTTTTTTGACGGATGTAGAAAAAAAAAGGGAACTATGGGAAAAATAATTAATTAAAATTAAAAGACAGGTACAGTCAGCCAGACCAAGAGCGTCAACGTGATGGACGTCGCAAATGCCCTGAGTCTGGTGTTGCGTCATCACGTGCACAGGCCGCTACGCGGACGCAGCACACTCTGGGCGTCCGTCATGGCAGTTTTACGTCGAGGCCTAAATAGCGTCCGTTGCCACCTGCGTGGTGCGTGCGCGCTTCAGTGCGCACCTACTTTGTGTGTGGGTCTCTATTGATCACAAATCACTGCTACGACGGACGTTAAACTGTGCGGCGACACGGACGTGATGACTGCGTTCGTCTGACGCTAGCCGTAGGTATTCTTATGACATTGATGACACAGGGTCGTTGCTGAGGATCTCGGGACCAAAATTCTACAGCGGATCCAGATCTAAATAATGACTTGTAATATCACCATGTGACCTATTTGACAATAAGAAATTGTACTTACATACTCACACAGTAAGGAAAAAAGCACCGCATTGATTTTCCTTCACACTAAAAGCATCTTCCCATTTTTCCTCTATATTGTTCAGTTCCAAATAGCTTGTCAGATCATATCAGTTTTAAGATTCATTATCAGTAAAATGAGCTCGCGTGAAGCACAGCCTTTTAAATTCTCCTAATGTATGTATATATGTATACAGCCTTGGCTCGCTCATCGACTCTGCTGAGAACATATTTATCTAAGATTGTTAATGTTCTGTGTCATATGAATTAAAACGAAATGCCCCAAGAAAAACAAATTCCAATGTTTTAATGATCTCAACCTTTTCATTTGCCTGCGCGGGCAGAGCTTTCAGAAAAGGGACGTTTGATGGAAATGCTGCTAGCAGGAGAGGATAGGGATGTGCGTTTCGGGTTTCGGAATTTCGGAATTTTCACGAAATTTCCCGATTCGTGTTTTCGGATTCGGCCGAATTTCCGAATCGGGTCGGACCCGAAAACCGATAGATCCAAAAAGTTTTCCGAGCCGAAACGAAAAAAATTCGGATTTTTCGAATGGACTTGAAATGTGTCAAATCGAAATTTATTTTTGCTCTATTCATGATTTCGGTTCCATTCGTGATTTCGGTTCCATTTCGGTGATTCTGGACATCGTATATTTAACTATTATCGGTTATATCGCTGATTCTGTAAATTTTGTATTTGTAAATGCGTATCACTTGTTTCTTGTGGCATTCGGGTCAGTTTAGCATTTTTTAAATCGTTTTGTTCATTTTTTTTGTTCCTTGGCTTTCATACCATTTTAATATGATTAAATAAAGTTGTGAAATGTATATTCAATTATTCATAAGAAAAAAAGGATCTTTATTTAATAAAAAAAAACATGATAGAATCGCCAGAATTATCGTAGACACTTTGAAACGAGGAGAACAGACGTTCCGAAAAAACGAAAATTTCCAAAATTTCCGAAAAGTCGATACAAAAAACCAGCAAAGTGACCCGAAAACACGAAAAATGGTCGATATTCCGAAAAACAAATGTACACGAAAAACGAGCCGAACTGAACCGAATCGAAACAGAAATCGGTCGAAACGAGCCGAATCGAAAAGTTTAAACATCCAAACAAATCGAACCGAAAAAAAAATCGGTGCACAAGCCTAGGAGAGGAACGCAAACGAGCAAACACCCATTAGTTAGTGGCAATTTTTCCAAATCAACTAAATCTGTTGATGATGATACTTTTTCGATAGAATTTGTTTCCACGTAACAAGAAACCAGCAAGTCTTGTATAAAAACTCTAACGAATCCCATTGGGAGCAATTATATCTGCTCTTAGACGTACAGTAAATGTTAGTGACTTGAGTGTGTCTACCTGACGTTAACAGCAGAGACCGGCAAATACAAATAAACTTAAACAATATAAATAAAATGCAAAGGGCCCTATTACACTCTGCACGCTAACGGTAGCGCTCACCTGCGTCAGCATTACCGTTAGCTGCGGTGTTTAGGGCATATTACAATCCAAACGCAAACGGGTTAAAAAATCCGTTTGCGTTTGGGACCTTGCGCTTCTCAGCACGAGGTCACTGCACTTTGCGCTCCCTATACTTAACATAGGGAGTGCAAAGTGTTAATCAGCGCTGGATTACAATGTCCCAACGCTGATTAACGCCTGGCTCTGGTCAACGAAAAGTTAACCAAAGCCAGGACCTGGTGTTAACGGATTCAGCTGGTGCAGAATCCGTTAACACCAGCTTAAAACAATAAAAAATCAGATACTTACCCTCTGTACCGCGGCTCCAGTCGCCTCCTCCGGCCGGCAGGAGCAGGGAAAGACGGGGGGAAGTCCCCCCTGTCTCTCCCTGCATATCCCTACGCCGACCGGCCGGATCTCACGATGCGAAATCCGGCCTGTCACGTGACCGGCAGAGAGGAACTCAATGGAGTCCTATGGACTCCAGCGAGTGGATGCTCGCTGCTGTGCTCAGCGCTGCCGCGAGCATCCTGATTTTTAACGGGCGCTACAATGCAGGCAGCATTTTCTTGCGCCTGCATTGTAATCCCCCGTTAAACCGGGGACGGTAGGTTTTTCCCCCTACCGCCCCCGGTTTAGCGCGGGGATCGTAATAGGGCTATATATATGTATATATATATATATATATAAGGTTTGTTATTTCAGAAGCCATTTTCACATCACAGCAATTCATAGAACGGCATCACAGAGCTCCTGTGCTACATTCCCCATATGCAGCAAGCAGGGGCGGACTGACCCATCGGGCACTCAAGCGCTGCCCGAGGGCCTGCGGTCAGTAGGGGCCCGGTTTTGTAAGGCAAGCTCCGACCACGGCGGTGCACTACCAAACCGCCTTGTCGGCGGCGCGCCTACCTGGGCCCCACGTTCTAAAACAGGCGTGCACGATGCATTGAGTCACGTGATGCGCGCGCTCGTTTTTCATTCTTTTTGTAGTGGGGTGGGGCAAGGAGCACTCCAGATTTTTGTGCCTACAGGCTCCTGCGGTGCAAATCTAGTCCCGACTGCTCTTTTTATTGTCTTCCACAGAGTTTTGCAAATTACAGACAGCAAACTCCTCATGGGATGTTTTGCTCAATGTTGTCTTTCAGAGAGTGAAAAAGAAAAACCTAAGCTCCCAAGTCATCCTAGAACCTCATCCTATAACCTCCGATCCAGGACATGCACCTTACTTGCAATACCACAATACAAAAAGAAAGTGGCTCGGTCCTCATTTTCCTACAGAGCACCGCAAATATGGAATAACCTCCCAGACGCCATCAAATCTTCCCCCAGTCTTAAGTCAATCAAGATCTCCCTATTAACATACCTCAATACGGAATGCACCTGTAAACATGTAACAGTGACTATATACAGAATGCACCTGTAAACATGTAACAGTGACTATATACGGAATGCACCTGTAAACATGTAACAGTGACTATATACGGAATGCACCTGTAAACATGTAACACAGCGACTATATACAGAATGCACCTGTAGACATGTAACAGTGACTATATACGGAATGCACCTGTAGACATGTAACAGTGACTATATACGGAATGCACCTGTAGACATGTATCACAGTGACTATATACAGAATGCACCTGTAAACATGTAACACAGTGACTATATACAGAATGCACCTGTAAACATGTAACATAGTGACTATATACAGAATGCACCTGTAAACATGTAACAGTGACTATATATGGAATGCACCTGTAAACATGTAACACAGCGACTATATACAGAATGCACCTGTAGACATGTATCACAGTGACTATATACAGAATGCACCTGTAAACATGTAACACAGTGACTATATACAGAATGCACCTGTAAACATGTAACATAGTGACTATATACAGAATGCACCTGTAAACATGTAACATAGTGACTATATGCAGAATGCACCTGTAAACATGTAACAGTGACTATATACAGAATGCACCTGTAAACATGTAACACAGTGACTATATACAGAATGCACCTGTAAACATGTAACACAGTGACTATATACAGAATGCACCTGTAAACATGTAACACAGTGACTATATACAGAATGCACCTGTAGACCTGTAACACAGTGACTATATACAGAATGCACCTGTAAACATGTAACACAGTGACTATATACAGAATGCACCTGTAAACATGTAACATAGTGACTATATACAGAATGCGCCTGTAAACATGTAACACAGTGACTATATACAGAACACACCTGTAAACATGTAACATAGTGACTATATAGAGACTGCACCTGTAAACATGTAACATAGTGACTATATACAGAATGCACCTGTAAACATGTAACATAGTGACTATATACAGAATGCACCTGTAAACATGTAACATAGTGACTATATAGAGACTGCACCTGTAAACATGTAACATAGTGACTATATTTCCTACATATTTATTTTCTGTTAATCTGTATATTTGTGTTGTTTTTTAATATCTTGCATTTATTACTTTGTATTTCTGTAACACTTCAATGTTCTTGAACCCAGAACATACTTGAAAACGAGAGAAATCTCAATCTTCCTGGTAAAATCCTTTATAAAATAAAAAAATAAAAAAAGAGGAGGACCATTTCAATACAGTCATCGCACCCCGTATCGTCTCTGCAGAAATACATTTCAAAATGACAAAATAATAATAATAAACAACACCGTATTTTTGCATTTAACCACAAATATAAGAAACGCGAAGCACCAATGTTCCCTACTATAAAGGTTATTGATAAACTGTAGATTAAAACGTACAATATAATACAAATCCTAGGTTTTTATTCCATGTAATGAACTCAGGCTGAAACTTATTTTCTTGACATTAAATTATAAGGTTATTACTTCCTGTGCTACAGTAAATTCTGCCGACATTTCATTAATAATAATGTTTTGGCTCTTCTTTTTATTTTCTATTAACTCTATGGTCCTGTAAGTAGAATAACAGAATATTCGGAGTTACTTGGGGATAAATCTACTTTTTTTGTTCTTCCATAACAATGTTTTTTATTTATTTTATTTATCATTCGAGATTTCTTTTTTCCAACCAAACTGCTCATGCTTAACAACTTTTCATTTCTTCTCCAGCTTCCTCGAGTGTAACTAAAGAAAAGGCATGTTTAATTTTAAGAAATTTATACTCTACTGTATAATCGTCAAAAATCACTGTATTTTTGGACATGCGTCAGTAGCCGCCTTTCTTGTCAGACAGTGGAAAGTAATTTGCCCGGTCTGTCCATATCTCAGATTTGCATTTCATTTTAATGGAAAAAAAAAAAATTCATTGGGTTGTATGTGCATTTTTCAAAACGCAGTTGGTTGGAACCAGAGATTGAAGTAGAAAACAGAAAGATGTAATTATAATTTACCATTTTCCAGAACATTTGTTTAAATCAAACCTAAGTTTAATACTGTTATCATAATGCATTTCACTGGAATATTAGGAACATTCATTCTTGTTTAATGTGTATTATGCATATATTTCTCTGAAGGTCGGAGCAGTGTTTCGGGGTGAGGTTATAAAATTCAGGGAATACAAACGTTAGGTGATGTGTATGTGACGTGCTTCACTTTAAACTTTGGGTACATGGGCCTAGAAACGTACAGGGCGTCCATAAAGTCTCTTTACAATTTCCAAAATTTATTCCAAAGACAAATGAAAAGACAGATAAGTGAAAATTATTACAAAATGAGACGTATATATTTAAGGTTTTTTGCCTCATTTAATACACCTCTATATGGGCACCATTAGTTGCACGAAGCACATCAAGACGGTGCTTGATTTCCTGCCATGTTGGCTGTAGCATACCCTCATCAATGGTGGCAATGGCATCAGTGATCCTCTGCTTTAGATTAGTGACGTCCCGTACCTTTGTTCCATACACCATGGGCCATATTACATTCTTAACGCAAAAACGCACGCAGAACGCGTGAATTTTTGCGCGAATCGTTAAACGTTAATGCGTGTGAAGCAACGCTGGTATTACAATCCAGTGTGCATTTTTCATCCTTCAATAAATAACGCCCCTGATACGGACGCGCAAAAACACGTGTGCATTAACGTTGCACGCAGAAATCAGTGTGCGGACTGTTTTCTTCACACGATTCAGCCAATCAGAATTAAGAACCACAATTGTCTCACATTAAGTTTTTGCGCCTGTCAAAGTCAGTCTCCGCATATATGCTGCATCAATAAAAAAACACGCACAACTTCTCCATTTTATTGGTTTGGTATGTGTAGAATGTGTAACTATACTTTGCTGCGTATTTTTTTTGGGCTGGTGTATTTGGTTTCGCCCAGGTTGATAGAATTTGCCATTAACACCAGCTTTTAGGAGTTGATAAAATTATGCGCGCAAAGGCTGTGCGTTACAAACTGCACATAGATTGTAATACCATCCACGTACCAGTGCACAAACGCATTTGCGCTCGCAATGTTAAGTATAGGACGCGTGAAGTACAGTAAGCTCACGCGGCGTTCGCACAGGTTCACCCGCGGTAGACGTATACGCGCATTTGTTGCACTGACATTGTAATACGACATTCAGCGCAAAGGGTTTTGCCCCTCGCGTTAATGCGTTTTTGCGTGGGCACAAACGTATGTGCGAAGAATGTAATAGGGCCCCATATCTTTAACATAACCCCATAGAAAGAGGTGGCGGGGAGTGATATCTGGTGAACGAGGTGGCCAGGGAATTGGGCCACCCCTTCCAATCCACCGCTCTAGAAATTTTTCATTTAGAAACCCACGAACATGCAGTCCCCAATGTGGTGGTGCACCATCTTGCTGGAAAATGATGGTTGGTTGAAGGTCATGTAGTTGTGGTGCCATGAATTCAGTCAAATGGTCAAGGTAAACATTTGCAGTAATTGATGTCTCGACAAAGAAAAACGGACCAATGATATATGGGACATCACTAATCTAAAGCAGAGGATCACGGATGCCATTGCCACCGTTGATGAGGGTATGCTACAGCCAACATGGCAAGAAAACGAGTACCGTCTTGATGTGCTTCATGCAACTAATGGTGCCCATATAGAGGTGTATTAAATGAGCCAAAAAAATCTTAAATATATATGTCTCATTTTGTAATAGTGTTCACTTATCTGTCTTTTCATTTGCCTTTGTAATAAATTTTGGAAATTGTAAAGAGACTTTATGGACACCTTGTATTTGAGAGCTGCAAGCCTGATGTTCTATATTATTTCCCTGCCCTCTCCTATGTTGATGCCACCCTGTGCCTGTACGTGCAGGGTGCTTGTGTAATCTGTGTTATGTATGAAAAATGGTATAGTCTATCATTGCTGTCTATGTGTATCTCTTGCTATCTGTTGATGGATGTGTTTACTCTGTGACAGATTTTGGTATCCGGCAGTTGTCTACTTATGTAACTTCACCTCTGTTATCTAATGTATTCAGACAGTCTGATGCTCAGGCTGTGATTACATAGAACCTTATTGTTTCATGTCTGGACATGTCTGGTTCACTTGAGGATGGGGATGTGCCAGGTTTTAATTTTCTATTGGTCTCTAGGTCCATCTGGGACTGTATAAATTTAACTCAATAAAGGTGTTCAGTGGTTTTTGTTGTCTTATTTCTGGGGGATGATAGCAAGGATCTTTATGTGTACCTGTCCTTAAGCTTCATTTAAGGATTGGAGAAAGGCTTGCAAGCCTGCTGGGGAGAGCACGGGGGTCCGGCAAGGAAACCCCATTAACAGATGTGACCCAGTGGTAATATTCAATTACCAGTGGATCTCAAGCTTTTATGTCTGAAATACTGTTTTTAACTCTTGTATATTACCTATCACTGAGATGTTCTGTGCGGAAACAAATACACTTGCTCAGCAAGCACAAGAGCTACAGATATTGATAACACATTTCACAAGAACTATGACAGACAAGGCCAAAACCTACATACACGCATTCCTGAATTGCTCTCTTGACACACTATCCAGTTTTGGCTTGTTTCTAAACTTTATGTGGATGTTTAGCTACTGTACTCTAATGCCTAGTATTAAGGAATCACCCGGGTATCCCCCCCTCACTTCTCTTCCTTGTTCAATAAAAGATGTATGTGATCTCCGAGTGGGTACAGTCTTGAAAACCACTGCCTTGTGTATGACTCTCATTGCTGTGTCCCAATATCAGGTGAGGCCAACAGCGGGGAGCCAAGGTAGACAGCAGTCGCCAGACCCAGAAAATGGTTAAAGACATACAGGGTTATTCAAAGACCACAGAATTGGTCCTGAAATTGCAACAAACTGTGAATTACCCAGTATGGTACAATTTGTGGCCATGCAGCTATTCAAAAAGCTAGTAATTTGCCAAATATTGGCGAATTGCCAGAAAAATACAGTGATATTTGTTGGCAGTGAAATCCCCATAGAGAAGTAATGGTTAATCTATTCAGAGAACACCGAACAGCACCGAAATGTCAGTGAAATGACCTGATTTTCGGTGGTTTCATTCGGCAGGTTTAATCAGGCGAATCCAATTTCAATGTAAAAACTCAACTATTTATTCTTTTTATTTGCAGCAAAAAGTCTATTTATTTATTTATTTATTTCTTAAGCTTTATGCATTTTTGCATTGTGGGCCTGATGCCTGAAGTGCTAACATTTTTTATTCCAGGTCAGAATGTTTCTAACTGATATCTCTCCAACTGATTCTGCACGAAGATCATAACTGTAGTAACTGCTTCTGGCCAGCAGATGGCGACATCTACTTTGCAAATAGTTTATTACAGTATTAAATATATTGGGAATACTCCAAAATATTTGTAACTGTTTAACTAATTAAACATGATTTAAAAAAAAAAAACTGGCTCCTGACAGTGGTTTTCTGGAAAATCCTTTGGTAGTGAAGGGGTTAATGCACCACAGATCTTTCAATGTTGAGCACTTAGAACACTACTGAAAATTACCCCATGTGCAGGGTTTCTCCATGGATGTGATGCTCAGAGCCAGCATGGCCCTGGGCAGCACGTCACCCCGCTTTGATTACTCAGAGCTGAGTTCCCGAGTGGCAGGCCCATCCGGAGCTTCTTTAATCTGGAATCACTAACATCTTAAGGCTTCCAAAATTCCGGTTTTCGGAATCTTCCAGATTTTAGAATTCTGGAGAAGAGGTGTACAACCTGTAGGAAAGTTTGAAATACAATTCAAAAGTAACCCTTCTGTTAATACTGTAAGTCAGACAGTGAGACGATGCAGACAGTGTTGTGTGACTATATCTGTGTCCCTGGAAATCAGCCTTCAACTAGTATCATGGCCAATGATAAATTGCATGTGATTATGTTGATTTCAAGTCATTTACAAACGGCAAAGTGCCCCATTGTTTGATCATCCGGCATTTCCTCCTGGATGGCCTCTCACCACCTAAAGAACAACATGTCGAAGAAGGAGCTCATACTAAATCCCACCTTTAACGCCTCCCTACCTCCAGTCTACTCATTCACTGTTGATGGCATCACTTTCTCCCCAACAAACCGGGTTCATTGTCTGGGAGTTACACTTGACTCCACTGTGTCCTTCATCCCCCACATCCAGACTCTCTCTTCCTCCTGCCGCAGCCAATTGCGTAATATTTCCAAAATTTGCCATTTCTTAATTTTGACACCCCCAAACAACTCATAACCGCCCTAGTTATCTCCCGACTTGACTACTTGACTACTGTAATAACCTTCTAGCTGACCTTCCTATTTTCTGCCTTTCCCCCCTACAGTCCATCCTAGTGTAAGGCTGGGTGGAGTAGAGGTAACATCACTGCTCTGCGTGGAGAGAGCCTGTGGAGTCATGGGCTCGATCACAGCGAGCAACCTCTCCAGTAAGTGTCCTTGGGCAAGACACCTAACGATATATACTCGCCACCCAGGACATACTTGAAAACGAGAGAAATCTCAATGTATCCTTCCTGGTAAAATCCATTCACAAAAAAAAAATGCCTCTGCCAGGCTTATTCACCTCACCCGCCTCTCAGTCTCTGCCGCTCCCCCCTTCACTGGCTCCCCATCCACTGCAGAATTAAATTCAAAATCCTTATCCTGACCTACAAAGCTCTCACTAACTCAGCTCCCCACTACCTGTCCTCACTAATCACCAAATACACCCCAGCCCGCTCCCTAAGATGAAACAATGACCTGCGCCTAGCTTCTCCCCGCATCACCTCTTCCCATGATAGACTTCAGGACTTCTCACGCGCAGCCCCCATCCTCTGGAACGCTCTCCCTCGTACTATCAGACTTTCCCCTAGTTTCCCTTCCTTCAAATGCTCCCTTAATACTTTCCTGTTCAGAGAAAGCCACACGCAGGGTCCCCGAAGTGCAGCGAATTGACCTGCCGAACGTATCCGAAAAACGCTGCAGAACCGCAGAATCGATCTGAAATTGAGCAGGGTACAGTGGCAAGAAAAAGCATGTGAACCCTTTGGGATAACGTGGAGTTTTGCATGAATTGGTCATAAAATGTGCTCTGATCTTCATCTAAGTCAAAACTATTTGAAAAACACAGTCTGCTTAAAATAATACAACACAAACATTATATGTTTTCATGGTTTTATTGAACAGAACATGTAAACATTCACAGTGCAGGGTGGAAAAAGTATGTGAACCTTTGGACTTAATACCTGGTTGACCCTCATTTGGCAGCAATAACCTCAACCAAACGTTTCCTGTAGCTGCAGATCAGACCTGCACGACGATCTGGAGTAATTTTGGACCACTCCTCTTCACAAAACTGTTTCAGTGTAGCAATATTCTTGGGATGTCTGGTGTGAATCGCTCTCTTAAGGCATTTCAATCAGGTTGAGGTCAGGACTCTGACTGGGCAACTCCAGAAGGCGTATTTTGTTTTGTTGAAGCCATTCTTTTGTTGAATTACTTGTATGCTTTGGGTCATTGTCCTGTTGTATCACCCATCCTCTTCGGAGCTTCAGTTGGTGGACAGATGGTCTTACTTTTCCTGCAAGATGTCTTGATAAACTCTGGAATTTATTTTTCCATCAATGACAACAATCCGTCCAGGCCCTGAGGCAGCAAAGCAGCCCCAAACCGTGATGCTCCCTCCGCCATGTTTTACAGTGGAGAGGAGGTTTTGATGTTGGTGTGCTGTGCCTTTTTTTCTCCACACATAGTGTTGTGTGTTTTTTCCAAACAACTCAATTTTGGTTTCATCTGTCCACAGAATATTTTGCCAGTAATGCTGTGGAACATCCAGGTGCTCTTTTGCAAACTTCGAACGTGCTGCAATATTCTTTTTGGACAGCAATGGCTTCCTTCATGGTGTCCTCCCATGTACTCCATTCTTGTTTAATGTTTTCCTTATTGTAGATGTGTCAACAAAAATGTTAGCATGTGCAAGAGATTTCTGTAAGTCTTTAGCTGACACTCTAGGATTCTTCTTTACCTCATTAAGCATTCTGCGCTGTGCTCTTGCAGTCATCTTTTACAGGACGACCACGCCTAGGGAGAGTAGCAACAGTGCTGAACTTTCTCCATTTGTAGACAGTCTATCTTACCGTGGACACATGAACATCAAGGCTTTTGGAGATACTTTTGTAACCCTTTCCAGCTTCATGCAAGTCAACAATTCTTGATCGAAGGTCTTCTGAGAGCTCTTTTCTGCGAGGCATGGTTCACATCAGGCAGTGATTCTTGAAATCAGTAAACCCAAAACTGGTGTGTGTTTTTAAAGGGCAGGACAGCTTTCAGCAACACATCCAATAATATCACACTGATTGGACTCAAGGTTGGCTCACTCCTGGCTCCAATTAGCTCTTGGAGAAGTCATTAGGCTAGGGGTTCACATACTTTTTCCACCCTGCACTGTGAATGTTTACATGTTATTGTCAATAAACACATGAAAACATATGTTTGTGTTGTATTATTTTAAGCAGACTGTGTTTTTCAAATTGTTGTGACTTAGATGAAGATCAGAGCACATTTTATGACCAATTCATGCAAAACTCCACGTAATCCCAAAGGGTTCACATACTTTTTTCTTGCCACTGTAGATCCGACTAGCTATTGAGCAGGGTAGGAAAAAAACATAAACCCGCAACTTTTAAAACGCGTTTGCAAAAAACTACTGCATGAAAATGCCTGGAATTAATATATAAGGTCCTATGAATAATAATAAAAAGGGCTGCTACAGAAAAAAAGCTCCTTTTCCAAAAAATGTAAAAAAAAAAATTCCACCGAAAACATCCTGAAAATTGCCTGAAAAATAAAAAAATAAATGAAGAGGCTTTTTGCTGCAAATGACACAAATAAACAGTTGAATGTATATTTAATACAAACAAGGATTTTTTTTTACATTGAAACCTATGGAGTTCGTCTGATTAAACCTGCTGAATGAAACCACTGAAAATCAGGGCATTTCACTGACATTTCTCTGCTGTTCGGTGTCTCTGAATAGATTAACTTCTCTATGGGGGATTTCACTGCCGTTGAACAGGCAACGTAATGGCTGGCAATTCCCCAATATTTGGCGAATCACCAGGTTTCTGAATAGCTGCATGGCCCTGAAATTGCACCGTATGGGGGAATTCACCGTTCGGTGCGATTTCGGGGCCAATTTGGTGCTGTTTGAATAACCCTGTATGTCGTTTTTAAGAAGCGCTTTGATTGACTTTATCTTTATTTAATTAAAGTCTTGGGTGTATTAGCCTGTTAGAAAGCGCTGTATATTGCATGCATTATAAATAGCATTTTCAAATGTTATTTCTAGGCAAATATTTGCATGTTCCCCCTCAAGATTTCACATGGACAATAATATAATAATGCAATGTCAGTTTTAACATTAACTATGCATTTGCACGATTTTTTTCCGTCGGCAGCAGCATTTAGAAATTAATTTATTGGGTATTGTGTTTTCAGAAATAAACTTTCCTCTTGTGTTTTTATCTTTCAGATGAAATTTGTCCTAATGAAACGAACAATGTGAAATAAAATAAATAAATAAATAAATATATATATATAAAACAACAGAGCACTCCATATTATTGACCACCTTCTTCCATCATTTTCTGTGGAAAAAAAAACACAGTTTTTAAAAATTGGTTGGTGACAATATAAAATGTTTTTCCATGAAACCACTGGTCCTTGACAGTTGCTTTTTGGGAAAAAACACTTGGCAATAAAAAGGTTAATGGCACAAAGTCTTATTTTTTCTTAATGTTATTAAGCGAGTTTTAGAAATTCAATGACGTCTGTCTCACTTTTTTGCATCCTGGGTCTGTTCTTACACAGAACCCTTCAATTAATGCTACGCCATACTAGATGTCTTTTTTTTTAAGCAGAGATCAGGTTCATGCAACTGGTCAAACCTGAAGCAGCGCTGTCCAGGAGTGGCTTTGACCAGTCGCATAAACCTGATCTCCGCCGAAAAAGCCCTCTAGTGTGGCATGGCATTGATTTAGGGGTTCTGTGTAAAAACAGACCCAGGATGCAAAAAAGTGAGACAGATGTAATTTGCATGTCTTACCCAGAGTTCTATGCTGCATATGGGGAATGTGGCACAGGGGCTCTGGGATGCCGTTCTGTGATTTGCTGGGATGTGTAAATGGCCTCTGCAATAATAAACCTTATTAATTACAGTGTGGAGGCTTTTTATCTCATTTTTTTGCCCTCCACCACAACTCTAATAAGTACTGCTTTACCCTATGGGCTAAGCATCAAACTGCAGCTGGTCCCGCCTGGCTCCTGCTGAAAAGGATCCAATAAACCCAAAGGCGTGGCACACAGTACTTTGAGTGTCTGTGCTGCAACACAGTTACCTACGATCCTGTGGTGTAATGCACAGGGAATACCAAGTGTGCTGCGCTACAACCCGGGACCGTGTTTAAACACAGCTGCGTTTTTGGACCCACGACTAATGCGTCATGGGAGTAAAATTTGTGTGTTTTGTTGAATAAACTCAATTTTTTCAATAAAAAAAAAAACCCAAAGGAGTGGCTTATATATAATTTATAATTAGATAAACCTGCTCTCTGCTTAAAAAAAAAGCCATCTAGCACATGAGCTCTGTGATGCAGTTCTTTGAATTGCTGGGATGTGTAAATGGATTCTGCAATAATAAACATATACAGTCAGGTCCAGAAATATTGGGACATCGACACAATTCTAACATCTTTGGCTCTATACACCACCACAATGGAGTTGGAATGAAACAAACACAATGTGCTTTAACTGCAGACTGTCAGCTTTAATTTGAGGGTATGTAAATCCAACTCAGGTGAACGGTGTAGGACTTACAGCAGTTTGCAGATGTGCCTCCCACTTGTTAAGGGACCAAAAGTAATGGGACAATTGGCTTCTCAGCTGTTCCATGGCCAGGTGTGTGATATTCCCTCATTACCCCAATTACAATGTGCAGATAAAAGGCCCAGAGTTCATTTCAAGTGTGCTATTTGCATTTGGAATCTGTTGCTGTCAACTCTTAAGATGAGATCCAATGAGCTGTCACTATCAGTGAAGCAAGCCATCATTAGGCTGGAGAAACAAAACAAACCCATCAGAGAGATAGCAAGAACATTAGGCGTGGCCAAAACAACGGTTTGGAACATTCTCAAAAAGAAGGAACACACCGGTGAGCTCAGCAACACCAAAAGACCCGGGAGACCATGGAAAACCACTGTGGTGGATGACCGAAGAATTCTTTCCCTGGTGAAGAAAACACCCTTCACAACAGTTGGCCAGGGATGAAACCCAGCGTCTGGTGATGTCTATGCGTTCCAGATTTCAGGCTGTGATTGACTGCAAAGGATTTGCAACCAAGTATTAAGAAGGGAAAGTTTGATTTATGATTATTATTCTGTCCCATTACCTTTGGTCCCTTAACAAGTGGGAGGCACATCTGCAAACTGCTGTAAGTCCTACACCGTTCACCTGAGTTGGATGTACATACCCTCAAATTAAAGCTGACAGCCTGCAGTTAAAGCACATTGTGTTTGTTTCATTCCAACTCCATTGTGGTGGTGTATAGAGCCAAAGATGTTAGAATTGTGTCGATGTCCCAATATTTCTGGACCTGACTGTATGTATACACAATTTTTTAAAATTTATTTTGAAACATCCAAGTCAGAAATCGACTTTAAAAATGTTGACTAGATACAACTGCTGACCCTGACAGGCGGCCGTGCTCAAATATCAGCGTCGGAAACCTGCCGAGTGTCACACACATATATACGGAATACACCGCTGATTCCCGACAATGGCTTCAAATCATATTATATAACAGGATGAGGTTT
Organism: Leptobrachium leishanense; assembly: GCA_009667805.1. Classification (NCBI taxonomy): domain Eukaryota; kingdom Metazoa; phylum Chordata; class Amphibia; order Anura; family Megophryidae; genus Leptobrachium; species Leptobrachium leishanense. The sequence goes on from CM019064.1 coordinate 42,680,359, forward strand.
TGAAAGCATATATCACGTAGACACACAATGTGATTCTGGCAGCAGACGATGTCCTTAACGCCGACACCATACCGGGTGGTTTTGTGCAGCCACACACAGTTAAATAAAGAATCGCTTGATCGTCTAAGACTGGTGACTTATTACGGTCTCCTAAAGAGTCGCCTGGATAATAGCTAAAGCAAAATGACTTCTTTGAGCTTTATTTTTTAAGCCATTTCTGCCTGATAGGTCCATTTTTCTAAGTGAGCCTAAATGAATAATATCTGATTGCTTTTTTTTTTTTTTTGCTTTATCCTGTAAACAGGCTGAAAACTGGCCTTATTATGTAACACTACCTTGCATCGACGCTGCACCTAAATATCCCACTGTTGTGTCTTTTAATTGTCACACATGGCAATAAAACCAATAAGCACACCCGCGAGCCGTAATTTACGGCCAGCCTTGGATCCCCTTTCATTATGGATGTGCTGCAAATTACACTATTAAAGCTTTAATCCACCGGAGCGAATATTAAAACGGGGAGATGCAGAACGCCCGTATATATTTAGACTTCGTTACAACTGGATTCGGAAGCTGTAGAATCTGAAAAGCCTTTACATTTTAGGGCTTTTGTCCACTTTTTATTTCTCATTAAAAACCGTGGCTGCGCTTTTTGTTTTAACCCTTCAGGAGATAAAGCTGCCTGATCCACGGCTAATAATATTCTTCGCACGTCATGTAACGAGTCATGGGCGGCTTTATGAAGCTATTACTCCCTTAATAGGTGGTAAACCTTCATTAGAATGTCTACCAAATAAAAATGGAATGTAATGAAATCACTGACATGCATGTTATGCATTTTTTTAATGGTGAGAGCAGATAATGATGGCTGCTGGGAAGGACCCGAAATAATTTGTACTCATTCGTCTAAGGATAACGTGGGTGGAAAATTATCACATCGTCGTTATAGCCCTCATTATAGCAAAGCATGTAGGAAATGGGATCTTACTGGGATAGCTGGTGCGATGCTCACACGGGATAGACTTCTAGCTTGATAATTAGAGTAAAGAGCAAATAAAGGGAGATTATTAAGCTACACGTTGAGCATTATTATGGATGTGCTTGATGATTGAGGTTGACGATTGAGCTGACCACACTAATCAAAACTGTTCCCGTCCTATTCCAGCCGAGCCACGAACTGTTGCAGCAGGCCGGCAGCTAATTGTAACGTATTTTTTTCTGTAGAGTATCCAGGTAGCCTTAATAAGCAGGAGGACAGAGAATAACAAGCGATTTCAAGGTTCCTGGTTATTCTCTCTCGCAGCTAGCAATGGAATAAAAAAATCACTGCTTCCTCTCTCCTCAAGCAGAAGGACACTGAGATCACGCACCCTGCCTGGCCAAAAAAAGTCACAGAGTCTAATTGTATTATAACGATAATAACAATAACAGTATTCACACGGAGCACAAAAAAAGGCACCTAGAATTGTAGGTACAGGATGACTTCAACATAGGAGAGGACAGGGAAAAATTATAGAACATCAGGCCTGCACCTCCCAAATGCATCTCTAGGTCCATGTACCCAAAGTTCAAAATGACTTTCGTCACACTAGTATTTAGTTGAACCTCCTTTTACTTTGATCACAGCACGCATTCGCCGTTGCATCGTGTCATAAAGCTCATGCAATGTCACAGCATTTATTTGCATTCAGAGTTGCATTAATTTGTGGCCAAGATCTTGTATTGATGATGGGTGAGTCGCAGCGCTGCGTAAAGTCTTCTCCAACACATTATCCCAAAGATTCTCAATGGGGTTAAGGTCTGGACTGTGCGGTGGCCAATACATGTGTGAAAATGGTATCTCCTGCTCCCTGAACCACTCTTGCACAATGTGAGCCTGATGAATCCTGGCATTGCCATCTTGGAATATGCCTGCTGTGCCATCAGGGAAGAAAAAACCCAATGATGGAAAAACCTGCTCATTCAGTAGATTCAGGGAGTCACTTGACCTCATTGTTTTGACACATAACGTTACTGAACCTAGACCTGACCAACTGAAGCAACCCCAGATTATTACAGGCTTGTACGGTAGGTGGTGACTTTTTTTTGGCCAGTTAGTGTAGGTCCCGGTGTCCATCAGCTGACCCTGCCAGACCCTGATTCGGAGAGCACATGCAAATCTCCATGGAGTCCTGTGGGCTGCAGGAGACAATGCCAATGATGGTACTCTGTGCACCGGACGATATCTGTTAGCGACTCTCAATGACAATGACATAGCAGCTCACCTGTAACACAGCTTGTGGTAGGGTGTTGCTATGCTAATGGGTAACAGATTGGTCTGAGTTTGTCAATTAGTGGGTCCCTATTAGAAGCTCAGCCAGAATAGAGCTCAATGTCTCCACTATAGGTAAAAATACACCCTACTGTGTTTTTGTTTTAGATTAACTGGAATTGTTTTACAGAACAATAAATTAAAATAAATGTATCAGCATCCAGATATTAGCAGCAGTCACTATGTCTCCTTGATGAAATATTACTCTCTCAAAGGGGAGTATAACAGGCATTAAATACGTGAATACAGAACTATGGATTTCCTATTACAGGAATTGCTTCTTCAATAAGTATTTAACTATGATATTTTGTTTCTCATGAAAGAGACTTTAAACATTCTGCTTGTGTTGTCGTGTATTTGCATTGTGCATAAGATATTAAAGGTTTGGGCTTTTTTTTAAAATTGTCAAGACAGATGAACTTGAGCTGTTAACGTACGTGATCTTCCTGCTCGCTTGACTGAGAGTGATTAACCTTTCTCCATATTGACGTTCTAAGGCGAGAGGAAGTGAGAGATGGGAATAAATAAGTGGAGAGTGCGGTTCACATAAATTGAAAGCATGACATTAATCATTTATTTAGGGGAAAATGGAGGAAAAATATGCAAATCTACTCCCAGAAAATTGCAACTCACTAGTTACTAACAATTACTGTCAATATGTGGCTTGGATTGGTATAGCGGTAATCACATGGTGGTAACCTAATGACAAAACCAGCATTTCTTCTCATGGTATCCATGCATCTTTAAAAAGTTCTTTTACATTCTACCATATGTTTGGGAAACATAGATCCAAAATAGATAAATATCTCCGTTACTTTGATATTTTCGAGGGATTTTCCCATTGCAAGACTGACTGGACAACATTTTTATTACTTCATTCTTTTTCAAGTCTAAAAGAAACCAACCTTATAAAAATGGCTGAAAGGTTAAAATGCATCCAAGAACTCCACCTTCTGCCCATTCTATGGTAGAGCCTGTCTGCCTTGTTTTCATTATTATGTTTGATTTGATATTGTAGAAAAATCTGTAACAGACCTCCGTTCCCCAACTGGATTACATCTGCTACTGTACTGGGATACAACAAACAGACAGGCTTTATTGAAACATATGAGCCAAATATATACAATGCAAAGAGGGCCCTGGAGACCAATGGAAGATGACACCCTGGTGACCCCTTCCTCCTCTGGTTATCTGCAGCCTCCAGCCATAACCGCATTCATTGTTTTACCAAGAAACAATAGAGAACCATTTAATCACAGCTTCAGCATCAGACTGTCTGAATAAGTTAGATAACGGATGACAGATAGCACAAGTACAAGACAGTCTGGTAGAGCGGCAACGTTTGGCACACAAAGACCACCCAAACCTGTTACAGCTGTAAAACATATTTTATATGGGGTGGGGTTTGGAAGGGGGTGTAGTGATGATATTAGCAATAACAACAGTAACAAAATACATACTCAATAACATTAGTGGCAATAACAATATTAATACATAAAACACCAAGAAAGAGCACTCCATATTATTGACCACCTTCTTCCATCATTTTCTGTGGGAAAAAAAAGCACAGTTTTTAAAAATGTTCAAAAAAACCTGACTGAGGTAATAAATGATGGGGATTCAGTTCACAAAGTATGATCATAATTTACTTAAGCCTATCACAGTCACCAATGTACCCCATCTTTGACAGGTCCTATCTAACTTGACCGAATCTGCACTTACAGAATCAACTCACCCTGTAGCTCCCCGGCAGCTCGAGGCCTTTATAGGCAGCCACGGTGGAGCACCTGTGAACAGGGAGGTGTGCAACTAAGCGGACGAATCTTTCTTGGTGTTTTCTGTTTAATGTCTTAGATGCACCCGCTTAGTTTGAGGTTGAGTGCAACCTTTTGCTGTTTTGTATTTTATATATAGGGAGCTGACAACTCCCATTTGGTGTGCACCCCTCCCTGTTCACAGGTGCTCCACCATGACAGCCTAGAAAGGCCTCGAGCTGCTGGGGAGCTCCAGGGTGAGCTGATCCTGTAAGTGCGGACTAGGTGTGACATGCAACAATATCATTAAAAATGATTGTATAAATGCCCTTCAGGCTGTGTGTATAAGGTGTATAAGTGACATAGATGCATTCTGTGTTTAGACTCTGGTCCCATCCACAAGTTATCTCATTATAATATGTAAATATTCCAAAATTCCAAAAATCCAAGTCCAAAACACTCCTAGTCCCTAGTGTTCCTGATAAAGGATACTCAACCTGTTGAGATTAGTAAATTGGAGATTCGGAAATTCGGCCCTGCTGAAGACTGAAGAGCACATATTCTCCCCGCCAAATATGATGTTGAATGAAGCATCTTGCAGAAACATGATGGAACAGCGGCCCTCTTTCCATGACAGCAAGTTAGCAATTACTCTATTCAAAACCACATGTAACAGTGAGAGCAGATAAGTAAATCCACATCTGTTGACACCTAATGGATTACTGTAATGACCTCTTTGTGGGTGCCTGCATGGTGTTTATTTTCTATATACACAGCGGAGGCTAGTATTTGACATACTTGGCGTGATTAGACGCTATTTTTACTTTCAAGGTCTCTCGTGACAATAGAAGACGGCTTGAAGATGTATTTGTGTGATAGCAAATGGGTTTATAAACATGAAAACATCTTAAAGTGATGAAAGAACCACACAGCATGCATATAATTGAACTTAATGTCTTATCTAAACAAGGTTCGGAGGGATGACGGAAGGTCGTGTATAGTAGGTTGGATAGGAATGCAGGTTGGATAAGAATGGAGGAGATAGGAAGGTCGCGTCGCCTAATAAACGGAATCAATAATTGGCTGATTATTCAAGGGATTTGAGCATATTTTCTACATTCCAATTAGTATCAGTCAGATTTACTCATCATATGATGTTGGGGAAGAATCGCTCGGACTCGCCAGATGTTTATTTGTTGCCTTGGTCCAAACTTTCAGTCTGCGGCACAGCTGTGACCCTGTAAGAGGGACCCTGTAAGCTCTCTGAAGTCATTCCCATTTAACAGCTCAATGCTCATATAATCATAAATCTGGCTGTACATATCATCTGTTTTCTACATCTCATTTCTGTAAGGTCACAAAGCATCTTCTGGTGTTTTGATACATTGGTATTTGCAGGTTTCCAATCTGCTCCATATGTTTTCTAAAAAAAAACAAAAACATTTCTCTCATTTTTTTTTGTTCAGTAAAATATGGATGTTTTTAATGACATATCCCATGATTCTCAGCGAGTAAATGAACATCACAGGAAATACAGACCCAGATCATCTAATGGGAAGAAATTACTTGCTCTAAACTATTCATCCAAGTGGAGTAGGTGTTGGGGTTCATGGCAAGATGGATTGCAGCCATGGAGGTGGTTCCTAGGGAAGCTTTTACCAGGGAACTACAATATTGGGTATCCAGTGGTGCTTGGAATGGAGAATCACTTGTTATTCTGGCTTCTTGTATTTCTGTAACAGGAACGAGAATGACTTTGTGATGCGCCCAAGTCCCATAGCTCCATTTACCCCTGTTTCCGAGGGGAGAGAGTTGTAATCCAGACAGTAACTGATCCCTCTACTTGATGCTTCCCCTTGGGCAGGCTTACATCCCTCTGCCTGCTCCTTCCCCAGGGGAATGTATAGATTTCTCTGTCCATTCCTTTCTCTGATCCCCCTTGATGGCATCCTATAGAAAGCAAACCCTGGAACATTCAGGAAGGGGGGCATGACTGCTGGCCTGGGCCTAATGGGTGCAGGTGTGCAGTTACTGTACCTATAGGGGGTTGGCCAAGTGTATTCTAATAAGGTAGCTATATAAGAGGTGGATTAATTACCTGGCTCACTCGTGTAGGATTGGAGAATCTGCACGTTGCTCTGTCGCTGTCTGACACACATGGACATGGCTTCTGTCTTCCTGCCCCTGCAAGAAACAAAAGGAGAATGTCTGAGGCTGGTTCTCCGGTGGAAGTGGTCTTTCTGTTGGATCAGCTGCGGACCTATGCTGAGTCAGCTGGATTTTCGATGGTCGACTTGCTGAGCAAACCGCCAGAATTGGGAGACTCTCGTTCACCAGAGAGAGAAGCCGAAGAACCCCTGTCTCGAAGGCATGATCGTTTGCCTATTCATCGGCCCCACCTAGCCTCTAGCCCACCGAGGACCCGCTCATCCAGCACTCGTGGTGGTGGAGCTCCACTTGGGTGCTCAACGAGCGTAAGCACGCCTTTGCTGGTGTCGGAAGCCTCCTGTATACCTGGTAAGCACCGGCGGAGGATGCTATACCTGACCGGTGGGCATTTGAACGGCCTGAAATTGCAGCTAGGTCCTCCGCTGCAGGGACAGTACCGATTGGCCGACGGTCAGGGCATTCACGGAGCCCTCGCTCCTCATCCCAGCTTGCTCTGGACCCTCCTTCAGCAAGTGTGCAGCCGCATGGTCGAAACTCTGCCTCACGAAGATCACGTGGGAGTCGCGGCGTCACTGCATCACGTGCTCGACGCCCTGCCAATTGACGCTGCAATAGTAGAAATCCAGAACTGGCTTCAGTGGAGTTAACGAGAGGGGGGCTTTCAGTGGCTCCTGCTTCCGCACAACTTGTGGATGGTCTGCCTTCACCTGGAGGGCCTGCCTTGATATTGCCTGCTTCAAATATACGCAATGCACGGGTGGCCAGTGCAAAGTCAAGTGCCCAAGGTTCGGTGGATCATCCAGTAGTGGCTTCTGGGGGTGTCTCTCAACATGCTTCAGCAGATGGAGGAGCAAGTGCGGATGCCGGGCGGTCAGAGTTGGTGTCCGTGTTATTAGCTGCACTACAGTCCTGGCATAATGCTTCGGGGGGGGGGCTTCCCGATGTCAGGCTCGAGCCAGGATGGAGCCGTGGCAGGGCCTTATGGTTTGGTTTATTTCCCAAGCGCTGGGGGTGAGCAGGTAAGCAGGCACTGGAGACTTGGATTGCAGGTAATAAAAGGTATATTGAATGCACAGCAGAATGACACAGTCTTTGCATATAGGAGTATTGATATACACAGGCAATGTATACAATAAGCAGAGGATGGTGGGCTGTGCAGTCAGAAGCTGGAGACTCCACTTGCGTAGCAATACCTTGAATGAAACTCTTAAGCAGCAGACACAGGATGGATGGCTGGTGGCCAAGAAAGTCTCTAGGACCCAAAGGATAGTGAGCCACATAGTCACGGGCTGTAGACTCCACAGGAGTATCACCAAGGCCAGACAAAGGTGATTCTCAGGATAGGTAGCTAACAGGAGCACAGGAATCCAGGCAGATCTCCAGTCCCAATGGATAGTGGGCTACGCAGTATAAAGTTCAGTCACAGGATCCACGGGTTATAACAGAACAATAATGCTGACAGATAGGATGAGGGGCTCGCAGGACCTCACATACACAGGGAAAGCAGGAAAATGACAGAGCATGGAAGGAAGGGTGTGTCCAGGTTATATGCACACCCACTCAGGAGCTGACACAGGGATTAACCCCTGAGTGGATGCAGACCGGGAGCAACAGCAATATCATGGCTATAAGCAGGCTACTCGGGCCAAAGCATGACACCCGAGAGCCTTTGGGATACAATGCTGCTGGTGATAAGAATGGGCCCACAGTTGTAGCTGGTGTTGAGTGCGAAAAGAACACTGCGCTTGTTGGTGGAGCTGTGAGTGCAGGGATTGACACTATGGCGGTTACACAGCCTCGTCCAGTATGTGAATTATCACCATTGGGTATGCACCCTTCCAGTGAGGTGAAAGAAAAAATCTGTAAGGTGAATATGTGGATATTTTATCATTAGTGGCGGCAGATAAGGAATCTGTTGATCGTCCCAGGAAGAGGGATGTGGATGGTGATAAAGAGAAAGACAAAACTCGAACTTTACCACAAACATTTGGGAATTGGCTCCAAGGTTTCTTGGCTTTCAGCTCCATACTTTGCGAGTGTTTTCCTGAGCGTTGTGTGTCCCCGTTTTCTTACATGGATCTTATTTGGGGGGCTTCTAAAGTCTATGGGGGTCAGTGTTGGTTCCGATATGACCAACAATTTCAGCACAAGATGGCAGTACGTCCTTCGCTTCGTTTTCACGAGCAGGACGCCAATCTATGGTTACTATTGATGAACCCCACTCGCCCAGTTGATTCACCCTTTTCTGGGCTGCTGGCACTCAGGCCCTTGGCATGTCAGCGGTGCCCAAAAAGGGGTTCTGTTGGTCATACAATGAGGCACACTGCCGCTGGGTTAGTGCCTGTCGTTTCAGACATGAATGTTCACATTGCAGGGGGATGCATCCGGCATTCAGGTGTCTCAGCAGAGGCAGAGGATCCATTGGGCGAGGGAGGGTCAAGGAGGATGTGGGTTTCCGACCTTACCCAGGTGAGCGTGGAAAAGATGTTGCCATGGCTCGACCGCTACCCCTATAGAACAGCGGCAAGATTGTTAAGTTTATTTTTTTCTACTGGTTTTCGGGTTCCGTTTAAGTATTCAGATTTCCCGTTTTTTTCCTCCAACCTAGTGTCAGCATGTCAGCATGAGGAAGTGGTGGTGGCCAAGTTAGATTATGAAGTTTGCTTGGGTCGTATGGTGGGTCCTTTTAACACTTAGCTGTTCCCTAATCTTCACATTTCTCTGTTGGGTATTGTTCCCAAGAAAGAGGCAGGTAAATTTAGGCTAATCCATCGCCTCTCTCACCCCTCAGGGTCATCCGTGAATGACGGTATCGGTCGGGAGGTTTGTAGGGTACGATATTCATCATTCTACGAGGCGCTATTGTTGGTGCAAGAGGTAGGTTGCATATTGGCTAAAGCCGATATTGAGTCGGCTTTTCGGCTCCTGCCACTCCATTCAGAATGTTATCATTTGTTCGGTTGTGCTTTTAAGAGTAGTTTCTATTTTGACAGATGCCTCCCTATGGGTTGTTCTATTTCGTGCCGCTACTTTGAGTTGTTTGCCACTTTCCTCAAATGGGTGGTTTATATAAAAGCAGGTTTGACTTCCATGGTCCATTACCAGGACAATTTTCTATTTATTGGTCCAGTGCAGTCGACAGCCTGTTCACGGTTGATCCAGCTTTCATGGAAGTGGCAGGTGAATTCCTTTGGTGATGGATAAAACGGAGGGTCCTTGTCAGCTGTTAGTCTTCTGGGTATTGAAGTAGATACTGTAAACAAGGTTTTTCATTTGCCACAGGGCAAGATTGAGACTTTGAAGGTTTTGCTGAGCCGGGCTTTATCTTCAGCCAAAATTTGCCTTCAGGAGCTCCAGTCCCTGCTAGGTCACTTGGCATTTGCTTGTCGGATTATGCCGATGGGACGGGCTTTTTGTAGGCGTTTGGTAACTTTTTTCATTAGCGCCAGCTCTTAGTAACTAGCGTTACGACAAAGTGATCTTAACCCTAGTTACTCTTTGCTTTCACTTTGCCTCCCCATGTTAGGTATAGGGAGCGCAAAGTACAGTAAACTCGCACAACAAATCGCAAATTAGCGAGCGCTAACGTTTTTTTAAGCCGTTAGCGATTTTAAAGTGATCTGGCCACAGTGCTATGGCCTCCTTTAAGATAGCGCTAATGCTGACGCTAGTGTTAGATTGAAGGAGGTGATAGAGCCCGCTGCCTTTATCAAATATGATATTATTATTATTTTTATTAATTCAGTTCTGCTTGTATATCTGCATTTTTAAAGTGTGTGTGAAATTTGAAAGCTTAAAACTTTTAGGATAGCCTCATCTGAAATCTCTCTTTTGCTCGATAATGAATGAGTTAAATATTAATTAGCTGGCAGACTTCCTTTAATTAAAGGAATTTGAAAAGAAAAAAGACCTCGCTTGTTTAATAGCCTTGCACATAAAATACATGTGGTGCAAATTCTCTTAGAAAATATATGACATGAAAAGCTTTCTTGCGTGGATTTAATTAAAATGGTATTTAGTAATGCTAAAATGGTATTTTATTCATCATTTATTTATTTTTATAAGTTCATATTTACCCATTCATGTCCAGTAACTGGGGTGTCAGCATATTAGTAATAGGTGGAAATAGTGTTTGGAATTCATGTTATGAGAGGGTTAAATTTGAAATGTTATTATTAACAAGAGACTCTATGATCACAAATGAGAATTCTTCAAATCATCATTTATATGAATCAGCTGTACATTGTGCCAGACATAATGCAAGCAAATGTATAGGTTTGGTTGGAGAAAAATACCCAAACTTATTTTAATCAAATTTTCATCAGCAGTACCTCCATGCTATGGTTATTGAGACATGGAAGAGCTCACGCAGCATGAAATAGATGTGGGTCTTTTTTTTCACCAAGGAGAACCAGTCAGCGTCCGTCAGTTAAGAAGGAATCACGGGAGGAACATGAGAAGTTCAGAAGAATTGTATCATGGAGTCATCCTCCTCAATGCAGTTAAAGGAACACTCTAGACCAGGGATCTCAAACTCTGAACTGCAGCCTCCATGAATCTCTTGCCATCTATTGCACTCAAATAATTCTGGGAATTGTAGGCCGTCCACATCTGGGGTTCTGAATTTTGAGATGCCTGCTGAAGACACTATTACTACTCGATTTATAATGAATGGTCAAATGGGGGAATATCCCTGCCCAGAAGATGACATCAGCAAGTGGTGATATCTGCTTCTTGATGATCGGGACTCTTGTCTTCCACATGGCTTCCAATGAGTACAGCATTAACAACCACTGGATTGACTGGATGCATTCTCCAGGTCTTTGTCATGGTGGAGTGGCAGGGATGGATCATTCCTGCGAGATGTAGGCAGGGACACGGTTATGGATAGTTTTGTAAGGGAGGACCACTTTTTTCAAATTCAAATTCTAAAACAAACAGGGAGCCAGTGCAGAGACGGACAGGGGTGAGGTGTGAGAAGTACTGGATGTAAGAGGTAAAAGGTAAGGGATTATGATGTGAGAATTATGGGATGTGAAGTGTGAGAGCTACGGAATGTGAGGTGTGAGAGATTACGAGATGTGAGGTGTGAGAGGTACGGGATGTGAGGTGTGAGAGGTATGGGGTGGGAGGTGTGGGAGGTGTGGGATGTGAGGAGTGAGAGATATGGGATGTGAGGTGAGAGAGCAGCAGGATGTGAAGTGTGAGAGGTGTGGGATGTGAGTTGTGAGATGTACTGGATGTGAGGAGTGAGAGGTATGGGATCTGAGGTGTGGGAGGCATGGGATGTGATGTATGAGATGTATGGGATATGGAGTGTGAGAGGTTCGGGATGTGAGGTGTAAGAAATACTGGATGTGAGGGGTGAGAGGTATTGGATGTGAGGTGTGAAAGATACGTGTTTGTGAGGTGTGAGAGGAACAGAATGTGAGGTGTGAAAGGTACGAGATGTGATGTGTGGCATGTGAGCTGAGAGAGGGGCAGGATGTGAAGTGTGAGAGGTGTGGTATGTGAGGTGTGAGAGGACCAGGATGTGATGTATGAGATGTATAGGATAAAGAGTGTGAGATATTCGGGATGTGAGGTGTTAGAGGTGCAGGGTTTGAGGTGTGAGAGGTACAGAATGTGAGGTGTGAAAGGTGCGGGATGTGAGGTGTGAGAGGTACAGGATGTGATGTATGAGATGTACGGGATAAAGAGTGTGAGAGATTCGAGATGTCAGAGGTGTGGGATTTGAGGCGAGAGAAGTGTGGGATGAGAAGTATGGAAGGTGTGGGATGTGAGGTAGATGAGTCTCAAAGAGGCGTTCTTTACAGACTGTAAAGGGATTATCTGGGGTCATTTAATGCTCATAAGAAGAGGGCTACACTGGTAACAGTGGGAGATAAAGAGAGCTTGGATGAGAATTTAGTAGAGTCCTTATTAAGAAAACAGTGGATGCCTGCAACGTTTAGAAGGGGAAAATAGCAAGATTTGGTTAGTGACTGAATGTGAGGAGAGATTGGATAAAAAGAGGACACCAAGGCAAGGAGTCTTTGCCATAGAAGTAATGGTTGCACCATTCACCTGAAAGGAAATTGGTGCAGTTGGGAGGGAAGACAAGAGGTTAAATTTTGGCGAGTTTGAGCGTTAAGAAATGAGCGGTCTTACACTTAGAGACAGCAGATACAAATCCACAATGGAGTGTGACACAAGTAAAGCAATCCAACGGTGGGTCTCTCCACTAGCGAGGATAAGGCTCTCCCTGGGCAGGTACGCCACGCACCCTACGTTTTGTTCTCTGCATATAGGCAGGCTGTGGCCTGATCTAACACTGGGGGAGAGAGATCAGGAGAGGAGAGGTAGATCTGGGTGTCGTCCCTGTGCAAGTTGCCAGGTAGACTATAAATATACATATGCACACATACACAGTCACATAACTGCAAGAATGTCGAGTGTAATTTCATTCTCATTTAATGGTTTGTAATAATTATTTTATTCTGCACCGATGACCAGGAAAATTCCTGACTTGTTTAGTCAATTATAATTCAGCGTATTTTATTACAGAACGAGAGCCTGATATCTCACATACGGTGACAGTACCTATTGTATGAGAACGCGTTTCACCCATGAATATTTTACAGACAAAAACAAGATCGGCCAGGAAATTAAAGCAGAAAAAAACAATCTTGAATTAAAATGGAAAGAAGATCATAATTAGATGGATTCTGGTAAATCACAGCAGCTCGAAATGCATTTAAAGTAGTAAATAAGAAAACGGAAGAAGGAGTTATATTTAGTATGTATGAAAAGCTACGATAATTAATTAAATCGTGGCAAGCCACCAAGAAGAAAACATGTAATAGTTTAGTGTCTGCAAAAGACAAATAAATATAGAAGTACAGCGCTTTTCAGGCAAAGATGATACAGATTTATGTAGCTCTATGTGAATAATGTACAAAACGTATTGTCCTTTTGAAAGGTTATAATGAGCTCTATATATAAAATGTATTTGCATTTAAATCATCTGCTGGATCTGTTTTATGTGAGTTTGAAAGTAAAGAAGAACAAAGTCACGAGTCATAAAGTTAAATTAACTATAGAATATTGACATTTTACAAAATCAGATATATGACCGTGGCAATGTTACAGAAAATGGAAAGGAGGCAGGGAGATGTTTCTAGAGTTAACCCTGTCACTGCCATGTGATTTTCCATGAAACGTCTGGCAGGAGCCAATGATTTTGTGGAAAACCACCTCTAGTTACCCCATAACTCTGTAAAAAAAACACACACTGTATAAATGCACGGTCATTTGAATGTACGAAAAACAAACTTAATAATTTCAGTATATTTGACGCCTTAATGTTATGTTGGGGTCTGAAGGGCGGAAGGTGGGCCTGAATGTCATGAGGCGGCATGGCACTAACCACGGCTCTCCGGCAACTCCCCTGTCCAACCTCCCTTCCATGTCGCAATTGGCTGCAGGTGGGACTGCCTGAACGCGAGCAGCCCGACTGTGGCAATTGCAGTGTTCGGTCACCAGCAAAGGATGCAGGACAGGGAAGTAGCTGGAGAGCCACGGGGCGTACTATGCCATCCCTCGGCAACTCAGGCCCACCCACTGCCAGGATAGCATAGTACGCCCTGTGGTGTTAAAGAGTTAAAGACTACATGCACTGAATTGAGAGGCAGATGGCTATAGCATTAATATAGCCATATGTCTTCAGAAGAGGTTGGGGAGGTAGTTCATTGAGTTATAGTGCTTTGCCTGATATACTGACATACTGGAACTCTGGGGCATATTTTGGAGATGATTTGCAAAGTAAATACAGTAGCAATAAAAAAAATTGTAATTCTCCAAAATAAGTCCAGATCAAGGTAACTCAAACTTGGATTTGAAAATCGAGTTAAGCCAATTATGGTGGTAAAGGAGTTAAAGAGATTATACATCCATGTTGCGAGTTGACGTTTTTATCTAATTGACTTTTGAATTTGTTTTTCAAGATTTTTATTGCTTTTATCAAAATACTGCAAAGCAACATATTTTCTTTATACAAAAATAAAGCAATGCAGATATGTTGGGGTTGAAAGTGTAGCCGATGATGGTAACTGTAAAATCAACTAGCTCCGACATATTTCTCCAAACCATTATTTATTTATAAAGTATTTTACAAGGAAGGATACATTGAGATTTCTCTCGTTTTCAAGTATGTCCTGGCTTTATATGTTGCTGACTCATCTATTGCTGCTGACTTTCTGCGATCTTCTATGTTAGGTGAAAGTCCATTTTTGAAAATTACTACTTGTTTTACTTTCTAGAAATTTTTAAGTGATCGTAAACATTTAAACACTAGTCAATAAGAAGAAGGTAGAGGGTAATCTTACAACGAATTAAAATCACTTAGAGGTGCGTGTTAAATGAACAAATAGTATTTGAAACAATTCACGCACATCAAAAAACAAGATCGTTATCACCGTCCCATGGATGCCTAGGACCTGGGGTATGATTTCCTCCACAGCCGGTGCACTTCAGGAACAATCAGCCAAGACCAAAGTTTCTCCAGTCACAGGATTTTATTAATAAAAATAAAGATAAGACTGCTCACGCTCAACGTATTTCGTCAAAAGGCTTCATCAGGAGAAATATGTGCAGTCATAAGTACATGGTTAAAAAATAAAAGTGTATATTAACCATGTACTTATGACTGCACATATTTCTCCTGATGAAGTCTTTTGACGAAACGCGTCGAGCGTGAGCAGTCTTATCTTTATTTTTATTAATGAAATCCTTTGACTGGAGAAACTTTGGTCTTGGCTGATTGTTCCTGAAGTGCACCGGCTGTGGAGGAAATCATACCCCAGGTCCTAGGCATCCATGGAACGGTGATAACGATCTTGTTTTTTGATGTGCGTGATTTGATTCAAATACTATTTGTTCATTTAACATGCACCTCTAAGTGATTTTAATTCATTGTAGGATCACCCTCTACCTTCTTCTTATTGTATACTGCTTACGGGTTACCGGGAGCCCGCAGAGGGAAGATCCTATCTTCATTAATAAGTTAAGTGATTCAGTGTGTGTTTTTTTCTTTGCATATTTACACACTAGTGTATATAGTAAGTTCCCATGAAAATATGCATAATGAATGCAGGTGCCTGGCTTATTTTTCTCACCAGATGCACCTCCCGTACCTCCCCCCCTCTGCCGGTCCCTCCATTGGCTTCCTGTACATTTCAGGATACAGTTTAAACTATTGACGCTCACGTTCAAATCACTCAACAACTCAACCCCTCCCTACATGTCTTTGTTACTACGCAAACACGTCCCGTCTAGATAACTCCGGTCGACGATCTCCACCTGTCACCTGTCTACAATGGCACGTCCAACTCTCGCCTCCAAGACTTCTTAAGGGCAGCTCCAGGCCTGTGGAATGACTTGCCTCACCCTATCAAACTCTCACTTGATCTTGGGCCTTCAAGAAATTCCTCAAAACCCATCTCGTCAGATTAGCGTATCACATCACTGATGTAACTCCTCCCTCTGCTCACCTACTGACACATGATTGAAGCTGCTTCAATGGCCCCACCATTCCCGAACCACTGGTACTAATGATCCTGCCATCCAGTAAAATTCCCCTTGTCTTCCACAACCCCAATGACATGCGCTGGAACTCCTTGAACCATTGGGATGTCAGCATTTCCTCTGGAGACTCTGGGCACTCCCAACCACATTACCACAGCTGACCAACTAAATACCCACTGTAAAGGTATTACAGGACATTTACACGTGTGCATGTTTGTGTTACGGTATGTGAGGTGGTGATAGGATTAAGGGGTAATGTAAAGTTGTCTTCCATAAAACCATAATTTTTTACCATCGGTTTTATGGAAAACCTTTGGTAGTGATGTGGTTAAACATTGCAACAGAAAAGTGGATGTTGCACCCTAAAAAGTCAAAATATGGTATTAAATGAAATCTTCATTACATCTGAATTCTTAAAACACTAATGCAATTTCGGACAAACTTGAGTCCCAGAGCCCTAATCTACAGGAAATGGTAATTTCCAAACGTAATCACTGATCCTGGTAACGCATTAGTGATACTGGGTAATCGATATCACTATAGCTGAAGCTGCCGACACTGAATGATTAATTCTTGTGCCTCAAGTGGTGACGTACACCACTAATGGTCTTCATGATGGAAATCACAGAACCCTACACGATGAGAAGGCAAAGCGAGATTACACAAATGCATTCTTACTAGCGCAATCTGGTCTGGCAGAAAACTACCAAGAACGACCTTATTAGATCTTCGTGTTGCTTCAATAGCTGCGAGGAGGAAGTTGGTCACATTCTGTACCATTCAGAGTCTGTACAGACTTTAAAACAACAATTTCCTTGATAAAGGCCCGATGTTGGTCCAAAATGGTCTTATTTTTTTAATACATCTTTGATTAAAAATAGATTTTTCACAAGACCCTGAGTGCATCCTACTGTACAGTATATGATTTTGGTATATAAATATATATATATATATATATATATATATATATTATATGATTTTTTTTACAATTTTTTATTTTATAGAGAAAGTGTCCATCACAGCGGACCTTTTTTAGTTTGTTGTTTTAAAGAGCAATCCAGCCCTGGTCATGGTTGCAACAATCAAACATCATTAATTAGTGAATAACCCATTAACAGGGTTATTCCCCGTATGGTGCAATTTCGTGGCCATTCGGCTATTCAAAAAGCTGGCAATATTCAAAAATATTGGCGAATTGCCAGTGAAATAAGGTGATCTTTGGCGGCAGTGAAATCCCCATTGA
Source organism: Leptobrachium leishanense (assembly GCA_009667805.1). NCBI lineage: Eukaryota > Metazoa > Chordata > Amphibia > Anura > Megophryidae > Leptobrachium > Leptobrachium leishanense. The sequence goes on from CM019064.1 coordinate 42,697,400, forward strand.
TAAAAAATGGTTAATCTATTCAGAGAGCACAGAACACCGAACAGCCCCAAAATGTCAGTGGAATGCCAAGATTTTTGCTGGTTTCATTGAAGAGGTTTAAGCAGTAGGGATGAGCTGTTCGGTTCGATCTGTTTGGAGTTCGCATCGAACATCAGCTGTCCGACAGTTCGCGAACTTCGAACTTTTTGGGACGTTCACCAAACGTTCTAAAAAAAAAATTATTTGAAAAAAGTATAGAAAATACTTAAAAAATACTAAAAAATCTAGAAATAAAGAGACTCTTTACTGCAGAATATTATAAGTAACGGTTTATTAGATATTGAATTAAAACGGGAATATTTTTAACATTGAAGCCTATGGGATAAAACATTCTTGTTACTAAAACATCAGGCAGACACGGCCCTCTAATCAGGCACTGTAGAGGGCAGCCTGCCGGGGCCTCCCAAGGATACCCTTGAGGAGCATGCGGCCGCTGGATAACAGAGCTGCGACTGTGCGAGCTAGCCACCCGGGTGCATGTGGCAGACACAGGCAGCGCAGGGAGGGCGCCACTGCACCTGCGGCCACGGCAGACCCCCCCACAACCAGGATCCAGGGAGCCCCCACTGACCACTAGGCTAAGGTAAGGCGACACATTTCTAAAAAAAATAAAATCCGAGGACATTTTTAAATGTCCCCGGGAACATAAAATAAAACTTATTTTTTTCTTTCTCTACGGGCTGAATGTATTTAATTATATATATTTGATACATTCAGCCAGGTAGAGGGGGTGGCATGTGGGCTGCGCAGGGTCTCAGGCAGTGGTTTGTTTTTTGTGTGTGTATATTTTTAACAAATTTATAGGGGAAGGTAAGGGCAGGTATGATATATATATATATAGATAAAATATATATCTATATTCTTATAAATATGTATATCCAGACTTGTATTACACACACGTTTTGGCAACTAATTGCCCCCCCCCATTTGGCTGATCCCTCCAGAAGAAATGTTGAACCCGATAGAGCAGAGAATAATATATATATTCTCTGCTCTGTCGGGTTCAACATTTCTTCTGGAGGGATCAGCCAAATGAGAGGAGGGGGCGCATTTAGTTGAGATTGTCCACATGCCACCCCCCCATGTGCGTATGTGTATATATGGTCACCTCAGCCGGGTTAGCCCCCTTATCAAAATTTTTGAACAAAACTCATGCAGTTGGTTAGAGCTTTGTTAGATCAGGTTAGATCAATAGTTGTTTGCGTTAGATCACACATAGAAGAAGAGATATTAACAATTATTGTAAGGGATGGCTAACCTGTCATCAGCCCCCCCTTATCAAAAGATGAACCAAACACTTTTTGGAAGCTTTACGTTAGATCAGGTAAGATCAAGTGGTTTTAACGTTAGATCACCCATAATTACTGAGTTATTAAGTAATTAATAAAGACGGGTTAGCCCCCTCATTGAATTTTCTGGTCGGAAACCATTCAGGCTTATAGATATTTGTTAGAACAGGTAAGATCAAGTGGTCTTAACGTTAGATCACACATAAATACAAAGATATTGAACATAAAATACAGAGATTTTGTGTATTACTTAAGGGGTTTAGTGCCCCACCCCCCTACATTAAATTTTCTGGCAAAAGAAACACTCAGGCTTATAGATCTGTTAGATCCGGTTTGATCAAGTGGATCACATATAATTACAAAGATTTCATATCAAACATGGATATTAGGTTTTACATAAGGAGGGCTACCCCCTCCCCCCTCTCTGTCTGACCTAAGTCAAAGGTTAAAAGTTCAGGTTTGTATCTATGTAGTAAGTTTTTGTTTATGGCTTAACCCTTTCGCTGCTGAGCCATTTCACCTCGCTGAAATCGCTAGGGCAACATCATTGTTCACATTATAATTGAAATGTGAACAATAATGCTGCATTAATAATAAAAATAAAAAACTGAAGGAGGGTTACTCCCCTTATGTAATACACACAATCTCTGTATTTTGTTAAATATCTTTGTAATTATGTGTGATCTAACGTTAAAACCACTTGATCTTAACCTGATCTAACAAATATCTATAAGCCTGAATGTTTTTTTGTCAGAAAATTAAATTGGGGGGGGGGGCTAACCCGTCTTTATTAATCACTTAATAACTCAGTAATTATGTGTGATCTAACATTAAAACCACTTGATCTTACCTGATCTAAAGTAAAGCTTCCAAAATAGCTAAGTGTTTGGTTCATTTATTGATAAGGGAGGCTGATGGCGGGTTAGCCCCCCCTTACAATAATTGTTAATATCTCTTTTTCTATGTGTGATCTAACGCAAACAACAATTGATCTAACCTGATCTAACAAAGCTCTAACCAACTGCATGAGTTTTGTTCAAAAATTTTGATAAGGGGGGCTAACCCGGCTGAGGTTATATGGTCTGAGGTCTGTGGGTGGGTGTATATATACAGTATATATCTGCGTGTTGATATATACGTATAAATAGGTCTGCGTGCTGATATATACGTATATGTCTGTGTGGTATCAATGCATTCCTACTCTATACACGGCGCTCCGTGTCCCTATAATATATATGACATGGGGTTACCTTTTTTTATATTTTTATACTATTCCTATTAAATTAACAGTAATTTTTGATTTATTTTATTCAGTAGAAACTTTTTTTACCTATATAACATGTGCTTTGTGAAAATAAAACGGTTTTGTGTGTACATTTTAATTTATTTAGTGGATTCCTGTCCAGTGCGGTGAGAAGCAAACGTAATGCAGTGTAGACATGCGGCGAGGCGGAGTGAAGTCAAGCCTGCAAAATGTTTGCTTCTCTTCGCTTCGCTACGCTGTGAGTCGCTACACGCTCAGTGTGTCTCAGCCTTTATTCCTGCATCGCTAGCTTACCGAATCAGTTTGTATACTTGTTACTGACCCTGCTTGTTCTGAGGACCCGATCTGTTGCTGACTTTGCCTGCCATTTATCTATTCTCTCTGTGTATTCCCTGCCTGTTCTGTTTGCTTCATGTTGCTACTGGTGTGCGCCGATTCTCACCATATACAGTAGCGCAGTACAAGTGCCTAAACATTGCTGACCCGGTTTTGTTATAGCTGCTGATGTAACTTAATAGATCGGGGATCTCTTCTGCATTACCAAAGCCTCCACCACTGCACTCTTCCACAATACCTCAGAGGGGTTACGGTGTGAAGGCACTTGCTGCCACCAAAGGCAAAATATTTGGGAGCACTGCCACTGAAGCCTATACCAGATTCATATCATTTTAATATTGGACTGCAGGGTCCAACCCTGCACTCTTCCACAATACCACAGAGGGGTTATGGCGTGATGGCACTGTTGCCGAAACTAAAGGCCCAATTTTAAAGCACCTATTGTTACTTTCATCCAAAGCCTGCATAAGTTTCACCATAATTTAGCCAAAAAATCACTAAACTTGTTCTGCGTGTCCTAAAATGTCTCCTCTTTTCATACAGGCTGCCGCCCCAAGCAGTTGTTTATGAATAGATTAAAGGAAAACCATTTACCGTCATTTGAAATGTCATTTTTTTTTTTTCTAAATGTTTCTATACATCCTACAAATCCGCCACTTCATGGGCAGGTTATGGGGACCTCCTAGGCACAATATTTGAAGGAATTTTTTGTTTTTATTCTTAACCTTTATTTCATGGAAAACTCACTGTCCCTTTAAAAACGTTTTTTTTTTACTTTTTGTCTTTGTTTCCTGTCCCCCAGGGCACTACCCGGACCCCCATACACCTTTTATGGCAAATATCTTGCATATATGCCCTCTTGGAGGGCACTCTAAAAATCTAACTTTCAAGTCCCATTGACTTGCATTGAGTTCGGTTCGTGTTCGAACTTGAACTTTTGAAATTGTTCGAGTTCGAATGCGAACCAGACACGGGGGTGTTCGGCTCATCACTATTAAGCAGGCAAAACTCATAGGTGTCATCGTAAAAAAAATTCTCGGTTTTTATAAAAATTTTATTCAACCATTTATTCTTTTCATTTGCAGCAAAAAGTCTCTATATTTATATATTTTTTTAGGATTTCTTAGGAATTTTTCAGGATTTTTTTCAGAGAAATTTATTTTACAGATTTTTACCCATTCGTCGGCTTGTTGTTTTTTTCCGGTGGCTGGTCTGCCCTCTACTCGGTGGCTTTTTTAAGATTGATTTGTGCGGTTTTGCCATGGATCGTCGGATGCGTTCGGCAGATTCCGGTGGTTTTTCGGATCGATTCGGTATTTTTTTCGGCGGTTTTTCGGATTGATTTGGCGGTTTTGCGGCAAGTTTTCCCATTGATTCAGCAGTTTTTCGAATGCGTTCAGCATCTTGTTCCCTGCACTTCGGGGAACCTGCAGTGAATGCCGAATTCACTGCTGGGTCGGCGAATTGGACTAGTCGAAGTGCGAGGAACGGGAGAGCACCAAATTTCGGTGACATTTTGGTGCTCTCTGAATAACCCTATAAGTTTAAATTATCATTTGAATATTTACCAATAAAAGAATGTCTATACAGGGGTGTTTTAGATGTAATGGAAGCAGGCATGATCATTGACTTGATTTCTCGAACCACAGTTAAAGTAGGGATAATAAGTTGTAGCAAACATGAAACAAACAAACTTTACATGACTTACATATTAGAGGGCTCAGTGAATGAATGTTGTTTTGATCTACATGGGGAGAATTTTCAGTCACCAAATATATTTGCAGTATTGAAAAATAGAACAGATTACTTAACCGTGGCATAAAGAAATTGTCAAAACTCAGCCTTGATGGTTCCACTTGAGTCTTTCAATCATACGTTGATGTTCATAATTGATTTATTTCCCATTTCTAATCGTTATCACACCGTCACTCCCTCATTGCTAAACTGACATTATATTGTTGACATTTTAGACACCAGATTTTTGTGAATGTCAATTAATGTTAATTGTCCTCGCAAGGATTGGAAAAAAAGAAGAAATATGCAACAGTGTAGTATAAAATGATTGCTAAATTGTTTCCAGCAAAATGCTGCAGCAATCAGCTATCAGAACTCAAATTGTTATAGGATAATTAGAACATTATCTGGCAAGTGCTGTACCAGGAAGCATTATATTAAAGGGACATTTTATTTAAAATAGATTACCCCTTTTTTGCCCTTTAATAATTGGGGTAGATGCTGCTGACAGCCTTTGCCCAAGTATTGTTTCAAATTTTTATATTTAACCTCCCTGGAGGTCTGTTATTTAGACATTTTCATATCAAAAAGCGCTCTATGTATTTTTTTTTTGCCCCCCCTAGCGGCATCCCGAGGTTGCTCGGGGTTAAACTCCAATGCTGGAAGTGGTAACCCTGAGCAACACTCAGGATGCCGCTGGATACATCCCCTCTCCCTGCGCTCCCTCGATGTCCCCGCAGCCTCCTCCGGCAATCGCGACCTTATACTTCCTAGTTAAATCCTCGCGAGAAGGAATCCAGGAAGTATGAGGTCGTGATCGCCGGCGGAGACTGCGGTGATCAGCGAGGGAGCGCTGGGAGAGGTAATGTATACAGCCCGAGTGTGTCTCGGGGATACCGCTCTCAGCGGTGAAATTTAACCTCGAGACACACTCGGGAACACCGTCAAGCAGGTTAAGTGATTTTACCTTTTCTTCTTCAACGCTCATCTTCACTTCAGCTCAGGGACCCAAAATCCAGAAGTCACTGAAGCTTTACTATGGATTTGCCTAGCGTAGAAACTGCAAATTGCTCACTGCTACAAACTTGTTTAAGCTACGTACACAAGTTCCATCACGCCTGCATCGGACGAAGGATCAGAACTGTGGGCGGATGTGCAGGTCCGATCCATCAGCTGCCTTCCTGAGACCACTAGCTATCACGGGTGGTCTAAGGGAAGATGAAGTCACCACGCTCTCTGCTTCTTGACATCACTGGCAAATGATCCGGTGACCGGCAGCTGAGAAATGCAAAATCCCAGCTGCTGGTGATACTAGGTGGAGTGGAGGATTTGCCTCTACTTCAACCAGCATTTTAGCCAGATCAAGGAAGCAGGGAAGAGTTGAGGGTGCGGACTCTATACACCCTGACCAGTTTAAAACACAGGGGGTCATATTACATTCATCACGCTAAAACGGGGATGCTAATGAGGAAAACCTGCGTCTGCAGGTTTCTCTTTAGCGTCCCCGTTTTATCGTGATATTACGGGACAGGCGCTAATCCAGCTAAGCGACGCCGAAGCATCCCCTCCATGGAGTCCATAGGACTCCATTGAGGCTTTCACTGCCGGTCACGTCACCTGCAGGATCTCGCCTCTGGCGTGAACCTGCAGGTCGGTGGAGTGGGCGCAGAGGGAGACTGGGGGACTTTTCCCCCCAGTCTCCCTCTGCTCCTGGCGGCAAGAAGAAGAGGATGGAGCTGCCGTTCTCTCCGCTGGATGGGAGGTGAGTATGTGATTTTTGGTGGATTTTTCTGCTGGTGCTAATGGATTCTGCTTAAGTGGTATCACTTGCACCAGATCCAATCTGTGAGTAACTTTTGAGTAGAGGATGAGTAGAGTGACCCTTTTATACAAAATAGATTGTTATTGTGGCATGTGCTGGAAACCAAGGGCCTTATTCCAAGAGGCGTGTTATACATAATGGCTAACTGGAACCTATATGCGTGATCGGTCTGAATCGGAAATTTCGGTTCCTAAATCATTTTATGGTTTCCTGTCCAGTCCGTGAAATATTGCACGTAGTGATCTTGCTTCTCAAAGTGAGGCTTGGGCAATAGTGGCTTTTGCAGCTACAGAGAATGTATTTTATCTTGATGGTTACATCCAATTACGATGTGCTTTCTCTGCTGACAATCCAGTGTATGACCCACAGCGAATCCAACTCAAAATGTTCAGAAACTTCTTTTTCTTTTTACCATAGGCATGTGCAGGATGGTGTGCCTACAGGGTGAATGGTTCCTACTCGGTTGCGTGTTTTTTATTTGGATTGTGATAAAAGATGGTAGAAATTAACATTTTGTTTCATATTTACAGTTTGTCAGTAATAAAGGTATTCTGTGGTCTCGTTTTGGTGTGTGTCTAAAAAGTATTCCAAGTATTTGTTTTAAACAACAATTATATGCATTGTTTATACTAAATTTATTATCAGACCTATCAGAGACATTGATTCTGTGAAAGCAATTATGGTTCCATGCCCTCGTGTCTGCCCGGGCTCCTGACATGAATGAATGAAGACCTCATTGGGTCTGGTTACATGTAGATGTTTGAATAGGCTGAGCACATCTTACTTACTTTGACCTAAACAAACTATATTCCTATGTAGGAGATTCAAGCAGTCATATTTGTGTCTCTATTCAACTATAAACACACTATTGTGCAATGGAAGAAGACGCACGATCCAGGCAGCGTTCGACTGTGAATAAAAAGCAGCCCTGGAATTAAATTTTTTGACCAACCCTATATTGTGATAAGTGCAAACGAAAAGGATACTAACAGTAAGATATGAAAGCACCATCCATCTGTCACAGCAGCCTATGGTCTCGTGTATTTGGTTGGAAATAACAGAGGTGTGTTCCCGTTACAATCAGTGCTCTTATTATGGTTAGACTTTCAGCCATCAAATTCATTATCTATATATATACAGGGTGAGCCAGTCAATCCTGCATTTTTGAAAAGGGCGGGAGAGCCGTGAAAGTGGGCGGAGCGAGTTAGCAAGGTTACCATTGTGTCCCCCACAACTAAGCATTTCAGTCGTCATGGAGCAGTGGTCTAAACAACAACGTTCATTCGCTGTGAAAGCGTTTTACCAAAGTGGTAGTTATGCAGCCGCTCAGCGTTGTTTCCGGAAGAATTTTCAAATTAATCGAAATAAGCCAGTGCCGTCTGTTAATTCAATCAAATTGTGGGTGACAAACTTTGAAGCAATTTGGTGAAACGAGAAGCAGAAGGGGTGGCAGTGCAAGATCAGTGCGAACTCCCGCGAATATTGACCGCGTGAGAGTTGCTGTGGAAAGAAGCCCTCAGAGATCGGCGCGTCGACAGCGTGCTGCGCTTGGCATGGCAAACACGAGCGTCCGAAGAATCTTGAGGTTAGATTTACACCATCACCCATACAAAATTCAGGTTGTTCAGGCTATGAATGAAAACGATTTTGCAGCTCGACGGCGTTTTTGTCAAACGTTGTTGGACATGTTTGATGAAAACGAGGACCTTGTTCACAACCTGTGGATGAGCGATGAGGCACATTTCCATCTCTCCGGTTTTGTGAATAAACAAAATTTCCGATATTGGAGTGATGAAAACCCTCAACAACTCCATCAAACACCACTCCATTCAAGCAAGGTAACAGTTGGTGCGCAATGTCCTCATTGGGAATCATAGGCCGTATTTTTTTGAAAATGACAGGGAGCAAGCAGTTACTGTGAATGCACAACGCTATTCGGAAATGTTGCATTCGTTCTTCATTCCTCAGCTTCGTCAACATGGAATGAACAATGAAAACTTATTCCAGCAAGACGGTGCCACAAGTCATACAGCCCGTGTCAGCATGAATGTTCTCAACAATGTTTTTCCAAATCGGGTGATATCCCGAAATGGAGCAATTTCTTGGCCTCCTCGATCGCCCGGCCTCACAGTGTGCGATTTTTTGTTGTGGGGGTACCTGAAGAGTAAAGTCTTTGAACAACGACCTCCAACGCTTGGGGAACTCAAGAGGAGAATCCGGTTGGAAATCGAGAGAATTCCTCAGCGTATGCTCCGTGATGCGATGGGCTGTTTCAGAAATCGCCTACAAGAATGTCTCAATCGGGAAGGACACCATCTTACTGGAGTTATTTTTAAACAGTGAATGTTGTTTCTTAAATGCTTTTTAATGTACATTAAGATAGTAACAATAACATTTTGAAATATCCATCCGTTTATTTTTTACAGTCATTTCAAAAATGCAGGTTTGACTGGCTCACCCTGTATATATATACAAACATCCGAGATCCCGCAACACGGAGACTTAGTTGATGCAAAAAAAATTGTCTTTATTCTTTCGACGTTTCAGTACACACAGGTACTTTCATCAGGATATATATATATATATACACAGTATATACACGTAAATCACCAGAGTATAGCAGTAGTAGTGATACCTTTTTATTGGAATAACGCTACATTTAAAAGACAAGCTTTCAAGAATATAACTCTCTTCTTCTAGGTCTTGAAGCTATACTCAGTAATCTACACAAATAATATATATATATAATAGATATATATTATATCAGCAAGCAGAGGATTGTCCTGTAGGCATTTTCTCTGCTCGCAGCCTTCCTCCTCACTGCGGCATGCCACAGTCACGTGGGTAGGGGGAAACTTAAAACCGGAATATCTCCTTTACGAAATTATATAGGTTTGCGAAAAGACGCTGCACTATATACAGGGAGGGGTGTCCTGTCAAATGGTTAAAAGTAATTTTACCCATGACAATGACACTTTAAGTTTATGTATATCAATTTATAATGATTTATTCACAGAAAAAGCACACTATGAAAAGATAGCTGTTGTGTTTGAAGTTGAATTTTTGCTCTAAAGCAGAATAAAACCGTACCATTTTACTGCAGGATAAAGTAAACCTTCAAAGCCAGATTTTGACCTTGTTTGATCCTGTCATTGTGAAACTGGGATTTGTCTTCTTACCAGGTGCTAAAATAAAAAGCAGTCAATAGAAAAGTGGCAAAAACACTTTTTATGACACATAATGCACCGCAGAAAAAAATATGTTTTACTGTGAGATGTATTAGCACTCTCCCAACAAATATAATGACTACTAGTAATTATTCTAAAACTGGAAAAAGGCATTAACAGAAAAGGGGTTGTGTGCGCATTAAGGAAAAAAAAATTATGAACGTACAGATAGTAGTGCAATTTTTCTTTATAAATAAAGCCAGCAATATCTCACAGGTTTATTGCAGTAAACAACTGTAAAGCACCAACTGTTAATTTATTTTCACTTCATTATATTTCACATATAAACTAAATTAGATTGGGGAAAAAAAAGATAGGTCACATCTGTTTTCAAGATTATTCTTGGTTTTAGTAAACTTTAATTTGCATTTAGATAAGACTAATTCTGTATTTATTTTAACACCTTCACTAGCAAAGGATTTTTTTTTTCAGAAAACCACTGTCAGGAACCAGTGGTCTCTCTATTTTTTTTTTTAGAAAATCATTTTTAATTAATTGCCCATTAAAAAAAATATTTGGGAATTTTCCCAATGTATTCCTTACTGTACTAACCTATATTTTCAGGGAGATGGCACCATCTGCTGGTCGAAAGGAGTTACTGCAGTTCTGGTCCCCTGCAAGATTAGCTGGGGAGATGTTATTCAGACACAGTGCCAGCTGTTTCTAAACAGTGTTGACACCGAGGGCATGGTGCACGAGTTGCTAAAGCTATAGAGGTATGTTCTGGAGCCCAAATGCAAATGAATTTTCTTTGCAATAAGCACAATAACGTTGCACTGCTCCTGTAAAACAATCCTATTGTCAATACTGTATATAGGTGCATGAGGAGTTGCCTTGCCGATCGAGTATATTTGATCTTGGTAGAGAATAAGTTAAATGTATAAATTCACATTTTTATGTCACTATACATGTATATCACTATACATAAAACTGTGTGTTACAGGAGCTTTAAATATCCTTCTATTAGCTCAGAGATAAACCATTGTTGTTCTAGGTGCCAACATGCAGCATATACTTCATTATGTGCATAATTTTACGGCATATGCTTCATTCTGTGCATCATTTTTATGGCATATGCTTCATTCTGTACATCATTTTTGGAGTATATGCTTCATTCTGTGCATCATTTTTGGAGCATATGCTTAATTCTGTGCATAATGTTTACAGCATATGCTTCATTCTGTGCATCATTTTTACAGCATATGCTTCATTCTGTGCATCATTTGTGGAGCATATGCTTCATTCAGTGCATCATTTTTACGGCATATGCTTCATTCTGTGCATCATTTTTACAGCATATGCTTCATTCTGTGCATCATTTTTGGAGCATATGCTTCATTCAGTGCATCATTTTTACGGCATATGCTTCACTCTGGGTGTCATTTTTGGAGCATACGTCCTATTCTCTGCATCATTATTTGCTTTATTCCAGGGTGATTCTTGCATCATTCTTTATGTTTTTATGTTTGATACACCGAGGTTCTGATTATCGGAAACAGCTATAACAGAGCCTCTTAAAATTTTCTGATATTGCCTGATCCGAAATATCAGAAACTTCCAATATCCCAAATTGTCTGGTTCCAAATATTTTGGAATCCATTTCTTATTTTACCTGTGCTCGTGTGTATTTAATACAGGGGTCAGCAACCTTGTCTCCCTGATGATTTTGGAGCTACATCTCCCATGATGCTCAGTCACCTATTAGGCTGATTGAGCCACATGGGAAATTTAGTTCCCAACACATCAGGGAGCCAAGGTTGCTCACCCCTGATTTAGCAGTACAGCAGTGTATCTTGTATAGGAACACATTCTTGGTATAAGCACAATTGATAGAAACCATTAAAGGCCTGCCTGATACATACGAGTAGGTAGGCGTATGGCTTCAAACCCTTCTTTGACTCATTATGAAGATAATCAATGCCTTGGACAAATGAGTGGAAAGTAAAAATACTTGGGAGGGTATATTTATTAAAATTCAATAAACAAGGGTGGCAGTAAAACATACAAATACAAAATAGCTATTTAGTATTTAATACTATTGTGGACTTTCAATTAGCGTTTTGATTACTAATGCGGATCTTCAATTGATGTCCACATTGATAATTATAGTGAGCTGTATAAAAGAGAACAAGCTCCTTCAATTCTTTACTTTTTGCCACTGATGAAGCGCCATTCTAGGCGTGAAACGCGTTTGGCTATTTTGTATTTGTATGTTTTACTGCCACCCTTGTTTATTGAATTTTAATAAATATACCCTCCCAAGTTATTTGACTCCACCACTATTTCACTCCTACGGAGGACTTCTAAGGAGGTGAAAATAGGGAATGCGACTGGGAGACTCGGTGGAACCCCTGAGAGGTGGTTTGCCCTGCAGAGATTGACTTGCAGCGTCTGTCCTTTCAAGCATCCCGCGATTGTTTTAAAGTGGAGAAGGCATCCATTGAAGAGAAGCCCTGATGGTCCCACTACACTCCTAATGTCACTACACTCCTAATCTCGGAACTGCCGAGAGGAATTATCTTTGGTAAGGCAAAGCTGAATCGCTGCTACAGTTGGATTTGAGCTTCTGGCTTAAACGCCACCACGTTGTGTGATGATACCAATATTGGGCTGATCTGTGGGTTATATTCCAGAATTTATCCAGGTTAACCACAGACCTTTTAAACGAAAAAGGTACACCACCATCGTTTTATGTCCTTTACTGGATGAACTATGACTGTTATGACTGATTCCTGTGGTCTTTGATAGACTGAAGAGGCAAAGCATTGTTGACTTGTCCCTGTTAGGAATTACTACACCTGTCAGGACTGACTACAGCGGCTTAGTACTCTAGCAAACTGAGTTTTTACCCTTACTTCAATTGAAGTTTGTGAATTCACTTTCTCTGGGAAGGAAATGAGACAACTGTGACTCTCTAGAATTATTTTATATATGAAACGTTGTCTCCAATCCTTCTTAGGCTAGGGTCAGACGAAAGCATTTTTCCCCGCGAACGTGAAAAAGTGCATCCGAACGCATTGACGTATTTTTTCACGGAATGCGCAAAAACGGGCAGACGACGCGCATTTTCGGGCGTGATTTTGTACGGATCGTCAATAAAACTCTTTTTGCGTCTGGACGTTATGTAGGCCGGACATTAGCAGAGTCTGACATCTCCTAATCACGCAAACACGCCGCTATGCCGCAGCTGCGCACTCAGTACGTCAGTACTAGCGGTTCAGCGTTCTCAGAAAAATGCGTTCAAATTCCACTTGCGTTGCACGGCCGGACTTTTGTGCGGCCGTACATCGTATATTGGCCGTCATTGCCCGTCATCTGCTAATAGTGTGGCCGTGATTATGTGCGCCAGAACGCACGTTAAAAGTGCGCTGGTCTGACCCCAGCCTTAGTATCCACGTGAGCGCCACCCCTCTTTTCTTTTTGTTACCAAATAAGTGGAAAGTGACAGCGGTCACGCGGCAGCCAATGATGCGACCAGTGTGTGCACAGCGTAGGTGTCAGGGTGGCACCTGGCATACGCCGTGGTGGGACCCCATTGCAGGGGGCTTGAGCCCTTTAGGCAGGAATATTGTGACTGAACCTTAGAATAGGCTGGTTGGTAGCAGTCCATAGCGTAGTACAAATGGGATGACGAGGTAGAATGGTCTGGACGGTCCGAGGGTCGAATAGGCGGGTAGCAAGGAGGCAAGGTCGGTTGGTTGATCAGGGTCTGGTACACGGGTATCAATAGGAGTATAGAGCAGGTCTGTATAGTACGAAGGATTGACTTGTAGTGAGAAGTCGGGTTGCACAGAGGATGGAGTCTCTTTTATTAGACAGGGGGGTGTGGTGTGTGTTTGTGCTTAACTGTTGTATTTGGGATTAACCCATATAGGTGCTGGACAGGGCTGAGGCAGCCCTTTTCCTGTATGCACGCATGCAGGGAAGGTTCCTGCGCACATACAGGTACAGATCCCTGACAGAATCCCCTCCCAAAGGAGCGGCCACTGGACGAACCAAAACTGGACTCGATGCTGGGCACCTGCGGGCAAGAGGAAGAAGTTCATAATGCATAAGCAGCAGATATCGTGGTTCCAGCAGTACGGGGTGTCTTGGGTCTTGCACCTCCTCTGGTGGTGACTGTAGTCTGCAGGGGATGAGGCCACATAGCTCCACTGTACAGAGGTGTAGATTGGTGTACATCCCTCCTGGAGGCCAGCACACCAGGGGCCCCAACGTCAAACATGTACTCTGACTCAGAGTCAGAGGGTGAGTCACTGAGTGGATAAAATTCCATAGCCGGATCGTACCGGGACACCGCAGGATGATGAGCCCCTCTGCGGGACGTGGCAGGGAAGGTGGTACCAAGGTATCCTGGATGCTGAGCTGGGGGTCCTTTGGAATGCCGGGCTGTTTGGAGTGGTGGTGGTTCCCCATCAGAAGACATTGTGTCCCATTCCTCTGCCCCGGAATCGTGTGGAGAGCAACATGGTGACTCTTGCTGGCTGGGAGCGATGGGAGTAACTGTCAGTGCTACCTGGGTAGTCCTGGGCAACGCTGCAGCTGCCTGATGTGCAGGCTTGATCACCTTACCAGGCTTATTCATTGCAGCAGACTTGGGAATTGCTGCAGGCTTAGGCCCTGGTGCAAGCCTGGTCTCTTCACGCGGGGGCAGCGTGATCTTGACACGGAGCGTATTTTTTGGCATAGGAGGCTTGTCAAATCTTTGCCCAGGGTCTTGTTTCTTGGGTGGTCTTATGGGGCAGTCTATCAAAAAATGATTGGAACCCCCGCAGTACAGGCATAGCTTCTGGTCTATTCTTCTGGTACGCTCATCGGGCGTCAGCGGGCCTCTAGGTCTCTTCCCTGGGGGGACATACACCTTGGGAAGGGCACTCCTTAGAGTGTCCATTAAGGCCGATATATCTTCCAGCATAATACATAATTTGTAGGCCAGATCTTCCAGGATTGGGGGTATTCCTGCAGGCTCAGTTTGTGGACTTCTCATTCTGTCAGGGTGGCACCTGGCATACGCCATGGTGGGACCCCATTGCAGGGGGTTTGAGCCCTTTAGGCAGGAATATTGTGACTGTACCTTAGAATAGGCTGGTTGGTAGCAGTCCATAGCGTAGTACAAATGGGATGACGAGGTAGAATGGTCTGGACGGTCCGAGGGTCGAATAGGCGGGTAGCAAGGAGGCAAGGTCGGTTGGTTGATCAGGGTCTGGTACACGGGTATCAATAGGGGTATAAAGCAGGTCTGTATAGTACGAAGGATTGACTTGTAGTGAGAAGTCAGGTTGCACAGGGGATGGAGTCTCTTTTATTAGACAGGGGGTGTGGTGTTTGTTTGTGCTTAACTGTTGTATTTGGGATTAACCCATATAGGTGCTGGACAGGGCTGAGGCAGCCCTTTTCCTGTATGCACGCATGCAGGGCAGGTTCCTGCGCACATACAGGTACAGATCCCTGACAGTAGGTGGGCCAATCACATCTATGGGAAGGCTGCGGGGCGTTCTATGCCGGCCTGCAGTGTTTATGCCCACAAGCTGCGGGGGGGGGGGGCTTGAAAAGGTTAACATTGAACTGACATCAATACTCAGCTGAAAATAATGTATCAGTTAAAGTCTGTGTTCGTATAAGAGACATTCATTTTCTGAGGACAAACGATCATGTATTGATATACATAAACTTTAAAAGGGCATTCCGTGTCTCATTACAAGTGTGTATTACATAACAAATCATGTAGTCAATTTCTTCGAAGCATTTTGTTATTATAAAACAAGATATGAGTCAGTGGGAGAAGAAAAAAATTTAATGTATGTTGCCTTCGGCAAAATACTTGTATGACAATCGACTTCATACATATATATAGCAATCTGTTATCAGCACGAAAAAAAAAGAATAAAAAAAGTGATATCTAATACTCCATCACGAGAGTGACAAGTGAAAATAGCTGAGCACTCTGAACTGCGGGATGGGCTTTTTACGTGGAGAATAACCTTTATGTACATTATTTGACTGCTGTCTCAGGAAGGTTTCTCTTTTTTTTTTTGCTTGATCTATCTGTAGTCCTTCATTTGTCTTACGCTGTAAAGGGAACGGATGGTGACATAATGATTTATCACACGGGTTATAGGCAGGTGTATAATTAATATGAATTTTGAGCAGATGAAAAAAAAAAATATTCTTCTTTGTAAAATTATCAATAATAGAATCGTAATCCTATTTATCTTAGAGGAGTCGAAAATCCAAATCCGAATCCTCTAGACCTCAAACCCCCAAAAGAAATGTCTTATCCAGTGACATATTGTGAGATGTGCATATTAATAACTTTACAGCCTGGCCTAAACAGTTATACGTGTGGGGTCACATGTGTGGAGGCCCTGTGTGTGTCACAAGGAAATATTCAAACCATTCTCCATCAATATTATTTAACTTTAAGAGACACTTTAGGGTAAAAACACGCGGAAGGGAGAAAAACTGTGTAATTAAATACTAACCTTAAATGACTCCTCCAGCACCCCATAACTCCTTGTTTTTAACCTTTTATTCACCTTCAATAAAGTCTCCCGGCTATCTCTCCACTGCTCCCAAACTGACAGCCAAGGCTATGTTCATAAAGTAGTTCTACTGGTTGACCAGTTGGGAGTTTGGATGCTCGTTTCAGTGATCAACCAATCCAATGTTTCAGTGGAAGTGCATGGGGAGCTATTTGCTGGTAAGTAATGAATAGCTCTGTACATTCCCCGCCTAAACCCCAGGAGGCTGATCAGTTCAGGATTATGGACAGTTTTCTGAGTTTGGGAAGTCCACCAATCAGAACGCAGAATCAGCCTGCTGGAGCATACATCAGGGGGATCATACTCAGGAACCCCATAATTAGTTCACACCTTCATTGTTTAGGGCAGGTGCGATTTATCCCAGGACATCCCTTCTGTGTGTGGAAAACATGTCCCAGATGCAGGGCTGGCTTTGACAGGTGCAGGAGGGGCACTCTTCCCAGCCCTGCTCTTGCACTAGCCCTGCAGAATCATGTGTGAAGCAATGAAAAATAAGTGACACATTTGGGGGGGATTAAGGCACAGGGGGCACATGGAAGGGGCTATGAGGCACAAGGGACACATGATGGGGCATTAAAGCACATGAAGCATATGAGAGGGGCTATGAGGCACAAGGGACACATGATGGGGCATTAAGGCACAGAAGGCACATGAGGGGGTATGAAACACAAGTGACACATGAGGGAGGCATTAAGGAG
The DNA here is from genome assembly GCA_009667805.1 of Leptobrachium leishanense. Lineage (NCBI taxonomy): Eukaryota > Metazoa > Chordata > Amphibia > Anura > Megophryidae > Leptobrachium > Leptobrachium leishanense. The sequence continues at coordinate 42,714,351 of CM019064.1, forward strand.
CAGTAGGCACATGAGGGGGGCTATGAGACACAAGCGCCACATGAGTGGTGAATTAAGGCACAGAAGGCATAAGAGGAGGGCTATGAGACACAAGAGGCATATGAGGGAGGCATTAAGGCACATTTAGGGGGGTATGAGACACAAGTGACACATGAGGGGCATTAAGGCACAGAAGACATATGAGGGGGCTACAAGACACAAGAGGCATATGAGGGAGGCTATGAGACACAAGAGGCATATGAGGGAGGCATTAAGGCACATGGAGAGGGGTATGAGACACAAGCATCACATGAGGGATGAATTAAGGCACAGAAGGCATAAGAGGAGGGCTATGAGACACAAGAGGCATATGAGGGAGGCATTAAGGCACATTTAGGGGGGTATGAGACACAAGTGACTCATGAGGGGCATTAAGGCACAGGAGACATATGAGGGGGCTACAAGACACAAGAGGCATATGAGGGGGCTATGAGATACAAGAGGCATATGAGGGAGGCATTAAGGCACATTTAGGGGGGTATGAGACACAAGTGACTCATGAGGGGCATTAAGGCACAGGAGACATATGAGGGGGCTACAAGACACAAGAGGCATATGAGGGGGCTATGAGATACAAGAGGCATATGAGGGAGGCATTAAGGCACATGGAGTGGGGTAAGAGACACAAGCATCACATGAGGGATGAATTAAGGCATAGGAGGGCTATGAGACACAAGAGGCATATGAGGGAGGCATTAAGGCACATGGAGGGGCTATGAGACACATGTGACACATTAGGGGGGCATTATGGCACAGAAGGTATATGAGGGGAACTATGAGACAAAAGGGGCATATGATACCTTATTTTTTCTAAAAACAGAGAATGAAAAAGTGATCCTGAATTTTCCCTGGCGTGTAGTCAAACAAATGCTAGAGCTGACCCTCCACATATGCCCACCACCATAACTATCTTTAGATATTTCCCATGGTGGTCTGCCTCTCCTCTGCTGAGTGACCTGCAGTCTTGTCAGGCTGGGAGAGAACCTGGAGTACACTGGTATCATGATGTCAGGAAAACCCCTAAAACCCGGCAGACCTTGACTGAATTTACAATTGGGGGGTCCTTTGGACAATTGTATGTCCACGTCTATGAGAGAGGCCACTTTAGCATTTGCTCTACTGGTTCAGTTAACATTTTCATTGAAAACTGGTGGAGCACAAGGAGTCTCGCAATGCACAGAGATGATAAGGAGGTGACATACATTTTTATAATTTATATTATTCTGACTTGACTTCTATATCCACATAAATTCTTTAGATTTTCGAGACACTATAGAATGAGCAGTTTTCCAAGAGTCATGTAGATTAAACCAGTCTTCTATCGTACCTTCCTAGAGCCAAGGAGCAGAACTATTTACATAGGTTTTTTGTGCCTTTGGACCTGCCGTAATTATCAAGGCTGCTGAAGAAAAAAAACACATAAATATAGACATTTTATAAGGTATGATCTATTGTGAACTCCCCTTTCACTTACTGAAAGAACCTATGATTTTTCAAGCGAGCATCGTGCAAAGCATTACAATAGCACAGAATAAAGTGTCAGTTAAGTATTTTAAAGAGTGATCCCTGGAATTCAAATACAGTCATACAGAATTTAGAAATGTCCCTGATTGCTCTTTTAAAGGAAATAGTAAAATAATAAGCATCCATTCATATTGAGAGAAATGTTCTAACATTAAACATTTCAAATAAAAAATAAAATAAATAAATAAATGTATCCTCAGTTTTCTACTTTTAAGTTCAAAGAATTACAGAGAATATGGGACCGATATTGAAAATTAATTCATTAAACAAATTTAAAAAAGTAGTAGATTGGTGAGCAGTTACAAGGCTGATGATTTGTTTAATTGTTTGTCAATAATCAAATAATTTTTATTGATCAGATGCTATTTGCAGGAAGTCATCTAGTCATTGTTTAAAAGTCAGTACAGACTCTGACCCAACCGCCTCAACGGGTAGAGAATTCCACAGCTTTATTGTTCTCACTGTAAAATAACCCTTCCTATGCTTTAGGCTGAATTTCCTTTCGTCCCGTCTTAATGGGTGACCCCTTGTCCTGTGTATAGACCTGTTAATGAATAGGTTTCCAGACAATGGTATATAATGGCCCCGTATATCTTTATATAAAGTTATCAGATTCCCTCTAAGGCGCCGTATATATTTATATAAAGTTATCAGATCCCCTCTAAGGCCCTGTATATATTTATATAAAGTTATCAGATCCCCTCTAAGGCGCCGTTTTTATTTATAAAGTTATCAGATCCCCTCTAAAGCTCTGTATATTCAGTATTTATATAAAGTTATCAGATCCCCTCTAAGGCACGTATATATTTTTATAAAGTTATCAGATCCCCTCTAAGGCACCGTATATATTTTTATAAAGCTATCAGATCCCCTCTAAGGCGCCGTTTCTCTAAACTAAACAGGTATAAGCTAGTTAGCTTTTCCTCATAACTTAAACCTTCCACTCCGCTTATTTATGTGGTTGCCCACATCTGCACTATTGGGAGGCTATTCAGAATGGAAAGGCTGGGGCGTCTTTTACCTTTGTATTCTGCACATCCCCCTGTCTGTTTGTAATTGTACACTCTAAAAATATTCATTCTAAGATTTGTGCTAACCCTACAAGGAGCTTCGGCTATTGGTTGGGTGGGTTTGGACCAGAATAAGTACTCATTCATTATACTGACAGAGAGAGGAGCCTTTATACACGTGGATACCCTTTTTGGGTACTGATTCCCACGTGACAATTACTTATCCCTCCTACTAAGTCATCAACTCTCCATAAGATCTCCATCATTGTTGATGGCATTAGAATATCTCCACCCACCAAACCATATACAAACTCTTTCTAAAACCCGTCATAACATTGCAAACATCCAGCTATTCCCAAGCCCAGATGCCACTAAACTATTAGTCCATTCCCTCATCATCTCCCATTTTGATTACTACAACAACCTAATGATGAGACATCTTCTCTCTGGAATTTCCCCCTCTAATCTATCCTCATTGCCTCTTGACGTTTAAACTACTTCAGCCAATGCCTTGCATCAGCCATCTCTTCACTGGCTTTCATAACCAGTAGGATAATTTTCAAAAAATTCCCATTAACCTTCAAAATGCTTTCCAACTACACTCCACTTATATTTCTACTTATTAGAAAACATCTTTGGCTGCCTGATATCCAATGTATTGGTCCACAAAGATGCCTTGCTGACATTAGGACATTGCTGGATTAATAGTTCTCATGCTATGGGATGCAGACCAGGTTTGAGTTGAATGTATAATTGCATATATCAATGCAAACATTAAGGCCGGGTGCACACGGGACGTCTTCTGTAACGCACATTATGTGCGTTAAAGAAAACCAGCGTCGCACTTGACGCCCGCTACCCCCCCTTGTGCGATCTTCCATAGGAGGATAGCGGAGCCCCTCCAAACGCTAATCCTAACGCATCATCACTGTCGATGCGCTAGGATTCGCATCGGCGAGGCTCCACTATCCTCCTATGGAAGATCGCGCAAGGGGGGTGGCAGGCGTCGAGTGCGGTTTTCTTTAACCCATGTAATGTGCGCTACAGAAGACGTCCCGTGTGCACACGGCCTAAGTCTGCACTATGGCTTCCCATATTTAAATGTCTTTATTAAAACATATCTTCACGTCTTCGAGTCACTTTCGCTCTTGTTATAATTACCAGGTACCACTTGCCTAATACTCTGTCCTTCACTGTCATCATCGTGTCTCGTGGTCATCATCCTCAACTAAAAGATTGGAAGAAACATCCTTTTTCTTGCCCGGCTTCAATAGGCCGTTACTACTGCAGCCATCAAGCTTTGATACGTTTTCATGCCGGGCTAAAACAGTAACTTTGAAACAAAGTATTATAGCAATGGCTAATTGGGATCCTTATGTTTATGAAAACTATCAAACGATTTTCCACCTACATGCCTCTTATTCCCTCTCAGATGGTGGAACTCCACAAGGCAGAGAAACACCGGTTATCCTATCACATTCACCTGCGTGTACTAATTATAATGATTTCAAAGCAGTGCCAATTAGTAAACATCTCCCCTGCTGTGATGTAACCTGGAAGGTATTCGATACAATTGTTAGCGCTAAATAAATACAATGAGCGTATAAACAGATAGATCCATAGACGCTGGTATTCCACCAGTATGTGGCATATTATACCGAGACTCGCTTATATATTGGCATTATACATTTAAATGAGGGAGTATAAAGGTGTGCTAGAAATCTGTTGTTCCATTAGTTTTCATTGTTCGTTTCCGAACAACAGTAGGGGAGCAAAGATGATTTATGCTGCTCAGTTGGAAGCTGACACATGTAAAGAAAATACTAATTTTCGGAAGTGTAGCATGACATATTGCTATATCTTCTATCTCCTATTCTAAAATTACAAACTAACCTGCCAGAAATGTAACAGCAAGACAAAAGACATATGGGTGAGACAGAATGTTGTCAGGAAATATTGTGATGAGCATTAAATTATACCGTGAAACTTAGCATTATACCGCACATAAAGTAAGAATTCCAACAGCTCAGATGTTTCTGTTTTTTATGCAAGTGTTTCGGAAAGTAAAAAAATACCTGCTGATTATATAGTATTAAGCTAGAAATGAGATCCTGGCACCGCTGTTACAAGGAGGGCTACACTACTTGTGTTTTTTGTTTGTTTCGTTTTTTTTGTATTTTTTCTTAAGTTATCTCCGCAGACCCCAGACGATCAGAAGGAACTCATAACAAAAAAACACACACAATGCGCACAATGGCTTTTTGTTTGTTTTATAACAATAATATAATGAGGTGCGATTTGTTGTCGATAAGATAGGATTATTGAAAACAGCAGAACGAGAGACACGGGCTAAAAAAAAAAGGAAATGATACAGAAATAAAATATCAAAAGTGTTTGTTGACTTTCTTTGTGTCTTGGCAATTTCGTAACCACCTGGAGGCTGTTTTCACAACATTTTTCTTAGCTGAGGATGAAGAATTAGTGGAAATAAGTTAAGAAATCAATGTGTATGCAATGCTAATATTGACTAATAAAAGGATACCCATTTTTTTAAAATAACTTACTTAGCTGTGCTTAATGACTCCAGGTAAGTTGTATATTTAACACCTTCACTACCAAGCGATTTTTTTCAGAACTTTTTTTAATCACATAATTAATTTGAAACACCAGATGCAAAGTTAACAATTAAATATAGGGTGAAATAGAACATTTTCACAGAGATTGTTGTTCTGAGATTGTAAAAAAAAAAAATAACATAATGTAAGGTACATTTGCTCTTTTTTAATTATTCATGTATTTGTTTATTCTTTGCAGAAATATTGTTGGGATGAAAGATTTTGAGCTCTAGATGGTGTCTCTTATCTTGCACATTGTCAAATGGGGTCTGCATTATCAGCATACAGGCAGAAAGGGACCTTGTGTCAAATACTGTAACTGTGATGCAGGTAGATAACAAAACGGTTAATCTCCTTTTTATAGCGATCTATTTATTTATTTATAATGGATTTTACCAGGATTTTACCAGGAAGGATACATTGAGATTTCTCTCATTTTCAAATATGTCCTGGGTTCAAGAACATTGAATTGTTACAGTCGTTACAGAAATACAAAGTAATACAATGCAAGATATAAAAAACAACACAAATATACAGATTAACACAGAAAATAAATATGTAGGAAATATAGTCACTATGTAACATGTTTACATGTGTATTCTGTATATAGTCACTATGTTACATGTTTACAGGTGCATTTAAGGTATATAGTCACTATGTTACATGTTTACAGGTGTATTCTGTATATAGTCACTATGTAATATGTTTACATGTGTATTCTGTATATAGTCACTATGTTACATGTTTACAGGTGCATTCTGTATATAGTCACTATGTTACATGTTTACAGGTGTATTCTGTATATAGTCACTATGTTACATGTTTACAGGTGCATTCTGTATATAGTCACTATGTTACATGGTTACAGGTGCATTCTGTATATAGTCACTATGTTACATGTTTACAGGTGCATTTAAGGTATATAGTCACTATGTTACATGTTTACAGGTGTATTCTGTATATAGTCACTATGTAATATGTTTACATGTGTATTCTGTATATAGTCACTATGTTACATGTTTACAGGTGCATTCTGTATATAGTCACTATGTTACATGTTTACAGGTGTATTCTGTATATAGTCACTATGTTACATGTTTACAGGTGCATTCTGTATTATAGTCACTATGTTACATGGTTACAGGTGCATTCTGTATATAGTCACTATGTTACATGTTTACAGGTGCATTTAGGTATATAGTCACTATGTTACATGTTTACAGGTGTATTCTGTATATAGTCACTATGTAATATGTTTACATGTGTATTCTGTATATAGTCACTATGTTACATGTTTACAGGTGCATTCTGTATATAGTCACTATGTTACATGTTTACAGGTGTATTCTGTATATAGTCACTATGTTACATGTTTACAGGTGCATTCTGTATATAGTCACTATGTTACATGGTTACAGGTGCATTCTGTATATAGTCACTATGTTACATGTTTACAGGTGTATTCTGTATATAGTCACTATGTTACATGTTTACAGGGTGCATTCTGTATATAGTCACTATGTTACATGTTTACAGGTGCATTCTGTATATCGTCACTATGTTACATGTTTACAGTTGCATTCTGTATATAGTCACTATGTTACATGTTTACAGGTGCATTCTGTATATAGTCACTATGTTACATGTTCACAGGTGCAATCTGCATGTAGTCACTATGTTACATGTTTACAGGTGCATTCTGTATATAGTCATTATGTTACATGTTTACAGGTGCATTCTGTATATAGTCACTATGTTACATGTTTACAGGTGCATTCTGTATATAGTCATTATGTTACATGTTTACAGGTGCATTCTGTATATAGTCACTATGTTACATGTTCACAGGTGCAATCTGTATATAGTCACTATGTTACATGTTTACATGCACATTCTGTATATAGTCATTATGTTACATGTTTACAGGTGCAATCTACATGTAGTCACTATGTTACATGTTTACAGGTGCATTCTGTATCGAGGTATATTAATAGAGATCTCTTAAGTGACTTTATACTGGGGGAAGATTTGATGGCATCTGGGAGGTTATTCCATAATTGTGGTGCTCTGTAGAAAAATGAGGATCGAAACACTTTCTTTTTGTAGTGATCATAATGAGATTATTAACAATGCAGCTTCCAAAACTACCAACAGAATCTATAACTATAAAATCGAATGTCCGTCGCCGCGCATCCTGTCTCTGTTGGCTGCGCGCGCAGCCAACAGAAACCCGATGTGCAGCGTCGGACAGACGCTGGATGCGCGCGCAGCCTCTACCCGTCGGCTGTGCGCGCATCCAGGAGAGGATGTAGGCCCAAGCCAAGCCGGGGACTCGCCTAAGCCTGGAGGCCGGCGAGCAGCCTGCGACAGCCAGAGGACGGTCACCACTGGAGCTCAGGGCCGAAGTAGGAGGATGTTGCCTACACATACTCACCTACATTGGCCCTGAGCTCCAGCGGTGACTGTCCTCCGGCTGTCGCAGGCTGATCGGCCAGCATCCAGGCTCAGGCGAGTCCCCGGCTTGGCTTGGGCCTACAGGCCCAGCCGAGCGGGGACTCGCCTAAGCCTGGAGGCCGGCCGAGCAGCCTGCGACAGCCACCGCTGGAGCTCAGGGCTGAAGTAGGAGGATGTTATTTTATTTATTTATTATTTATAAAGGATTTTACCAAGAAGGATACATTGAGATTTTCTCGTTGTTTCAAGTATGTCCTGTGGACACAGTCTCCCTGTGGTAAATGGTCGCTGAGCCCTTGAAAATATAGGTGTTGGTGTACCACTCACCCAACACAAATATATATATTGCACAAGACAGGTTCGTCCACTATATTAAACATTTATTAGGAATTAAACACAGCACACTAAATCACATATAACACATATGTACAAGATTTACAAAGCAGCCAATATGAACAATAACAAATAGGCCTAGAGGGCCAGAAGCCCATAGTGTATACTTATCAACCAGGAGAGCAGGGAGACTGTGTCCACTACACAGGACAGGGAGAGAGAGTTGCCTACACATATTCACCTACATTGGCCCTGAGCTCCAGCGGTGACTGTCCTCCGGCTGTCGCAGGCTGCTCGGCGGCATCCAGGCTCAGGCGAGCCCCTGGCTTGGCTTGGGCCTACAGGCCCAGCCGAGCCGGGGACTCACCTAAGCCTGGAGGCCGGCCGAGCAGCCTGCGACAGCCGGAGGACAGTCACCGCTGGAGCTCAGGGCCGAAGTAGGAGGATGTTGCCTACACATACTCACCTACATTGGCCCTGAGCTCCAGTGGTGACTGTGCTCCGGCTTTCGCAGGCTGCTCGGCCGGCATCCAGGCTCAGGTGAGCCCCCGGCTTGGCTTGGGCCTATAGGCCCAGCCGAGCCGGGGACTCACCTAAGCCTGGAGGCGGCCGAGCAGCCTGCGACAGCCGGAGGATAGTCACCGCTGGAGCTCAGGGCTGAAGTAGGAGGATGTTGCCTACACATACTCACCTACATTGGCCCTGAGCTCCAGTGGTGACTGTCCTCCAGCTTTCGCAGGCTGCTCGGCCGGCAATCGGCTCAGGTGAGCCCCCGGCTTGGCTTGGGCCTATAGGCCCAGCCGAGCCGGGGACTCACCTAAGCCTGGAGGCCGGCGAGCAGCCTGCGACAGCCGGAGGACAGTCACCGCTGGAGCTCAGGGCCGAAGTAGGAGGACGTTGCCTACACATACTCACCTACATTGGCGCTGAGCTCCAGCGGTGACTGTCCTCCGGATGTCGCAGGCTGCTCGGCCGGCATCCAGGCTCAGGTGAGCCCCTGGCTTGGCTTGGGCTACAGGCCCACCCGAGCCGGGGACTCGCCTAAGCCTGGAGGCCGGCCGAGCAGCCTGCGACAGCCGGAGGACAGTCACCGCTGGAGCTCAGGGCGAAGTAGGAGGATGTTGCCTACACATACTCACCTACATTGGCCTGAGCTCCAGCGGCGACTGTCCTCCGGCTGTCGCAGGCTGCTTGGCCGGCATCCAGGCTCAGGCGAGCCCCTGGCTTGGCTTGGGCCTATAGGCCCAGCCGAGCCGGGGACTCGCCTAAGCCTGGAGGCTGGCCGAGCAGCCTGTGACAGCCGGAGGACAGTCACCGCTGGAGCTCAGGGCCGAAGTAGGAGGATGTTGCCTACACATACTCACCTACATTGGCCCTGAGCTCCAGCGGTGACTGTCCTCCGGCTGTCGCAGGCTGCTCGGCCGGCATCCAGGCTCAGGCGAGCCCCTGGCTTGGCTTTGGCCTACAGGCCCAGCCGAGCCGGGGACACGCCTAAGCCTGGAGGCCGGCCGAGCAGCCTGCGACAGCCAAAGGACGGTCACCGCTGGAGCTCAGGGCCGATGTAGGAGGATGTTGCCTACACATACTCACCTACCCAGGGTCAAAGGACGCCCGAGCCGGACGCCCGAGCAGGCAACTCTGCCGGCCTCCATGCTCAGGTGAGCCCCCGGCTCGGCTGGGCCTCTAGGCCCAAGCCAAGCCGGGGGCTTGCCTAAGCTTGGATGCCGGCCGAGCAAGCAGAGTGGGTGTTGGGGGGGTGTGGAGAGCACATACTAACCTACATCGGCCTCGAGTCCTCCACCGGTTCAACATACCCACCTACATCGGCCCGGAGCTCCTCCAGCAATGGCAGTCCTGCTTCCAGTGTCCTCTCTCCATTGGTCGCCGGTATGACGTCACGGAAGCCTTTGACCCTGGGTCAAAGGCTTTCGTGACGTCATACCGGCGACCGACACAGAGCAGGCACAGGATGCATCCAAGCTTCGGCGAGCCCCCGGCTTGGCTTGGGCCTAGAGGCCCAGCTGAGCCGGACTCGCCTGAGCCTGGAGGACGCCCGAGCAGGCAACTCGGCCGGGGGCTCACCTGAGCATGGAGGCCAGCCGAGTTGCCTGCTCGGGCGTCTCCAGGCTCAGGCGAGTCCCCGCTCGGCTGGGCCTCTAGGCCCAAGCCAAGCCGGGGCTCGCCTAAGCTTGGACATATGGGTTTACAGTGGTGTTGTGTGTATATATATATATATACAACACACATATGGGGGTTACAGTGTTAATATATAATATATATATATTTATATATATATATATATATATATACACACACACACACATATGTGGGTTCAGGGTGTGTATATATATATATAATATACACACCCTGTAACCCCATATATTATGACTGCCCTCAGGGCAGGCTTTATACCTAGTTAAAAATAATATCTGCATTGACATAATACCTGTGTATGAATTACAGTAACAACTTGTATCTGTGCTTCAGGGATTTTTCAACTTGTTATATACCCCTGAATCTTAATCCCTTTACAGCAGTGAGTGACCCCAGAGCCTTCCCTGTATTCTGCTCTCTCCTTGGCTGTTATAACGCAGCAGTAAGGTGTAGCGATGTGTTAAAGTTTACTGTGGCAGTACCCATTTTTGGCCACAAGATGGAGACAGTCACGATTAAAGACCCTGGACACTTGAACTACATGTCCATGCATGCTTTGCGAAGAAACAGGAAGTGGGTGGGTTTGTGGAGAGCTGTACATCCTGCACCTCGTGGAGAACAGGCAGCGCGCGCCAGGGAGTCAAGGAGAGCGGATGCACAAAGTAAAGAGAGAGACCAAAGATAGGCCGGAGCGCAGACAGAGTGGATCGGGCTTTCAGGATTGGCTCACTCAGCTTGCGGGACACAGACCTCACCCTCTATGCTATTCAAGTGCAGCTGAAGGAGAGAAGACCCCAGGAGTGAGGAGTACCGCGGTCGATCGAAGCGGGGAGCAGGCGGTAAGCTGGATGAGTCGCGGCTGACAGACAGAGGGCCAGACAACAGATCCGGTGGTCGGCATCCCCGGCAACATCGAGCGGAGAGGCGTCCTGGGCCAGCCGAATCTAAAGCTTGCGCTGGATGGGTGAGAGGCCCCAAGGCCGTGTTTAAATAAGAGCGTACGCTGCTGTTTCCTTCTAAAACCCACAGGGCCCCAACTGACTAGTCGAAGACATCGCTAAAGTAAACTCACTGGCCAGTTGAGAAGTACCCGGGTACCCTACACACACAAATACATATCACCTCATGTTCTGGGACTTAACCTGTGCAGGACTCATTTTCCTTTTTCCGAACCGGGACAAGGGGGCAAAGTTAAAGTTACATTCCGAACATTTTTCCTCTTTTTGTTCCCGCTGCGCGTTCACCGTGATACGAGAACTGTGTATTTTATTGTGTCCCGCTACGCGGTTTTTCCTCGAATTTCGTATCTTTTAATTTTCTGCTCGGTCGGGGTTTTTTTCCGAAAATACGAAGCCCTCGTGTTTTCGTTTCTTTTACCGCTACGCGTTTATCGTGTTACGAAAGTACTGTAAATCTTCCTGCATATACCGTGTCTTAAGAGCTGCAAACCTTTTAGTAAACCTTTTAAATTGTAAAACTGTCCAGCGTGTTGGAGTATATTTATTCCCTAGTGCGGGGAGACTGACCCGTGGTTCATTTTCAGCGGCTCCTCCGGGAGTGAGCGCTACACGTGGGGGCTCGTTTCCGGGATTCAGTCTCTGGAAAAACCGCATCTAAAGGGTTAAATATGGATCCAGACACTGCTGCCGAATGGTGTGGGGAGCACAGTAGTCAGTTAGCATGTTGCATAGTCATGGATATTCCTGCAGACACTTGGGCCGAAGATCAGATTCGCCAGGCCGTGGCCACGCTAGCACCAGATCATCGGGGGTTAATTCTGGACATTAAGAAAAAACCCAGATACCTCTCACACGCATGTTCTTCTCGAATGGAGAAAAGGTATTCCAGCATGTTTTCGGGGCGCGAGCGTGAAGCTGACCGATGAGGTGGAAGTCCAACTGATTCAGCCAAGTGCGCCACGTGGCGAAGCCGAAAGTGTTCCCGCGCCCAGTCCGTTGGCCATGATCGGGCCTGAATTTATCGTGGCTATTGGAGATTTGCTGGCTAAATGTCAGAAAACAAGCCCCTCACACTAATTTCGGTTATCGACGGTTAAGGAACTTTACAGGAAATGTACCAACTCCGGCGGGAGAAGAAACCTTTGAGGAATGGGTGGAACAGGCGATGCAGGCACTGGATGAGTGGGACGTCCCTGAGGCCCAGAAAAAGCAAAGGATCACCGAGAGTTTAAAGGGACCTGCGTCAGAAGCGGTGAGAAACCTAAAACTGAGTAGAAAAGATTGTACTGCTTTGGATTATCTGAACGTTCTTGAAGAAGTGTTTGGGCGAACAGAAAAGGCAGCGGAACTAGTATATCAGTACGAACACACCTATCAGAAGAGAGGTGAGAGAATGATTGATTACATGAGGCGCTTGGATAAGATTCTGCACCAAATACTCCTCAAGAAAGGGGCCAAACCGGCTGACGTAGATAAGATACGAATAAAGCAGATCCTGAGGGGCTCTCAACCGTTAGATCCGGTGATGATGCAGCTGAGAAGCAGAGCAGTCAATCAAGAGTTGAAGTACCTGGAACTGATCCGAGTTGTACGAGAGGAGGAGGCTCTGCTGGAAGAGAAATCCTTCAGGCGGGGAGAAAGGGCTTATGCACAACCTGCAAGATATAACGACGGTCTGCAGCCTGAAAACGACTCGTTAGACACCTATGGATCTGACCTGGATGAACAGGAGCAGTTAGTCGGTTTTAAATTCGTCGAAAAGGCTGCTAAAGAATCGAACTCTTCTGAACGAAGCGAGTTGTTCAAGACTGTAAAGAAGGTACAGGAAGCTCAAACTGAACTGCAGAAAGCGCACGCTGAATTGTGCAGGGTGTTGATGAAGGTGACCGAGATGCAGGGGGAAATGCAAAAGTTCCTAACAGGTATGCAGACGACTGAAGTTGCCGTGGCGTCTGGTTCAAATCTCTTATCAGAACCGCAACAAGCAACCGTGTCTCCACTTTCGAGGAAGAGATGTTTCGGTTGTGGAGAAATGGGCCATTTCCGTGCGCAGTGTAAAGGCCGGAAGCCTGAGAAGGATAAAGTTGAGTGGCTGCTGAAAGCCCTAGAGGGACTGTTATCTACTCCACCAGCGGGAAACGCCAGAGGGCACCAGTAAAGGAGCAACCTAGGTGCCCAGAAGTTGAATCTCGCTCCAAGAACCAATTTAAAACTAAGAGGGCAAGAGGGCCCAAAGTCAAGCCAACTGCTGAGCCTGCCAGAATGGAAAGAGTCACTCCCTTAGCATCCGGGTCTACGTCATGGGGAGGCAATGCACACCCAAAACCTGCACGGGCCAAGAAAAAGGCCAGGGTCCAGCAAACTGGGTCTAAGCGTCCGGATACCTCCACCAAGTTTCCTGACCAGCTGATAGGTCCTTCTCCGATTGTGCCAATCCAAGTGGAGGGAGTCTACACCAAAGCTCTGTTAGATTCAGGGGCTCAAGTGACTTTGATTTATAAATTAAAGCACATTCCTCTGCAAGAATTGAAGGATTTGGAAATATGGGGTATCGGCACTGAGAAACTCCCTTATGACGGGTATCTGCAAGTAAGGTTGGAGATCGGATCTGAAGTCATCGGACAGTCTGGGGGCTGTGACGCCTTGGCCATTGTGTGCCCCCGACCCTCGGGTGCAAACAGAAGCTCTCTGATAGTGGGGACGAACACGGACCTAGTGCGGCGTCTCCTGACCCCCATCGTAGTGGAAGAAGGGTCAACTCAAGGAGTGCACCCCATGTTACGACCGGTCTATCAGAGGATGGTTGAAGAACGGAAAGCACCTGCTGAGGTGGGAAGACTGTGGAGACTGGGTGGGACAGAGAAGGTTCTGCAAGCAGGAGAAGTAGCGAGCTTCCAGGTTTCAGTCAAGTTGAACGGATCGCAACCAGGCCCCTATGTGGTGCTGGGAACCGATGTCAGTCATGGGAGTGAAATCGGAGTCGAAGTAATTCCTGAAATAATCTCCACAAAAGCCTTGAAGAGAACACGAGGAAGAGTCTCGGTCAGTGTGTGCAATGTGACAGATTCTCCAGTAGTCCTTAAAGCACGAATGCCTATCGGGCAAGTAGAGTCTGCTACACCCCTCTCCACTGATTTAGGAGGGGGAGTGGATAAAGAGATTTCGGATGAAAGATTCTACCCTAAAGACGCCCCATCTCACCTGAGTGGAAGAAACGTCTTCAGTCTCAAGTTCTAAAGTGGAAAGAATTATTCTCGAAAGATGAGTTCGATGTGGGCCTGGCTAAGAGTACGGAACACCGCATTCGGTTGCAAGAAGACAAGCCGTTTCGTGAAAGGTCAAGGCGAGTTCCGCTGGGAGACTTGGATGATCTGCGAGAACAGCTAAATGAGTTGCAGAGAACCAATGTGATTCAAGAGTCCAGGAGCCCATATGCATCTCCAATAGTGCTGGTCCGGAAGAAGAATGGTTCTGTCCGCTTGTGCATAGACTATCGCACCCTGAACCGAAGAACCATCCCCGACCAATACGCCACTCCTCGGATTGAAGATGCCTTACAGTGTTTGTCTGGAGCAAAGTGGTTCAGTGTACTAGACCTTCGAAGCGGATATCATCAGATACCGATGCACCCTGAAGACAAAGAGAAAACTGCGTTCATTTGTCCACTGGGGTTCTTTGAGTTCAATAGAATGCCTCAAGGTCTGACGGGAGCTCCAGCCACGTTTCAACGGTTGATGGAGAAGACAGTCGGGGATATGAATCTAATCGAAGTGTTAGTGTACCTGGATGACATAATTGTGTTCGGGAAGACTCTGGAGGAGCATGAGCAACGTTTGGAGAAGGTCTTGAAGAGGCTCCATGAAGAGGGGTTGAAATTGTCTCTGGAGAAATGCCAGTTCTGTTTACCCTCAGTCACATATCTGGGACACGTAGTCTCGGCAGAAGGTGTTTCGACAGATCCTCGAAAGTTGGAGGCCGTAGCTTCTTGGCCTAGACCTCGAAACGTCACTGAACTTAGATCTTTCTTGGGATTCTGCTCATACTATCGAAGATTTGTGGGAGGATTTGCAAAGATAGCTCAGCCGCTGAACAAACTCCTACAGAAAGAAACCACCGAAGAAGGCTGTAAGGTCTCTGACCGAAACCCCTCCGCTCCAGGACCAAGGAAAGCTAAAGAGTCCATACAAGGTGAATGGACTAGTCAATGTGAAGGTGCGTTTGTGAAGCTGAAAGAGAATCTAACCCGAGCTCCTGTTCTGGCCTATGCGGACCCTCACAAGCCGTATGAACTACATGTGGATGCCAGCCGAGAAGGTCTGGGAGGAGTCCTATATCAGGAGTATGATGGATTGCTGAGGCCTGTGGCGTATGTGAGCCGGAGCCTTGCGCCTTCTGAGAAGAACTATCCTACTCACAAACTGGAGTTCCTAGCCTTGAAGTGGGCAGTGGTGGACAAGTTGAAAGACTATCTGTATGGAGCTGAGTTCGTGATCAAGACGGATAATAATCCTCTCACCTATATTCTTACTACTGCGAAACTGGACGCAACGGGACATCGGTGGTTGGCCGCTCTGTCAGGGTTTCGGTTCAGCCTGAAGTATCGCCCTGGGGTGAACAATCGAGATGCTGATGCTTTGTCGAGAAGACCCTACACTACAGAATGGACTCAGGTAACTCCAGACGGGGTGCAAGCTTTGTGTCAAGGAACAGAACGCCGGGTCAAGGGAGGAGTTGAAGCGGAGGCCATAGGAGTCATGGCCGCGGCTGTTCCTGAGTTCTACTGTAACCCTACGCAATTGAGGGATGAAAATCTACCTACCTTTTCCAAGCAGGATTTGAAAGCGGATCAAGCTAGAGACCCTTTGATTGCATTGACCATAAAGGCCCTGACTACAAACCAGCGAGAGATTCTGTTAACCAATTCCCCGGATGGAGCCAGATTGGTTTACAAAGAGTGGGAGCGGTTGAAGATGTTGGATGGGGTGGTCTACCGAAGGGGCCCCTCGACCAATTCCGAAGAGATTCAACAGTTATTTCTCCCCACTAAACACAGGGAGAGTGTGTTGCGATCATTACATGATGAGCATGGACATTTGGGTGCGGAGAGAACTTTTAAGTTGGTGCGAGATAGGTTTTATTGGCCTTGCATGAGGGCTGAAGTTGAGAGTTATTGCCATTCCTGTCTGAGGTGCATTCAGAGGAAAACTCTACCAACCCGAGCTGCTCCAATGAGCCATCTACAGAGTCAGGGACCCATGGATTTGGTGTGCATTGACTTCCTGTGCTTAGAGCCGGATGCTAGTGGGCAAGGGAACATTCTGATAGTGACTGATCACTTTACCCGTTATGCCCAAGCTTTTTCTACAAAAGACCAACGCGCTCCGACAGTGGCGAAGGTGCTGATGGAAAAGTTCTTTGTTCATTACGGCCTGCCAAGAAGAATACACTCTGATCAGGGAAGAGACTTTGAAAGTAGATTGGTCGGGCAATTGCTGGAGTTGTTGGGAATTCAAAAGACTCGAACTACGCCATACCACCCTCAAGGTGATGCTCAGCCTGAAAGGTTTAATCGCACGCTGCTAAATATGCTGGGGACCTTGTCTAATGTGGAGAAGCAGAGTTGGAGTCGTCACATA
Organism: Leptobrachium leishanense; assembly: GCA_009667805.1. Classification (NCBI taxonomy): domain Eukaryota; kingdom Metazoa; phylum Chordata; class Amphibia; order Anura; family Megophryidae; genus Leptobrachium; species Leptobrachium leishanense. Next base: position 42,731,075 of record CM019064.1, read on the forward strand.
GCTACTCTGGTGCATGCATATAACAGTACGGAGAGTGATGCCACTGGATATTCACCGTACCGTCTTATGTTCGGAAGAGAAGCTCGACTGCCGGTTGATTTGGCATTTGGGTTATCTCTAGACCAGACGTCGGTAGCTTCTCATAAAAACTATGTGGATAGACTTCGGAAGAATCTGGCTTCTGCGTTTGAACAGGCTCGTTTGACTTCAGGTAACAGGGAGCAAAGGAACAAGAAGAACTATGATCTGAAGGTTCGAGTACAGGATTTACAACCCGGTGATAGGGTTCTGTTGAAGAATTTGGGTGGTGCTGCTGCGAGACACAAGCTGGCGGATAGATGGAGTTCTCAGGTTTACATTGTTTGCAAACAACTGCCAGGTTTGCCGGTGTATCAGATTCGCCCTGATGGAAAGGCTGGTCCCCTCAAGAATTGGCACCGAAATCACTTGTTACCATTGAGAGAGGCTGTGAGGGTACCAGTGGAAAACGAACTTCCTCCGGCGAATCCGCGTGCTCCACGTGTCCCTCCTGTTACTCGGTCTCAACAGACCCGGGCTGTCGAAGAGAGCGAAAGGGACAGTGAGGAAGAAAGTTTCTGTCTGGACTGGATACGTTCACCGGAGCCTGAAGAGATTACCTCAGTTCCTGAACGATGGGAGAGTAATTTGAGGCCTGAGGCTCCTGAATTCTTGTTGGAAGTCCCTGAGACTGTTGATATCTCTGAGCCGCTTGAATTTCAGTGGGAAGCCCCTGAGGCTGTGGGGATCCGGTAGCTCCGGAAGCTTATTCAGGTGATTACGGTTCTATGCCTTCACTGGAGGGATCATACTCTGAAGAAACGTCTGCTCCAGTGATAGAAAGAGAAATTGAGCCAACGCCCATAGTACTTCCACCTGAAGAGGAACGGAGGGAGCCTGAACAAAAACGCTCTATTCGGCCGCCCCAGCGTCTTACCTATGACTCACCTGGACATAGCACTGAAGAGGCCATCACCACTGTGCAGAGATTGCCCGAAGTGTCTGCTATGTTAGCTGAGGTAGCCCAGAACATGAATCAGCTTGAGAAAGTGTTTCTAACCCACTGCATGTATGCTGTATAAACTGTGTGCAAATTGTAAAAAGATAATGTAACTGTTGTACCTCCTTGGAGAGACCCAAGAGTTCTAGGAGGGGGAGAGTGTAGCGATGTGTTAAAGTTTACTGTGGCAGTACCCATTTTTGGCCACAAGATGGAGACTATCACGATTAAAGACCCTGGACACTTGAACTACATGTCCATGCATGCTTTGCGAAGAAACAGGAAGTGGGTGGGTTTGTGGAGAGCTGTACATCCTGCACCTCGTGGAGAACAGGCAGAGCGCGCCAGGGAGTCAAGGAGAGCGGATGCACAAAGTAAAGAGAGAGACCAAAGATAGGCCGGAGCGCAGACAGAGTGGATCGGGCTTTCAGGATTGGCTCACTCAGCTTGCGGGACACAGACCTCACCCTCTATGCTATTCAAGTGCAGCTGAAGGAGAGAAGACCCCAGGAGTGAGGAGTACCGCGGTCGATCGAAGCGGGGAGCAGGCGGTAAGCTGGATGAGTCGCGGCTGACAGACAGAGGGCCAGACAACAGATCCGGTGGTCGGCATCCCCGGCAACATCGAGCGGAGAGGCGTCCTGGGCCAGCCGAATCTCAAGCTTGCGCTGGATGGGTGAGAGGCCCCAAGGCCGTGTTTAAATAAGAGCGTACGCTGCTGTTTCCTTCTAAAACCCACAGGGCCCCAACTGACTAGTCGAAGACATCGCTAAAGTAAACTCACTGGCCAGTTGAGAAGTACCCGGGTACCCTACACACACAAATACATATCACCTCATGTTCTGGGACTTAACCTGTGCAGGACTCATTTTCCTTTTCCGAACCGGGACAAGGGGGCAAAGTTAAAGTTACATTCCGAACATTTTTCCTCTTTTTGTTCCCGCTGCGCGTTCACCGTGATACGAGAACTGTGTATTTTATTGTGTCCCGCTACGCGGGTTTTCCTCGAATTTCGTATCTTTTAATTTTCTGCTCGGTCGGGGTTTTTTTCCGAAAATACGAAGCCCTCGTGTTTTCGTTTCTTTTACCGCTACGCGTTTATCGTGTTACGAAAGTACTGTAAATCTTCCTGCAAATACCGTGTCTTAAGAGCTGCAAACCTTTTAGTAAACCTTTTAAATTGTAAAACTGTCCAGCGTGTTGGAGTATATTTATTCCCTAGTGCGGGGAGACTGACCCGTGGTTCATTTTCAGCGGCTCCTCCGGGAGTGAGCGCTACAAAGGTTTGTTGAACTTTTTGTTACAGTGAGGTTTGAAGCTGCTATTTGCATTTTGTTTTATATTCCTGTTTAGGGAAGCCTACCACCCGACTCACTGATACACCTCACTTGCCGCCAAACAGTTACAATCACTCTCACTTGCAGTCCTCTCCTCCTGTTTCCACCCCCAACCCTTCTAGAATGGGAATAGGGCCCTCGTTTACTTACCAGTTTGTCAATTGTTGTTCAATGTATTGTAACCCTGTCTATATTGTGCCCATTGTACAGTGCTGCGGAATATTCTGGCGCCTTATAAAGAATAATAATATCACGTCAGTGTAATTGGAGAAAGATAAGACAGGGAATTTCGTCTCTCCACATGGAGCACACTAATCTTGCTGTAAGATAGTGTGAAATGGATTTTGATATGCTAATGAGGGCTTTTCAATGTATTACAATGCAAAACAGAGATAACTCGATTTTGGTAGTGAAAGGGGAAATTTTTGCAGTATAACCAGTATAAAATCTGGCCACTTAGGGGTACGTTTGGAGCAGGATTGGGAACCATTACAACACAGCATGTTTTTTCACATTTTGTTGTTGTTAGTTGCAATGTTGTGTCTGACCCATCGGGACCCCACGGACAACGTCCTTCCAGGCCTTCCTGTCCTCTACCGTCTTCTGGAGTCCATTTAAGATCATGTCTACTGCTTCAGAGACTCCATCCAGCCACCTCATTCTCTGTCGTCCCCTTCTTCATTTTCCCTCAATTTTTCCCAGCATTAGGCTCTTCTCCAGCGAGTCCTTCTTTCTCATTAGGTGACCAAAGTATAGGAGTTTCATCTTCAGGATTTGGCCTGCTAAGGAGCAGTCAGGGTTACTCTCCTCTAGGACTGACCGGTTTGATCGCCTTGCAGTCCAAGGGACTCGCAGGAGTCTTCTCCAGCACCATAGTTCAAAGGCCTCAATTCTCTGGAGCTCAGTCTTTCTTATGGTCCAACTTTCACAGCCATACATTGCAACTGGGAAAACCATAGCCTTGACTACACGCACTTTTGTTGGCAGGGTGATGTCTCTGTTTTTTTTTCACATTTATATTTTTTTAAATAAACCTAATAATAAGCGCTTCCTAAGGAATTGCACCTATTTTTCTCCATGCGCATTCCATGTAGATAGGTTTGACTGCATTGCTCAGAGGAAACTTTTTGTAAGTCTGCGCTACTTTTAAATGGGTAATGTAATGCACTAAATCAACTTGTCGGAGCCGCAACCAGGCTACCTGATCCTGTCGCATTTCCTTAAAGGTCCTGTGGTTAACGAGTGAAAAAAGAAAATTCTTTAACAGACCATTTCAGAAAACACCATCCATGCAGAGAAATTAAAAGGTCAACTGGGTATATTAAGTGAGTTCATTCTGAAACAATGAGGCGTACGTTTTAAAATGTGCTCTTTAATTTTGAAGGATGCACAGGATGTCCTGGCAGTAAAGCGTTCCTCTATTCTGATATTAAATTCAAGAGGGAACTGTGTTTTTGTTATTTCTATGTCACCACATTTGCTATTTTTACCTGATTAAAAAGCAACTAGACCCAAATCAATGTTAACGATTTGAATGAAAGCGCTTCCTGATATGGCGGAATAAAGAAATACATTGAGTGCAATAAGTCAGTTCCAAAAATAATTGGATGGAAATATCCATTCATCCATCCAATTTCATCCATGTGTGGTTTACTAATGTATCAACTCCTTGTACACTGATCTTGTATAGCTGCGGAATTTGAGGCGCTATATAAATAAAGAATAATAATAATAATACATTTATAACAGAATGTAGAACACTGTGAAAAATATTTACGCGTCTCTGTGCAAAACAGAGCCTTACTAGATCCAGTAAGATGCCTGGCATGCACTCACACACTAACACAAACACACACACACAAGCGCACACAAAGCAAGGAATTGTGGGTAACACGTGCAAATGAAGTTTACAAGTTCTCACACACTCGTTTCTCAGCCTGTGAACGCTGCTCAGTGGTATTCGCCTTTAGCACCTTTCAGGTAGTTACAGACCCCCTACATACTAGGGATGAGCGTTCAAGGTCCAAATAAAGGAGATTATTATTATTCTTTATTTATAAAGCGCCAGCATATTCCGCAGCGCTGAACAATGGGCACAGTATAGACAGGGTTACAATACATTGAACAACAATTGACAAACCAATACAGGAGGATACGAAGACCCTATTCCTGTGGGAACTTACAGAGATGCTCTGAAACGCGTTTCGCCTTTTGCTTGGATTCCTCAGTAATTCGGGATATGCCACATCAATTTTTTAAATTTATTTCGGAAGCGATTTGGTTTGTGACTTAATGGTTTGGTATTTGGATGCTTCTGTATCACAAAATCAATGATATTCAGCCAAAATTATATTCTGACCAATACGGAGTCTCACAAGTCTCACCGGCCTGATTAAAACCCTAGGCAGGCCTTTCGGGGTTTTCCTGTTACACATAATTTTAAAAAGGCGTTTTAACAGTTTTCAGCATCTGGTTGACATTTTCCAGTTCATGGATTTTTCCCTCTCTCCCTATCTATGTTTCGAATGTCTTCATGACTTTCCACAAAAGCCAACTATTTAGCAATGTTTATTAAAAACGTCCTATCTATGGGCTTTATTCTCCGATAACGACTTTGTACCTAATTACAAAATGAAATGTATATAGCTGGCCCCAAGATCTGAGCTGGAAAATGTTTCCAACTGATCTAAATTTCCAGGTCAGCATCTTCACAGATTTACTTACAATTCTTTGCAATTTCGAGATTTCCCCTTTTTTCACTTTAAGCATTTTTAATCAAATTCAGGTCTATTCAAAGAAAGGTGAAACTCAGGAGAATGACTGGGTAAGTGAAAATTCTAGGTCAAAATATCCAAACCAGAAAAATTCTCCCATTTATCTCACTTTCCAAATCGGCTGTTTGGTTTAGATTGTTCTCTTCTCCTGCCAGTTCTCCTGGTTTTCACCTTTCTCTGAATAACCTTGATAGTTTTATTTAATGTTGTTTTAACGCTGGTCGTTTTACCTTGTTGACATTTGTATTTGATGCATTATCTGAGTTTAAAACTCAGAAGCCAATTTCTTTTGCGGAATGGATTTTGTTTGTGGCACGGCTAGCCATGTATGTTAAAATAAATACTAACTAAATAATACACAATTCTGCTTCAGATTAATCTTCATTCAAGAGCTGAACAGCGGAAGAGCTGATACACCAGACTCAAATAGAGGTGCCATTTATTTTGTGATCTGTCTTTTCTTATACAAGAACAAAAAAAAAGGTAATAGATAGCCATATGCAAAATAAAAGCGAATTGGATTATCTAGCAAAAAAGATTTATAGGTCCCATGTGAACAAAGGTTACTATGAACCATCCCTAGCACTGTCATCATAAGAACATAGTAAGCTGTAGGTGCAACCTACTGTACTTACTGGTCATGCAGAGGTGCTCATTTACGTATAAAATCCAGTCTATACATCTATTTATAGAGAAATGAAGGGAGTTATTCATCATGGTGTTTTCCAAAGACGCAAACACCGTAGGGGTTATTCAAAGAGTACCGAATTTGCCACCGAATTGCACCTAACGGTAAATTTCCCCGTTGAACAGTGAATTTGGCTATTCAAAAGGCTAGCAATTCGCCAAATATTGTCGAATTGCCAGCAAAGTACGGTGCAATTCGCCTCAGATCACCGCAATTCAGCGACCTTCGGCGGCAGTGAAAATGTCCCACAGAGAAGTAAAGGTTAATCTATTCAGAAAATGATGAATTGCATCAAAATTTTGCCGAAATGCCCAGAGTTTCGGTGCTTCAGTTCGAAAGGTTTAAACAGGGGAATTCCATAGGATTCAATGGAAAAAAAACACAGTTTTTATCACCTTTTTATTCAACCGTTTATTCTTTTAATTTGCAGCAAAAGCCTTTTTATTTATTTATTTAGAATTTTTTTAAGGCATTTTTTTGGTGAAATTTTTTATTCCCGATTTTTTTAAAATGTTTTTTTTTCTAATTCTGTAAAGGACCTTTTTATTATAATTTTTTTTTTTTTTTTTAATAATAAAGTTTTATTGGTTTTTATCAAACATACATAGTGAGATATTGTACATTCCATAGTACAGTAGCACATAGAATTAGAATGGTCATTTGTTGTTACAAGTAGAGTTTAGGGTTGCACTTAACAGAGGGGGGAGAGAGGGAGGAGGGGTGGGGAAAGAGGACGAGGATACAAAAAAAAAAAAAAAAAGGGAAGGGGAAAGGGGGGGGGTTCAGTAAATAACTAGCCCTGCATACGGTAGATATGAGTGACGCAGGTTGTGGGTTCACAGATGTCGACATATAACGCTTCTATGAGTGTCAGGGTGTCAGGAGAATAACACATCACTTGGGCTGTCTGCAATTTCCAGGTGTCACATTTTCCCGGCTCGTGTATATCCTATTTAGCCCACACCTCCACCCGACTTCTCAGCAGTAGGTATGGCCACCGGAGTGTAGCCTCGCGATCTCGTGGCCCGAAAATCTAACCACCAATACCACGTGACGAAATATTTGTCATATTTATTGTCCATGGAGAGGAACATCTCCTCCATTTCGCGGACACCCTCGACCGCTTGTATCCATTCCAAACCGTTGGGGGTGTAGTCGAGCGCCATCTTCGAGGAATCAAAGATTTAGCAACATTGAACAATTGTATAGCTAAAGATTTCCTATATGTGAGTGTCGAGATAGGGACCAAGTGAAAAAGTGCGACTTCAAGGGATGGGCACAAGTTTAAGCCCGTGATTTCATTAACGATACCTTTTTATTATTATTCATAGGGCCTTATTTATTATTTCCACTCATTTTCATTTATTGTTATTGTTTTAAACACCTTTTTAAAATTGCAACGGCGGCTGATTGGCTTTCTTTTGTGCCTTTCGGCGGCTGATCGTTCGCATTCAGTGGTCAGTTTGGTGGCTAAGTGACTGCATTCGGTGGACTGCGCGGTCATTCGGCAATCCATTCGTCAGACTGTTGGCTACATTCGGCAGTTTGCAGCTGCATTCTGGAACCCTGTGGGGAATGCTGAATTCACCGCAGGATGGACAAATTGAACTCACTGGAGTGCAATAAAAACTTTTGGTGCTCTCTGAATAAACCCTTATCAAAAATTTCAATTGTTGCTATGACAACAAGCGCCCGCATTTCACAAAAGGAAAAATTAGGGGAAAGCTTCACTGTGAAAAGATAGCAACCAAGGGACAAAATCACTGCAAATTCTAATAAAAAGACCCACGTATAACAATGCTATTTATTTATTTATATACTTCGAGCTATATACAGTTGGACAAAAAAGTATTTAGTCAGCCACCAATTGTGCAGGTTCTCCCACTTAAAAAGATGAGTGAGGCCTGTAATTGTCATCATGGGTACACTTCATCTATAAGAGACAAAATGAGAAAAAAAATCCAGAAAATCACATTGTCTGATTTTTAAAGAATTTATTTGCAAATTATGGTGGAAAATAAGTATCTGGTCACCTACAGTACAGTACAAACAAGCGAGATTTCTGTCTCTCAAAGACCTGTAACGTCTTCTTTAAGAGGCTCCTCTGTCTTCTACTCGTTACTTGTATGAATGGCACCTGTTTGAACTTGTTATCAGTATAAAAGACACCTGTCCACAACCTCAATCAGACACACTCCAAACTCCACTATGGTCAATAGGCAAGCAGCTTGGTGTGAAGAAATCAACTGTGGGAGCAATCATTAGAAAATGGAAGACATACAAGACCACTGATAATCTCCATCGATCTGGGGCTCCATGCAAGATCTCACCCCGTGGGGTCAAAATGATCTCAAGAACGGTGAGCAAAAATTCCAGAACCACACGGGGGGACCTAGTGAATGGCTTGCAGAGAGCTGGGACCAAAGTAACAAAGGCTACCATCAGTAACACTACGCCGCCAGGGACTCAAATCCTGCAGTGCCAGACGTGTTCCCCTACTTAAGCCAGTACATGTCCGGGCCCGTCTGAAGTTTGCTAGAGAGCATTTGGATGATCCAGAAGAGGATTGGGAGAATTTCATATGGTCAGATGAAACCAAAGTAGAACTTTTTGGTAAAAACTCAACTCGTCGTATTTGGAGGAGCGAGAATGCTGAGTTGCATCCAAAGAACACCATACCTACTGTGAAGCATGGTGGCGGAAACATCATGCTTTGGGGCTGTTTTTCTGCAAAGGGACCAGGACGACTGATCCGTGTAAAGGGAAGAATGAATGGGGCCATGTATCGTGAGATTTTGAGTGAAAACCTCCTTCCATCAGCAAGGGCATTGAAGATGAAACGTGGCTGGGTCTTTCAGCAGGACAATGATCCCAAACACACCGCCTGGGCAACGAAGGAGTGGCTTCGTAAGAAGCATATCAAGGTCCTGGAGTGGCCTAGCCAGTCTCCAGAACTCAACCACATAGAAAACCTTTGGAGGGAGTTGAAGGTCCGTGTTGGCCAGCGACAGCCCCAAAACATCACTGCTCTAGAGGAGATCTGCATGGAGGAATGGGCAAAAATACCAGCAACAGTGTGTGAAGACTTACAGAAAACGTTTGACCTCTGTCATTGCCAACAAAGGATATATGACAAAGTATTGAAATGGACTTTTGATATTGAGCAAATACTTATTTTCCACCATAATTTGCAAATAAATTCTTTAAAAAATCAGACAATGTGATTTTCTGGATTTTTTTTCTCATGGTTGAAGTGTACCTATGATGACAATTACAGGCCTCTCTCATCTTTTTAAGTGGGAGAACCTGCACAATTGGTGGCTGACTAAATACTTTTTTGCCCCACTGTACCATAGCTGTTACATAGTTATAGTTACATAGTTATATAGGCTGAAAAAAGACATGCGTCCATCGGGTTCAGCCTCTCCCACATAACCTACTGCTGTTGATCCAAAAGAAGGCAAAAAACCCAGTCTGAATGCTTGCCAATATGCAACATACTGGTTGCTAATGTAATGTTTCAATATGTAATCTTAACGCTAGGAAAAATAAGTTTAACGTCTGGCATCGATATTCCCATCCTGGCGCTACAGTCGGGTGAAAAAGTTTTGCGCCTCACTGCTTGCGCGAGCTTACTGTATTTTGCGTCTGCTATACCGAACACGGGGAGCGCAATCTATTTCTAGCGTCTCGACAAGTGAGGTATTAAAAAGTGCTGGCGCAATTTACCGTTGGGATGTGCAAGCAAAAAGTTTAACACATCCTAAATGCTGGTTCTAAATGATTCAGCAAATGCAAAATCATTTAACAAGCTCCAAAACCCCCGTAAAAAACCCATATAAAGCTCTTAGCCCCTGATGAAAAGGATGGCACGATCCACTTCTTCTCGCCAGAAGCAGAGTGAGACTGGCGACAAATCGCTGCTGCTCTGCGAAACCTCATGAGAGCGGCTCGGAAGCGCAATCCTCCATGAAGTCATGTAGAGTAGAGGAACCGCTACTGCGGGTATCAAGGATGGTAGTGCTGCGTTCCGGAGCAAGGTCCTGAGATAGCACCTTCCCTTGGATAGAACGTTAACATGGAGACATTAAGGGAAAATCTGCAAGCGCACATTATCCTGCTTACCGTCTCCTTGTTAGCGTTAGGAATGGCATAGGGCCCTTCCTTTTTTATATCCACTGTTGTCTTTATTCTTGGTGTTTATGTCTTAGTTTTGTTTCTTAAATTGTGTTTTTATTGTTTTTCAAGGTGAAAAAAGGGTACGGAAAACAAAAAAGGGAGTGTAAGGGCAAAGTGATAGATAACTGAGTAAGCATCATATAGGATAGAAAAGGTATAATCAGAAGCTTAACATCACATAGTAATTGAATCACAGCCGGACGTCTGGGGAATAGTTTTGCAATAGGGGCGGCTCGGAACCACAGCATGGTAAGGAAAGATGTTAAAGTGACCTTGTGTCCCACAAAACCCAAGGATAATTTTTGGGAAGTTTCAAGGGGAGTAACTGAGTAGCTAAACGCTCGTAGAAGCACAATCTTGAGACTGTTTCTTCTAGTTCTCTCAAGGTAGGCGCTGTTGGCTGTTTCCATTGTCTAGCAATTAATAACATAGTGGTGGTGACTATGTGGTACACTAGTTTTCGTTGTGTACATGTCACCGTACGTGGGAGTATACCCAAAAGCAGTGCTTCATTGGTAAAAGGAACGCCCCCCCTAAAACTGTAAGAATCAGAGAATGTACTTGGTGCCACAGAGGGGCTAATAATGGGCTAGACCACCAGATATGAATATAAGTGCCTATCCCGTTCTACAGTTTTAGGGGGCGGCGTTCTTTTTACCCCTGAAGCACTGCTTTTGGGTATACTCACACGCACGGTGACATGTACACAACGAAAACTATTGTACCACATAGTCGTGTTCCCCCTCCACTAGTGGACTAAGCGATGGAGGAAGATACCACCGATACATAAATTTGCGTCTGGTCTCCAGTGTTTATATCTTTTTAATCCTTTTATAGGTTTCTTGAATATTAAATTAACAAAATAAATGATCTTGTCATTAACAATGAGCAATAAAATGTAACATACTTAAAAATAATCTGGTTCATCGCTCCGTGCAACCAGTTTTCTTTCAGTATTAAATATAATCCAAAAATATAAGCACAAAACCCCATCAAACTTTGTCAAAGTTGTTCATCAAAATAGGGAATTGATGGCGGATTGCCAGGATAATGCAAACTCTAGACCAAAAATAAAGTTTTGAATTCTTTTTTGAAGTTTTCCCACTCCGTACTGTCAGCATGACTATTCTGGCCTAAAATTTTCAATTATTCACCAAATTACTGCTTAGCGGATAAAGTCTTTTATTTAAGTATAAATTAGCGTTTTTATGCGGAGAGACTGGAAGCGTCTCCGCCATGAAGGCATATAGATTTCCAGATCCGGCTCTTGCGTCTTTTTTTTAAACGCATGCATAATTCTTACTTAAAATATATGGCGAGGCGTATCCTCACAGTATGATGGAAAATTCATTCAACGCTTCACATGACAGATCCCATCTCGATGCCTTAAAGAAAGCTAATATCTGGCAAATGAGAAACTTGGACTATTTAACCACTTTCATTTACGTTGATGTGAATTTCTGCGCGCTTCGTTGATATTAACATTTTCGTTATCTATCTCATCGCAGAATGTGTGAATCCGTCCCTACCGGAGATTTATACAAGAGTAAACAAGGTTGTACAAACAGGATTATCTCCCCAGATGTTCACATCCACGGGAAATTATCTCCTGCTTAAATATATCCGAGCATTTCGGCTAAAATCAACGATGGGCATGTAGAGTAAAAAAAAAATCTAAAAAAATAGGTAGACAAAGGGAAAATAACAATATAGTGTCAAAAGACAAGTTGCGATTGTTTTCCTTTTTTTTTACAGTTACAAGTATTTATAAAGCGCCAACAAATTCCTTAGCGCTGTACAATGGGAGAGACAGAATAACATATACATACACGTTACGCATGCGGAATAGATGGAGGGAGGACCCTGATGAGAGCTTACAATCTAAGAGGAGAGGGGTGACCCATTAGGTGAGGGTGAGTAGGGTAGGTGGAGTGGTGCGTTGCAGGAGGGCTGAATGGGAAGAGAAGAAGGAAATGACAGTGGGGAGATCATGGAGTGAGCCGATAGGCTTCTCTAAAGTAGTGAGTTTTCAGAGACTTCTTGAAGGACTGGAGAGACAGGGAGAGTCTGATGTTGCAGGGGAGGGAGTTCCATAGAAAGGGGGCAGCTCTGGAGAAGTCGTGAAGGAGAGAGTTGGGGGTGCGGGTGTGAGGAACTGATAGTATCAGATCATTGGCAGAGCGAAGTGGTTAGGACGGGATGTACCTGGTAATAAGGGAGGAGATGTAGGCAGGGGCGTGGTTATGGAGAGCTTTGTATGCGAGCACCAGTATTTTGAATTGGATTCTAAAGGAAACAGTGATCCAGTGTAGAGATTGACAAAGGGGTGAGGTGTGAGAGGTGCGGGAGGTGAGGTGTATGAGTCTTTCACAGGCATTCATAACAAACTGCAGAGGGATAATCTGGGATCTCTTAAGGCCAGAGAGAAGGAGGTTACAGTAGTCAAGGCGGGAGCTAATAAGAGCTTGGAAAAGCATTTTAGTTGACAATTGACAATTTTTATTTTGCAAACATGTCATTACACAATCAAAAAGTCAAGGCTTCGCAGGGCCACATGTGGACCTCAAGTAAAGCACAGCATAAGAAAAATAACAAACAGAAGAATAGTCGGCTAAAGACATCCAATACAACGGGGGGTCCGCAATGTCATCTAAGGAGAGTCTCAAAAACAGGATAAAGAAAGTACATCACAGGAGTCTTGAAGTGAAAACAAAAAACGGGGGACAAAAACATAAAGAACAAAGGGTGGGGGGAGGAAATGGCGAAGGCCAGAACTGTGCCAACCCTGGCATGTTCCTGTGAGACCAAAGGACCGTGGAATACCAAGGGAGAGAAATAGCACCAGGCCCGGGCACTCAGCTGGGCACCAGGCCGCGGTGGCGCTCCCCGAAGGATTGTTTTCCTTTTATCACATTTCATCGTTGACATTATTTCCACAATTATATTAAAAAATGAGAACACGAATGGAGAAAAAAAATCTATATAAAGGTCATTTTTACCAAATAAGAATGTTACCAAGTTGCCTCTTATGTTTAAATTGGTATTCAGTGCGACGCACCTGTCACTCCGGGCACACAGGGATAATAAATAAGTTCTATATCTCTCTGTTGTATGAGATCCAGGACATTCATTCTCTCTCTCTCTTTTTTTTTTTTAGAATTATTTCAGTCATGTGGAACATCAGAAATGCAGAAATATAGAAAATTGACATATTCCGCAGATTTGATGCTTACTAAAGATATTTGCCGAATTCAATCTGCGCTTTCAGTCTCAGGACGCGATACTGTCTCTTACCTGCCGCTTAAATCAAAAATGTTAACCCTTCGTTTGCAAGTCTGATGCACAATGTAGTATGTCGCAGTTCATGCGTCTCGACCTGTTTCATTCAATATGGTCAGCGAGTCGTACGGAGGCTCTGCATAAACCTGGAGAAAATCATCCGAATCGGAAAGAGATGGATCAGCGACCAGGTTTTGCTTCATGGTTCAGAATATGAACTCTATCGCAACCAATGAATTGAGGTAAATGGGTGAACTGGTAAGTACGAGGGGAAGCTCCAATATAAAGGTTACAATCAACAAAATAATGATGGTAACTATAAAAAAAATATTTTTTTCAACAAAAGCTTGCTTATTCAGCATTTCGCAACGTAACCACCGCAAATCTCTGTAGAGTTTATTCAGAGAGAGCCTATCTGGCCCTGAAATGTCACCGGTGAATTTCCCCGTACAGTGACATTTCAGGGCCATTCGACTATTCAGAGAGCAGGCAGTTCGTCAAATTTTGGCGAACTGCCAACAAGTGCCTGTTTGACGGCAGTGAAATCCCCCATAGAGAAGCAATGGTTATTCTATTCAGAGAGACATTGAACAGCAGTGAAAAGTTGCCGAAGTGCCCTGCTGTTCGGTGGTTTCATTCGGCAGGATTATTCAGGCGAATCCCATAGGCTTCCATGTTAAAAATATTACTGTTTTTATTCAATGTATAATAAATCGTTTATTATTTTATTCTGTAGTAAAAAGTCTCTTTATTTATAGATTTTTTAAGATCTTTTAGGCATTTGGGGATTTTTTCAGCAAAATTATTTTTTAAATAATTTTTTCCTTTTTCTGTAACAAACCTTTTTATAATCATTCATTGGATCTTTTATGTAAATTCCAGGCATTTAAGTTCAGTAGTTTTTTTGCAAACAGCGTTTCAATTTTGACACTTTATAAACATAGAAACATAGAAAAATGTCGGCAGATAAGAACCTTTCGGCCCATCTAGTCTGCCCAATTACATGGATACTTTACCTGGATTTATCTTTTGTTTAGGATAGCCTTATGCCTATCCCATGCTTGCTTAAATTCAATCACTGTTTTGGCCTCTACCACTTCAACTGGAAGACTGTTCCATGTGTCCACCACCCTCTCAGTAAAATAATGCTTCCTGATGTTACTTTTAAACCTTTGCCCCTCTAATCTAAGACTATGTCCTCTTGTTTTGCTACTTTGTTTCCTTATAAATATACTCCCTTCCTCTACCTTGTGGATTCCCTTTACGTATTTAAATGTTTCTATCATATCTCCTCTGTCTCGTCTTTTTTCCAAGCTGTACATGTTAAGATCATTAAGCCTTTCCTGGTAACTTTTCTCCTTCAAGCCGTACACCATTTTAGTAGCCCTTCTCTGAACTCTCTCTAAGATGTCTATATCCTTCTGGAGATACGGTCTCCAGTACTGCACACAGTACTCCAAGTGAGGTCTCACCAGTGCTCTGTACAGTGGCATGAGCACTTCCCTTTTCCTACTGCTAATACCTCTCCCTACACAACCAAGCATTCTGCTAGCATTTCCTGCTGCTCTATTACATTGACTACTTACCCTTAGAGCCTCTGAAATAATAACTCCTAAATCCCAACCTCAGATGTTGAGGTTAGGACTGTATCAAATATTCTATATTCAGCCCTTGGGTTTTTACGTCCCAGGTGCATTATCTTGCACTTATCCACATTAAAACTCAGTTGCCACAGCTCCGACCATTTTTTTAGTTTAGTTCAAGACAACTGCCACTGAGCAGTTGGGTATGTTGACAAAAGATGATTTTCGCTTTCAAGCGTATTGTTTGTTCTTTTTTACCCCGTTCGTCAGCTTGTCGGCTTTTTCAGGCAGCTGGTCTGCACTGTGATTGACGGCTTGTCGGCTTTTTCCGGCATGTTCGGCGTGTTTTTTGCAGTGGTTCCAGCGGGTTTTAGGTGGGTTTTCCGCAGGTGTTTGGTGGGATTGCGGAGGGTTTCCCCTGCACTCCGGGGACCCTGCGACGAATGCTGAATTGCTCTCTGAATAACCCTCTATGCATTTTTTCAAGAGGTGCACTCACTTCTCAAAACACCCCCCGAAAATCATCTTTTGTCAACATACCCAACTGCTCAGTGGCAGTTGTCTTGAAGTTGGCAGAAATTCTCATTTTTGACCGTGACAAGAGACGCTTTGGCAAGCTAACCTCGAGCAGTTTTTTAATCTCTGTTCAACAAACACAGATCCCAGCGAGCGCGCTTCTTGGTGAAGTCCAACTTGTCATGAAGAATTCTCAGCAAGCTAGTTTTTCGCTGAGAATTCTTCCAGAACCTTTTTTGAGACCCAGAAAGTCCTTCACCTTGGCCAACATGGTCTCATCTGTGGACATGTGGGGGGTCCCTCTCTTGATTCATCACAGACCGACGTCAATGGGTACTATTAGAATCTTAACGCTAGCGTTAGCGCAAAGCTATGTAAGCGTTAATGCGAGGTTCAGTATCAGTAACGCATGCCCCCCATATTACATTCCTAACGCTAATATAGGTTAAAAAATCCGTTACCGCATCGATCATTGCGCTTGCTTGCGCAGCTTACTGTACTTTGCGCACCCTATACTTAACATGGGGAGCGCAAAGCGTAATTAGCATTAGGATAACAAAGTCCTAACGCTAATTACCGCACCGATATGGTAACGAAAGAGTTAATCACATCGAGAAGATGGTACAAACTGATACCGGTTCTGTAGAATCATTTAGCACCAGCTAAACCCCCCCAAAAATCAGATACTCACCTCCCAACCCGAGGTGCAAACGGTGGCCCGAACCACTGCTTTTGGCCGCGGGGAGTAGAGTGAAACTGGGTAAAAATAGTCCCCATGTCCCTCCGTGAATCACACCGCGGGCTTGCACGATCTCGCGAGAGGACGGCAAATGGACTCCAGGAGGTGATAATCGCAGCGGTGCAGAAGCACTGCCACGAGTATCAGGGAGGGTTAGCACAATGTTACGGGCAGGCTGCTGAAGTAGTGCCTGCCCGTAACATGGTGCTAAAACGGGGATGCTACAGGTAAACTTGCAGGCACAGGTTTTCCCAGTCAGTGTCCCTGTTTTAGCGCCCATAATTTGATATGGCACAAAATGTCCAGATCTGAATCTGCTAAACCATTTGCGGACTTTTGGAGACTTGGGGCTTCATCATCAAGATGGGGTCTTCAAAGCACTTTATCGCAGAGAACCCAAAATGAAATCAGTAGAGCATGATGGTCTGTTTTTACTCCTTTGAGAACTTCAAATAAACAAGCCGACCACCACCACTAAGAGTCACCTAGGGCCCTATTCCCTCCCTAATGCTAAAATGGGGCGTTAACGGTGAAAACATGCACCTTGCACCGGAACGTAGTGTTACCTTAGGTGACATTTGCGGTAGTGCTACTGCGCCACTGCGAGTATCACCTCCATAGGACGCCATGGAGGGTCGCACAGTGCTGCTGAGTGATCGCGGAGGGAGACTGGGAGACAGGTAATACAAGGAGTAGGCTTTCTTTGAAAAAGGAAAATTTTGAGATAGTGTCATTATTTCAAAGATTTCAACCTTACCTCTCCTCGGTAATGGCGCCACTCATTAATTATGTGGTTCCCAACCCTGGTCCTCAAGTACCCCTAACAGGTCAGGTTTTCCAGATATGTGAAGCACAGCACAGGTGATAGGATTTGC
This sequence comes from Leptobrachium leishanense, assembly GCA_009667805.1. Lineage (NCBI taxonomy): Eukaryota > Metazoa > Chordata > Amphibia > Anura > Megophryidae > Leptobrachium > Leptobrachium leishanense. The sequence goes on from CM019064.1 coordinate 42,748,063, forward strand.
TGCTCAGTGATTGCAGGATTCGGTCTATTTCCCCAAGGTGATCTGTAAAATCTGGCCTGTTAGGGGGACTTGAGGACCGCAGTTGGGAACCACTGATGAGGGCTATTGTCCTATTTCAGTCGAGCTGCAAGTTCCTTCCTAGACTGTTGCTGCTCCCTCCTATATACTAACACTTCTTATTCTTCGTGTAGGAGGTAATGATGAGCAGGTAATCCCAATGTTATTCACTATTCTGGGTTGCAGCCAGTATTGACAAAAAGTACCAGCTGTTAAGTTATTTTCTAGTATTTTTCCAGTATTGCACTGTTTTTGTTATGAATAATTCAAAAACAGAAGAGAAAACAAAAGAGAGAAGAGGACAAGGAACGTTAAAAATATATGTATTTATCTGCTTATTTATGCTATTAGGTTGTTTTTTTTTTTGGGACTACATAACTATGTCCTCACAATATATTAGCGAATTAATTGGTGCAACCTTCACAATATATATTCCAAAAGGTGCATTTATTTGTGCTGTATAGGAGTTTTTGTGCTTTTTTTTTCTTCGGACGTCTGAATGAGAAATAACAGAACTCTCTGGAGCAGGAGAATTAAATCCAAAAAGCAATCCACCTCCGAACGGTGCATTCTAGATACCAAATTCTCTTCTGAATCTCCAGAACATCAGGCATAAGAAAACCGTGCAGAAGATCAGAAGAGGTATAACAACCTCAGAGCTAGCGCCAACTGTCTTCTTGGAGGGCAACAAAGAACTGGTCGGTTCTGAAGAGTTCTTGATAAATATGGCATCTTTCCATTTTGACCCCATTCCACGTGATCCCTAAGCAGGACAGGATAAAAAAATGTACAATTTTACACCCAAAATTTGTGATCACTGGTTATCCCTAGCTTAAGAAGGGCTCTCTAGCCACCATGACCTCATTAATTAGTGTGCCGATTACCTCTCCTTCATTCCCAGAGAATAACAAGGTATTTCAAGGTTCCTGGTTATTCTCTCTCGCAGCTAGTACTGGAATAAAATCACTGCTTCCTCGCTCCTCAAGCAGAAGGACACTGAGATCACGCGCCCTGCTTGGCCAAAAAAAGTCTAACAGGGTTATCCAAAGAGATCCGAATTGCTTGAGAAAGGTAACCGAACGCTGAAAATCAGCATTCGGTTACCTTTCCTGGCCATTCGGCTATCCAGAGAGCAGGCTATACGCCAAATCCTGGCGAATTGCCTGAACATACGGTGCCTTCGGTGCCTGTTCGAGGGCAGTGAAATCCCCATAGAGAAGCACTGCTTCGGCTATTCAGAGAACACAAACCAGCAGTGAAAGGTTCCCCTAATGCCCTGCCATTCGGTGGTTTAATTCGGCAAGTTAATTCAGGAGAATCCCATAGGCTTCAATGTTAAAAATATTCCCGTTTTAATGCAATATCTAATAAAACCGTTCATTATAAAATTCTGCAGCAAAGAGTCTCTTTATTTATAGATTTTTTAGGATATTTTAAGCATTTTTCTGATTTTTTTTTTTTTTAAAAGTCCGATTTTTTTTTATTATTTTTTTCAGTTTACTTATTTTTTTGTAAAGCCCTCTTTATTATCATTCCCTGGACTCCTGTGAAAATTTCAGACATTTTCGCTCATAGTTTCTTTGCAACAGCGTTTCTTTTTCCCAGATTCATACAATGGTTTTTCTAATTTATTCACTGCCTACTCTACGTCACAGCTGCTTTGCTCTGTGTGATTCGGCTCATGTTCGCTCCTGTTCGGCTCATGTTCGGCTTTTTTGAAGGTTAATCCAGATTTTTTGCTTGTTTTCAGCGTGCATTCGGTAGTTTTCGCCAGGTTTGCGGCAGCTTTTCCCTGCAATTCGGGGACCCTGTGGTGTTTGCTGAATACATCGCAGGGTCACCGAAATGCAATCGGCAAAAGGAACCGAATTGAAGAGAACGAAAAGTCACCGAACGTGCGGTGACTTTTCGAATCTCTTTGGATAACCCTGTAAGTATATTATAATGATAATAACAATAACAGTATTCACGCAGAGCACAAAAAAACGGCACCTAGAATTGAAGGTACAGGGTGACTTCAACATAGGAGAGGGCAAGGAAACAATATAGAACATCAGGCCTGCACCTCCCAAATGCATCTCTAAGGTCCATGTACCTCAAGTTCGAAATGACTTTTGTCACACTAATATTTGGTTGGACCTCCTTTTACTTTGATCACAGCAGGCATTCGCCGTGGCATCGTTTGGATAAGCTCATGCAATGTCGCAGCATTTATTTCCATCCAGAGTGGCATTAATTTGTGGCCAAGATCTTGTATTGATGATGGGAGAGTCCCAGCGCTGCGTAAAGTCTTCTCCAGCACATTATCCCAAAGGTTCTCAATGGGGTTAAGGTCTGGACTGTGTGGTGGCCAATCCATGTGTGAAAACAATATCTCCTGCTCCTTGAACCACTCTTGCACAATTTGAGCCCGATGAATCCTGGCATTGCCATCTTGGAATATGCCCGCTGTGCCATCAGGGAAGAAAAAACCAATGGATGGAAAAACCTGCTCACTCCGTATATTCAGGGAGTCACATGACCTCACTTTTTGCAGCTGAAACATATTAATTATTGCAGTAATTATCCAATGGAAGGCTTGCACCTATTTCTTTAGTCGAGGTGGCGACTTTGTTTGACCAGGCAGTGTATTTTGGGCACATTTTAAATAAATGTGTTGCCTCAGTTACCCTGGCAAATTTCCCAAGATACGTGCATAATACCCAGAATGCATAAGACTACAATGGATTTGAAGGTGTTGGGACCCTAATCCCACCACCTACTGTATATGAAAACAGTTTTTACAGTTAGTGCAGTATATTCATTTACGTTCTCACCATTCGATGGATAATGTTAAAGAAGAATGGATAAAGGTTGACTTCAGTTTTGCTTATTTTAAAAAATCCCCTTTTAGATGTTACAAACATCTGAATAACCCGTTATTTATGTAGCACATTATCGGTGAGATGGGGACACGTTTTACATTGTATTCAATATACATGATGGGTGCTAAAACATTCAGTATTTACAATGGGTGCTGAATGGGCTGATGTCTTGAACAGTACACAAAATAGGAGTATTATACCGTGATTTATACTCTGGAAGGATACATCAATTCATTTTATAGATATTCATAGCAGATAATTTACTAGATCTGTGAACTCGTGAATCCTATTTGTCTCACCTTAAAACTTTTTAAACTCTTAGTCTTTTTAATGGAAAATCAAATTTCGCAACAGGGTTCGGCAATCTATCACAAAAAAAATGCTGCGTCACAATTCTAATACTAAATGGTGTATGGGAATTTTTACTTCTATAAGACGTGTCCTTGGATGAGTCATTTACCGCTGCAGGTAGCGCAACCTGTATGTGAAATATGCTTGTCTCAAAGTATATTTGCAGTGTTTCTGTCTTTAACCTCTTCACTACCAAGTTATTTTCCATACAAATACTGCCAGGCTACTCGGTGGATTTATGAAGAAGAACTTTGCATTAGCCATACAGTTACCTGCGCCTTGCTTCTCCCCGCATCACCTCTTCCCATGATAGACTGCAGGATTTCTCACGCACAGCCCCATCCTCTGGAACGCTCTCCCTCGTACTATTAGACTTAGTTTCCCTTCCTTCAAACGCTCCCTTAAGTCATTCCTATTTAGGGAAGAATACCACCCAACTCACTGATGCAACCGGCCCATCACTCCCACCAGGCCATCCATCTCATCTTGCAGTTCATCACTCTCACCTTGCAGTCCATCAATCCCACCAGTCCACCACTCTCACCTTCCAGTCCATCACTCTCACCTTGCAGTCCATCACTCCCACCAGTCCATCACTCCCACCAGTCTATCACTTTCACCTTCCAGTCCGTCACTCTCACCTTGCAGTCCTCTCCTCCTGTTTCCACCCCAACCCTTCCAGATTGTAAATTCCCACGGGAATAGGGCCCTCGTTTCTTCCTGTACTGGTTTGTCAAAATGTTGTTCAATGTATTGTGACTCTGTCTATAATGCTGGTGCTTCACAAATGAATAATAATAAATAATAATAATGTGCTTTAAAATCTCTAAAGCACATTTTCAAACAACATGCCCTATTTGAAAGGGAGATAGCACCATATACTGGCCAAATAATGCTTTTTTAGTAGAGTGTACCTTTAATGTTGACAGCTCCAAAGAAAAAGTACACTTACTCCAGTGTCATACAAAGGCCATAAGCAGAATTTAGAATCCGTACTCTTATGACTTATTGTGGGCTTATTGTTCATGGTGGAATCATAGGTCAATCTGAAATGCTCTTAGCGACCTCACATTGAGGGCACATTGTCTGATGATAAACATAAGCCAAGCTATCTCTCACTATGAGTAACTGCACTTCTTTTGGACAAGAAGCTAAGGTGTCAATACATTATACTCAACCTTGGCTATTCTCAATTTGCACTCTTCTGCTAAATTTGGACTATGAATGGTCATTGAAGAAGTAATACACAGTGAAGTTGAATGAGGAAAAATTACCAGTGGCTCAGTTTTAGACAATCTGTGACTATCTAGCCACAACTAGACCACTGGCTGCACCTCAACAATACGGTTAGATCTTTATGTGTACGCTGTTGGTGTTATAGAAATGGTGGTAATAATAATAATTGAGGGCTGTTTATCCGCAGCAAGATGGTGCACAATGATTCTAGTCAGCCAAAGGTTATTATGCCTAGTTTCTTCTAGGATAAAACATGGAGTTGGTGTCAAGTTGACCATTGTGCGCTGGGTGAATGGATGAACTGGCATGCTTAAAATTCTTCTCTTAATCATTTAAACATATCCATTAATGCTGGACATACGTAAAGCACTTTTGCAATAATTGTGACATGGACTATTATTTGGAGCTTTACACATATAGAGAAGACAAGTAATGAAATGAAATGGAACCCAATATCAGCTCTCTGATGTGTTGGCGAAATGGCATATCCCGAGGTAGACATGTACACAAGCAATACATTTGATTTGGTTTGGACAATTTAGGAATCCAACAATTTTGAATTCTGAAATATTCAGAACCAGCCAATTTGGAATATCGGAAGCCTCCGATATTAGGGATCCGACCATTTTGGAATATTGGAAGTGTCTGATACATCCGGCTGTTTCTGATATTCGGAACATCCTAGTAAACTATAAAATCCTACCCGATGATGCAACAATGGCTCCTGAATGATGCAAAGAATGACACATTTGCACCAAAATGATGCACAGAATGAAGCATATTCTGAAAAAATTGATGCACATCTAGGCGTATCAGTATCAATAAAGCTGTTGAGCCTTCCATTATTCAACCAAATATGTCCGATTATATTTGGATCTGGCTAATTATAATTGGATCAGTTTGGATCAATTCTGGATTTTATATTCAGAGAGCGATTCTTTCTGATATAGACGATTAGGATTGACATGAGTCTCTGATTTGCAATTTATTCAGCCGAAAATCCGAATTGATCCCCATCGCATATGTCTAACCTGAGGTGGTAAAGGGCAACCCTAGATGCCAATGTATGCCTCTAGGGGCTATAGGTTTGCAAACACAGAGATGCCTGTCAACATTTTCATAACTGCGCTCATCCTACAAGTATAAACATAATCCATTGCAGAGGCCTGACCAATGAATGGCCACAGGGTGCGCACTGGGAGATTAACTCACTGCATCTCTGATTCCCACCCCAGAGGAAAAGAGGAAAAAAATATATTTTCATGCAAGCTTACACACCTTAACATTGTAGGGTCTGGGACCTGCTCCCCATTGACCCTACCTAAGAGTAACCCAAAACTATGCTGTTGTGTTTTTGGCAACAAATATTGTTCATGGTAACATGATCATGTCTTAATACATGATGACTACTTTTTAGAGACACCTACAGTCAGGTCCAGAAATATTGGGACATCGACACAATTCTAACATCTTTGGCTCTATACACCACCACAATGGAGTTGGAATGAAACAAACACAATGTGCTTTAACTGCAGACTGTCAGCTTTAATTTGAGGGTATGTACATCCAACTCAGGTGAACGGTGTAGGACTTACAGCAGTTTGCAGATGTGCCTCCCACTTGTTAAGGGACCAAAGGTAATGAGACATAATAATAATCATAAATCAAACTTTCCCTTCTTAATACTTGGTTGCAAATCCTTTGCAGTCAATCACAGCCTGAAGTCTGGAACGCATAGACATCACCATACGCTGGGATTCATCCCTGGTGATGCTCTGCCAGGCCTCTACTGCAACGGTCTTCAGTTCCTGCTTGTTCTTGGGGCATTTTCCCTTCAGTTTTGTCTTCAGCGAGTGAAATGCATGCTCAATGGGATTCAGGTCAGGTGATTGACTTGGCCATTGCATAACATTCCACTTCTGTCCCTTCAAAAACACTTTGGTTGCTTTTGCAGTATGCTTTGGGTCATTGTCCATCTGCACTGTGAAGTGCCGTCCAGTGAGTTCTGCAGCATTTGGCTGAATATGAGCAGATAATATTGCCCGAAACACTTTAGAATTCATCCTGCTGCTTTTGTCAGCAGTCACATCATCAATAAATACAAGAGAACCAGTTCCATTGGCAGCCATACATGCCCACACCATGACACTACCACCACCATGCTTCACTGATGAGGTGGTATGCTTAGGATCATGAGAAGTTCCTTTCCTTCTCCATACTCTTCTCTTCCCATTACTCTGGTACAAGTTGATCTTGGTCTCATCTGTCCATAGGATCTTGTTCCAGAGCTGTGAAGGCTTTGTTAGGTGTTGTTTGGCAAACTCTAATCTGGCCTTCCTGTTTTTGAGGCTCACCAATGATTTACATCTTGTGGTGAACCCTCTGTATTCACTCTGGTGATGTGAAGTCTTCTCTTGATTGTTGACTTTGACACACACACAACTACCTCCTGGAGAGTGTTCTTGATCTGGCCAACTGTTGTGAAGGGTGTTTTCTTCACCAGGGAAAGAATTCTTCGGTCATCCACCACAGTTGGTTTCAGTGGTCTCCCGGGTCTTTTGGTGTTGCTGAGCTCACTGGTGCTTTCCTTCTTTTTGAGAATGTTCCAAACAGTTGTTTTGGCCACGCCTAATGTTCTTGCTATCTCTCTGATGGGTTTGTTTTGTTTCTTCAGCCTAATGATGGCTTGCTTCACTGATAGTGACAGCTCTTTGGATCTCACCTTGAGAGTTGACAGCAACAGATTCCAAATGCAAATAGCACACTTGAAATGAACTCTGGGCCTTTTATCTGCACATTGTAATTGGGGTAATGTGGGAATATCACACACCTGGCCATGGAACAGCTGAGAAGCCAATTGTCCCATTACCTTTGGTCCCTTAACAAGTGGGAGGCACATCTGCAAACTGCTGTAAGTCCTACACCGTTCACCTGAGTTGGATGTACAGACCCTCAAATTAAAGCTGACAGTCTGCAGTTAAAGCACATTGTGTTTGTTTCATTCCAACTCCATTGTGGTGGTGTATAGAGCCAAAGAATTGTGTTGATGTCCCAATATTTCTGGACCTGACTGTACATCATTGGGGCCAAGTTGAAAGCCTTGTCAATCACATTCTGATGGTGTTTTTGACATGTTTTTACTGTAAACAATGACACGGCTAACTACATACAACTCTTTTATTATCAGGGCTTTGTGTGTTTGATTGAAGCTTCTCCTATTGATACAGTTTTAAAAAAAGTTATGTGTAAAAACAGAGGCCCCTATTACATATCTAACGCTAACAAGTGAGCGTGAGCACTACCGTTAGCTGCGGTATTAGCTGCCTATTACAATCCAAACGCAAAAGGGTTAAAAAATCCATTTGCTTTTGGTACCTTGCGCTTCTCAGCGCGAGGTCACTGCACTATGCGCTCCCTATACTTAACATGGGGAGCGCAAAGCGTTAATCAGCGCTGAATTACAATGTCCCAACGCTGATTAACGCCTGGCTCTGGTCAACGAAAAGTTAACCAGAGCCAGGACCTGGTGTTAACGGATTCCACTGGTGCAGAATCTGTTAACACCAGCTTGAAAAAAAAAAATGCAACATATACTCACACTCTGTCCCGCGGCGAGGACCGCGGCTCCGGTCGCCTCCTCTGGCAGGCGGGAGCAGGGAAAGACAGGGGGAAAAAGTCCCCCCTGTCTCTCCCTGCGTATCACTACGACGACCGGCCGGATCTCGCGATGCGAGACCCGGCCGGTCACGTGACCGGCAGAGAGAACCTCAATGGAGTCCTATGGACTCCAGCGAGTGGATGCTCGCGGCTGCGCTCAGCGCTGCCGTGAGTATCCATATTTTTAACGCTCAATAACAATGCAGGCAGCACTGTTTGCGCCTGCATTGTAATCTGGTGTTAAAACGCGGACGCAAGGGGAGAAACTGCGGGCGCAGTTTTTCCTCCCCTGTGCCTGCGTTTTAAAGCTAAGAGCGCTATAGGGGCCAGACTGTTTCACGCGTGTGATACTACATTAATTTATATGATCTACAATAAAGTTGACCGAGATAATCAGGGTTATCCAAAGAGATCCGAATTGCTTGAGAAAGGTAACCGAACGCTGAAAATCAGCGTTCGGTTGCCTTTCCTGACCATTCGGCTATCCAGAGAGCAGGCAATTCGCCAAATCCTGGCGAATTGCCTGAACATACGGTGCCTGTTCGGTACCTGTTCGAGGGCAGTGAAATCCCCATGAAAAAGCACTGCTTCGGCTATTCAGAGAACAAAAACCAGCAGTGAAAGGTTCCCCTAATGCCCTGTCATTCGGTGGTTTAATTCGGCAAATTTATTCAGGAGAATCCCATAGGCTTCAATGTTAAAAATATTCCCGTTTTAATTCAATATCTAATAAACCGTTCATTATAAAATTCTGCAGCAAAAAGTCTCTTTATTTATAGATTTTTTAGGATATTTTAAGCTTTTTTTTTTTTTTTTTTTTAAAAGTCCGATTTTTTTTTTATTTTTTTTTTCAGTTTACTTATTTTTTTTGTAACAGCCCTCTGTATTATCATTCCCTGGACCTCCTGTGAAAATTTCAGACATTTTCGCTCAGTAGTTTCTTTGCAAACAGCGTTTCATTTTCCCAGATTCATACAAATGGTTTTTCTAATTTATTCACTGCCTCCTCTACGTCACAGCTGCTTCGGCTCTGTGTGATTCGGCTCCTGTTCGGCTCCTGTTCGGCTCCTGTTCGGCTTTTCCGAAGGTTAATCCAGATGTTTTTGCTTGTTTTCAGCGTGCATTCGGTTAGTTTTCGTCAGGTTTGCGGTGACTTTTCCCTGCAATTCGGGGACCCTGTGCTGTTTGCTGAATACACCGCAGGGTCACCGAAATGGGATCGGCAAAAGGAACCGAATTGAAGAGAACGAAAAGTCACCGAACGTGCGGTGACTTTTCGAATCTCTTTGGATAACCCTGAATGTCTTCTTGTAAGCATCTCCCCACAAACGCAGAAGAAGTGCATGAAAAAGCAACTGCTGGGGATTTTTGGAAATCAATCCTGCTCAGTAAAAATTATTCTGCATCTTTGTTACACTGTGCCGGAGTACAACTGAGACTTTCTGTGCACTTTTTATATCTCGTCCTTTCCCGGCAGATGGTCTTCTCTCAGTAATTTCATTGTGGGACTACTATTTTGACAGTGAAAAAATGCCGAATCTCTGCAGTGAAATGGAAGTCGGAATGAATCATTAATAAATTCCCTGCTGCTTTCTGTGATTGTATTCAACTTTACCGTGCGGCTTGCTCACATAAAACTGTCTCTACAAAACGAAACTGGCAATACTTATGAAGATAATCCATAGTTAAATGTGCTTATTTCTGTTTATTTGTTTTGCAAAAAAAGTCTAGCAGGACAACATTCTCGTTTAGTTTTAAGCCGACTTGCAGGACCATAAAGCAAGCTAGTTAAATAATCCCATTTGTTAAACGCTAACTGCGTGCACATTCAAACATATCACGTTTACTGAATGATGTCTACTTTAGTTAATAAGACCATGTGCTTTCAAGTCAATCTCTAAATTCAATGTGGAAAGAGTAGAGGCAGCTCTGCGTTACTTCAGAAAGGTGCCACACAGGGGTTTGATGCACAGGATGAGTGTCAGACCTCACCCAGACGTGTCAGCTAGAGATGTGCATTCGTTTCTGAAAAATTCGGAATTTGGAACGAAATTTGATAATTTGTATTTCGGAAGTACTTCCGAATAACGAATCGATACAAATTCGAAAAAAAGCGAAACAGTAAATACCAAATTTATTTTGTTTTACACTGTGTCATCATCATAAAAGAATAAAAACCTATCAAATGGATATCAGCTATTGAATTTGAAATCGATTCGAAATTTCAAATCAATCCGAAACCAAACGAAATACGAAACGAAATTAGTTACGAAATTCCAAAAACGAAATTATTTATAAACGTAACAAAACGAAATTAAACAACACAAATTTTTCAGCCATGCACATCCCTAGTGTCGGCTCAGCCCGCTCTCAGACCTTGATCCGACGTCCGGCATTCCTCCTCTTCCTGCTGGGACCTGGCACACTCAGTACAGCCAGAGCCCCAGTTCTGCGATGTGCACATGAGCCATCGGCCGCCAGGGCCCTTTGTACTCCCGACGGCCTGTCTCGTATGTGACATCACAGCACAGGTGATATAATTTGCTGCTCAGTGATTGCACGATTCAGTCTGCATTTCCCCAAGGAAACCCTTAAAATCTGGCTTGGTACTGCGACCTGAGGACCAGGGATTCGAACCTTTGAACTAGATCACAGTGACAGTGTCATACAATACAAATGGCTTTTAGACATGTCAGTTTCATTTAGTTCCGAATCAAAATTCAGACGAAATTTACCCGATTCGTGTTTCGGAAGCACTTCCAAAATCCGAATCGGATCCGTACGAAACGAAAACGGAAAAACGGAACGAAACGAAATGAAACAAAACGAAAAATGGAACGAAATGAAATGAGACGAAACAAAATTAAACGAAATACAACGTAATGATCTGTTTTTCGGACTTAAGTCGTTGTATTTTGTGGTGCATTCCGAAAATGTTTAACAATTTCCCCCCAAAAATCCTGAAAAATGCCTAAAAATAACCTAAAAAAATAAATAAAGGGACTTTTTGCTGCAAATGAAAAGAATAAACTGTTGAATACGGGCCAAATTACACTACTAGCGCTAAAACGCGGGCGCTAGGGAGGAAAAACTGCGCCTGCAGTTTTCCCCCTAGCGCCAGCGTTTTAGCGCTAGATTACAACGCAGGCGCTAAAGAAGCTGCCTGCATTGTTTGCGGGCGCTAAGCCCCAAAATGCGCGCGGCAGCACTAAGCAAACTCGCGCGCATCCTCTCAATGGAGTCCAAAGGAACTCCATAGGACTCCATTGAAGCAGATGCCGGCGGTCACATGACCAGCCGGATCTCGCCTTGCGAGATCCGGCCTGTCAGCGTAGTGATTCACAGGGGGAGACTGGGGGGACTTTCCCCCCAGTCTTTCCCTGCTTCCGCCGGATTGAGGAGGCGGTCAGAGCCACGGTCAGAGCCGTGGGACAGGAGGTGAGAATATCGAATTTTGTGGGGAGTTTCTGGATGGTGCTAACGGCTTCTGCAGAAGCGGAATCTGTTAGCACCAAATCCAAGCTCTGGTTAACTTTTTTTTAACCGCAGCCGGACGTTATTCATTGTTAGGACTTTGTAATCCAGCGCTGATTAACACTTTGTGTTCCCCATGTTAAGAATAGGGAGCACAAAGTACAGTAACCTCGTGCTGAAAAGTGCAAGATACCAAACGCTAACGGATTACTTAACCCGTTTGTGTTTCGATTGAAATATGCGGTAAATACTTGGGCTAACGTTAACGCTCACGCAGATGAGCGCTAACGTTAGCGCCAAGTATGTAATTTGGCCCTAAATATTTACTAAAAACATGGATTTTTTTACATTAAAAACTATAGGATTTACCTGTCGAACGAAACGAACCACCGAAAATCAGGGTTGGAAACATTCTGAAATAACTAATAAAAAGGAAATACAAAATAAAAACGAGATATGAATTGATCCGAAAAATGAAATACCAATAAAATTACGAAGTAACCCAAAATATGAATTACTGATAGTCTGAACCAATGAATGAATACAAAGTACCAAATCATGGTAACATAACGAATGAAACGAAACACAATAGAAATGGAACAAAATGATGCAAAACGGAACAAGAAAAAAAAAACGAAATGAAATGATACGAAACGAAGCAAAATTTTTTTTTTCCCGTGCACGTCTAATATTAGAAACATAGAAACATAGAAAAATGTCGGCAGATAAGAACCTTTCGGCCCATCTAGTCTGCCCAATTACATGGATACTTTACCTGGATTTATCTTTTGTTTAGGATAGCCTTATGCCTATCCCATGCCTGCTTAAATTCAATTACTGTTTTGGCCTCTACCACTTCAACTGGAAGGCTGTTCCATGTATCCACCACCCTCTCAGTAAAATAATGCTTCCTGATGTTACTTTTAAACCTTTGCCCCTCTAATCTAAGACTATGTCCTCTTGTTTTGCTACTTTGTTTCCGTTTAAATATACTCCCTTCCTCTACCTTGTGGATTCCCTTTACGTATTTAAATGTTTCTATCATATCTCCTCTGTCTCGTCTTTTTTCCAAGCTGTACATGTTAAGATCATTAAGCCTTTTCTGGTAACTTTTCTCCTTCAAGCCGTACACCATTTTAGTAGCACTTCTCTGAACTCTCTCTAAGATGTCTATATCCTTCTGGAGATACGGTCTCCAGTACTGCACACAGTACTCCAAGTGAGGTCTCACCAGTGCTCTGTACAGTGGCATGAGCACTTCCCTTTTCCTACTGCTAATACCTCTCCCTACACAACCAAGCATTCTGCCAGCATTTCCTGCTGCTCTATTACATTGACTACTTACCCTTAGATCCTCTGAAATAATAACCCCTAAATCCCAACCCTCAGATGTTGAGGTTAGGACTGTATCAAATATTCTATATTCAGCCCTTGGGTTTTTACGTCCCAGGTGCATTATCTTGCACTTATCCACATTAAAACTCAATTGCCACAACTCCGACCATTTTTTTAGTTTACCTAAATCATTTGTCATTTGGCTGATCCCTCCAGGAACGTCAACCCTGTTGCAAATCTTTGTGTCATCAGCAAAAAGACATACTTTTCCATTAATACCTTCTGCAATATCACTAATAAAAATATTAAATAGAATGGGTCCAAGTACTGACCCCTGAGGTACCCCACTGGTAACAAGACCTTGCGCCGAATAAACTCCATTTACCACAACCCTCTGTTGCCTGTCACTCAGCCACTGCCTAATCCATTCAACAATATTGGAATCCAAGCTCAAAGATTGCAATTTATTGATAAGCCTTCTATGCGGAACAGTATCAAAAGCCTTACTGAAATCTAAATAAGCAATGTCTACGGCACCACCTGTGTCTATTATTTGTTACCCAATCAAAAAAACCAATAAGATTAGTTTGGCATGATATTGGCTTTACTGTGCGCCGTACGTTATTTCCTAAAGTGGTTACTTCACTTATAAATGTCTCTTTTCAATTCCATTAATACTTTAGTTCTGTGCAGCAGTTTATATAATTTTACAGTGGCTTAATAAACTTTATGAGTTGCTGTTCACTTTGCTTTTGTTATATCCTTCCAGTTCATTGACATGCTCTGACAGTGTACTGATAATTAAACTGAATGTTAAGCAATATTCTAAGGAAAGCACAAGAGACACTTCAGAGCACTTTTATTTGCTAGACACATCCTAGCGTTAAGGGAAAATGACACTCTAGGCACTGTAACAACTTCATCTCAATCCTTTCACCACCAAGCACTTTTTTTGTTTAAAGTACATTATTGTAACATTTATTTGAAACATGGGATGCGTAGTTAAGACTTAAATAAAAGGAAAAATAACAATTTGCATTAATATTGTTATTCTGAGATAGTTAAATTAAAATAGAAAATGTTTGTTTATTTTTACATTCTTATGCATTTATTTATTCGGTATAGAAATATTGCTGGGGTGAACGATTCTAAACTCTCGATGGTGTCCTTTATCTTGCACAATCTCACACGGGGTCTGCATTATCAGCATACAGGCAGAAATGGCCTTTGTGTCAGATACAGTACATCTGATGCAGATAAATAATAAATATGTTCAGATCTCCTGCTTATGAGGATTTGTAGTGATCATAATGAGATTATTAGCAATGCAGCTTCCGAAAAATACCAATAGAATACAAAAAATAATATCTGTATGTGGCATAATGCCTGTGTATGGCAATTACAGTAACACCTTGTATCTGTACGGTTCAAGGATTTTCAATCATTATAACCCCCTGAATCTTATCCCTGTAAAGCAGTGACTGACCCCAGAGCTCTCCCTGTATTCTGCCAAATCCCTAGCTGCTGTAATGCAGCAATAAAGAGTAGTTGAACATTTTGTTATAGTGAGAGTGGAGGCTGCTCTTTGCAGCTCCTTTACAGTCACACAGGGTCATAGTCCCTATGAGATCTTACAGTGAATGTTGTTTTCTAAATGGAAAACACAGAATTGCATGAAAATTGCACAGTCATAGGGTTTTAAAGGCTTTTCATTTTATTACATTGTAAAATAGTGTATACACAGAGGGCTACATTACATTCTTGGTGCTAACGCTAGCGCTCACCTGAGTGAGCGTTAACGTTAGCCCTGGTAGCCACATCATATTACAATCCAAAAGCTAACGGGTTAAAAAACCTGTTACCGTTTGGTATCTTGCACTGTACTGCGCGAGGTTACTGTACTTTGCGCTCCCTATACTTAACATGGGGAGCGCAAAGTGTTCATTTGCATTAGTATTACAGTATACTAGCACAAACTAACATCCAGCTGTGGTTAGCAAAGACGTTAACCACAGCCAGGACCTGGTGCTAAAGGATTCCGCTGCTGCAGAATCCGTTAGCACCAGCAGTAACCCCCCCCCCAAATGATTCAGATACTCACCTTCTATCCCGCGGCGAGGACCGCGGCTCCAACCACCTCCTCTGTCCGGCGGGAGCAGGGAGAGACTGGGGGAAAAAGTCCCCCAGTCTCCCCCTGCGGATCACAATGCCGACCTGCCGGATCTCGCGAGGCGAGATCCGGCAGGTCATGTGACTGGCACTGTGTGCTTCAATGGAGTCCTATGGACTCCCGGGGCTTAGCGCCAGGTAACAACAGAAGCTACAGCTCCAATAGCCCCACTGTTAATCTTGACCTCTGCTTCTTATTTGAGTTAGAAACAAATTTCCCAAGCAGAGCATAGCAATGGCACTGCTAATAATGTAACTCTAATCGTGGCATATTGTACAAAAGATATGGTTAGGGGGAGAGTGGGAGAAGCATTCATGACACTCAAAAATATAAATGCAGGGTGCCCTGGGAAATTGCATGTTATATACATTGTGAGTTTGTGGCTCCATTTCTTTTTAATCAGAAAAATGTAAAATGTATAATTTACAGACTATCTTATGAAAAACTAGGGGATCATTTATATTATGTTCTTAGGACAATCCAGAGTTATACATAAGACTCTATATAGATCTTGATCGAGTCTACTGAACTATCCGTTTCAGTTCACAATGCTTATCCCGCGAGCTACAAATAATATCTTTTGTCTTCATATAAAACGGAAGCCTCGTTTCTTTCTCACCTGTGAGAAGCCTGCGAGATGCTGTGAGTCGTGTTTTAAAGGAAACGTGTAGAGGAGACAGTTAAGCCTTTTGGGAGGAACACATAATACGCAGTAATGAAAACCGATATATGAGGTGAACGTTGGGTCAAACAAAAACGATAACGATTGTGAAGACTGTATCAAAGTCCGTCTGTGCTTCACGGGAGGATTCGACCGAGCAAGCAGAACAGAAAAAGTGCGGGTAAAAGTTGTTTTCTGTCGGCAGATGTACAAAATATATACCATAAAATGCTTTATACATCTCGTCAGCAAATCGAGAGTTAAAATGTGTAATTAAATCAAGCTTGTTGCTGCGACATTGCAAAGCCGGTTTTCGCTGTGGATATAAATCTAGAGATGTGCACGCATTTTTTTTTTAATTTCGGCTCATTCGGTTTTTTTTAAATTTTCGTTTCGGATCGTTTCGGCCGATTTTCTTTTCGGCTCGTTTTGTTTCGTATCGACTTTCATTTCGTGATATCAGAAATTTTCGGTCTTTCGGATCGTCTGTTCTCGTCATGTCAAAGGGTCTATTTCGTTTTGACTTAGACGAAAGGTATTTCGGATGCTCCGATATTTCGGTCGATACGGTAATTCTGCTGATTCGTTCTTTCAGACATATCGTTTTTTATGAAAGATCCTTTTTTTCTTATGAATATGCATTGCCCAACTTTATTTAATCATATTATATTAAAGTTGTATGAAAGGAAAAAAAATGAACAAAACTATTTACCTCTACAGAATAATGCAGCATATGAATCTGCACACTGCAGGGCAGCACCTCTACAGTATAATAATGCAGCATATGATTCCTCACACTGCCGGGCAGCACCTCTACCGTATAATTAATGCAGCATATGATTCCGCACACTGCCGGGCAGCACCTCTACAGTATAATAATGCAGCATATGAATCCGCATACTGCCGAGCAGCACCTCTACAGTATAATAATGCAGCATATGAATCCGCATACTGCCGAGCAGCACCTCTACAGTATAATAATGCAGCATATGATTCCGCACACTGCCAGGCAGCACCTCTACAGTATAATAATGCAGCATATGAATCCTCACACTGCCGGGCAGCACCTCTACAGTATAATAATGCAGCATATGATTCCGCACACTGCCGAGCAGCACCTCTACAGTATAATAATGCAGCATATGAATCTGCACACTGCAGGGCAGCACCTCTACAGTATAATAATGCAGCATATGATTCCTCACACTGCCGGGCAGCACCTCTACCGTATAATTAATGCAGCATATGATTCCGCACACTGCCGGGCAGCACCTCTACAGTATAATAATGCAGCATATGATTCCGCACACTGCCGAGCAGCACCTCTACAGTATAATAATGCAGCATATGAATCCGCATACTGCCGAGCAGCACCTCTACAGTATAATAATGCAGCATATGATTCCGCACACTGCCAGGCAGCACCTCTACAGTATAATAATGCAGCATATGAATCCTCACACTGCCGGGCAGCACCTCTACAGTATAATAATGCAGCATATGATTCCGCACACTGCCGAGCAGCACCTCTACAGTATAATAATGCAGCATATGATTCCGCACACTGCCGAGCAGCACCTCTACAGTATAATAATGCAGCATATGAATCCGCACACTGCCGGGCAGCACCTCTACAGTATAATAATGCAGCCTATGATTCCGCACACTGCCAGGCAGCACCTCTACAGTATAATAATGCAGCATATGAATCCTCACACTGCCGGGCAGCACCTCTACAGTATAATAATGCAGCATATGATTCCGCACACTGCCGGGCAGCACCTCTACAGTATAATTAATGCAGCATATGATTCCGCACACTGCCGGGCAGCACCTCTACAGTATAATAATGCAGCATATGATTCCGCACACTGCCAGGCAGCACCTCTACAGTATAATAATGCAGCATATGAATCCTCACACTGCCGGGCAGCACCTCTACAGTATAATAATGCAGCATATGATTCCGCACACTGCCGGGCAGCACCTCTACAGTATAATAATGCAGCATATGATTCCGCACACTGCCAGGCAGCACCTCTACAGTGTAATAATGCAGCATATGAATCCGCACACTGCCGGGCAGCACCTCTACAGTATAATAATGCAGCATGTGATTCCGCACACTGACAGGCAGCACCTCTACAGTATAATAATGCAGCATATGAATCCGCATACTGCCGGGCAGCACCTCTACAGTATAATAATGCAGCATATGATTCCGCACACTGCCGGGCAGCACCTCTACAGTATAATAATGCAGCATATGAATCCGCACACTGCCGGGCAGCACCTCTACAGTATAATAATGCAGCATAAAACGAAAAACCAACTGAACCGAATGACCTGAACTGATCCGAATCACCGAAATGATCCAAACGCCGAAATGACCCAAATCATCGAATCGACCCAATTTATCTAATCGACCTGAAAATTTCGAATATTTCGGATTCGGGATGCCCTCGGAAGCACGAAAATGGTAAATTTCGTCTAAAAATCGATTCGGTACGAACTAATTGCACATCCCTAATAAACACAATAAACGATTACCAAATGATTATTTTTGTTTTTATTGTAAGTCACTCTTTTCATTTTTTGCTTATTTCTTATTTTTATTTCATCATGGTTTTTCTTTTGGCATCTGCACGCAATCAAGTACAATTATGCCACAAATCACGATTTGTTTAGAAAGACATCAGCAGCACTCTTGTATTTTTGCTCATCATCAAGGATTGTGCACTGAAATGAGCGAAGGCAAACGTAAATACCGACACAAATAAAATATACAGGGATCACTCTAAACGAATGAAAAAATAGAGAACATACATAGAGCTCTATTGTACAAACAATTGTTGTTAAAAACCCCTGTTGTGAAAATGCTCACAAGATATCTGATTAAATCATGCACATCGATATTGTGTATCCAGCTTCCTCTACAGAACTGCATTTACTTGAACCGATCCTGATGTGAGATTAGAGCCATGTGGCTGCCGCGGTGGGAAGAATAAATCGGTAACTAGGATTAGTTAAAATCAATGATTTATTCAGCAACACAAAAGGACAATGATTCTGACGCGTTTCGTAGCTTCAATGCGACTTTCTCGAGGAAAATGTCAGAGAATCAGAAAGATTTCGGTTGTGTTGAGAAAGAAGACACATGCAGGGTAATTCAAAGAGAATCAAAAAGATCACACACAGCGAAGCCGCCAAAAAAAGCCAACACCTCAGACGAAGGCAGTGAATAAATTAGCAAAACAGTTTGCTTGAATGTTTGAAAAGTGAAACACTGTTTGCAAACAAACTACTGAGCGAAAATGTCTGAAATTTACATATGAGGCCCAGGGAATGATAATAAAGAGGGCTGTTACAGAAAAAATAAGTAAAGTTAAAAAAGAAAAAAAAATCTGAATTTTTTAAACAAAAACAAAAAACCAGAACAATGCTTAAAATATCCGAAAAAATCTATAAATAAAGAGACTCTTTACGGCAGAATTTTATAATGAATGGTTTATTAGATATTGAATTAAAACAGGAATATTTTTAACACACACAGTCTATGGGATTCGCCTGAATAAACCTGTCGAATTAAACCACCGAATGGCAGGGCATTTCGGGAACCTTTCACTGCTGGTTTGTGTTCTCTGAATAGACGAAGCAGTGCTTTATCATGGGGATTTCACTGCCCTCGAACAGGCACCGAACAGGCACCGTATGTGCAGCCAATTCGTCAGGATTTGGTGAATTGCCTGCTCTCTGGATAGCCGAATGGCCAAGAAAGGTAACCGAATGCAGATTTTAAGCATTCGGTTACCTTTCTCCAGCCATTCGGATCTTTTCGAATTACCCTGTGTGTACACTGAGTAGCATTTTTTGTCCAATGTTCAAATTGTGGTGCAATCAAAAAATCATATTCTCTTGGTTTCCATGGCAATCAGTCAAATTTTAGAACTTTTGTTTTAGAACGGCTTTTTAAAATAATCTTTTTATGTTGTCAATTATTTACATCCACTCCGACATAATTGACTCGGAAGGGTAAATCCCTCTGTCTCTTAGAGTTAAGTTACATTTCTAGACCAGTTCCATGGTAATGACCTTGTCAATTAAATCACCTGCAACACTAGCCCCTTACTCAACCTGATGGGGAAAGAAATCACTAAATCCATATACTTGTTTATGATCTCCTCATTATATCTTCTTTAGGAGATGTCTTTGCTATGAGCAGGAGAATAGATACGCTATATTGGTTCCACTCTTTTTACAGCATCTAGTATTATGTTAACATCATAACTGTTCAGTGGAGGCCTGTCCAGTGGGTCTGTAGGGGCAGCGCCCCACCAGGTTTTTAGCATAAATGAATATAAAATAGTTTTAAAAATCATTTGTATGATAAGTCAAGATTACTATTTTTTTTCCTGGGATTTTGAGAGAATAGGAATGGCAGAGAAGCTGTCAGAGGTTTTTCTCTAAATCTGGATAATGTTTGCATATAGACATATTTTTGCCCTCAGGTAATTAATGATTACAATTCACGCTATTTTTTTCACTAACTAAACACAAAACAAATCTTAAAAATCCAATATATTGAACTGAAAATTATGTTAATCATATCTTTCTGACTGCACTATTTTTATCTTCTATTTTTCCTCTCACTTAGGGTTCTTTGTTATTTAAAAGTGATTAATCAATGATTGCTGCACCCCACTTTGTTTCATTTGCAATCTAATGAATAATACAGCGGCCTTTTCAACTAGTGTGCAAGCACTCCTAACAACAATGGCTGCCATAACTTGTGTAGTGCAATAACACACTTTATAGAGCTAGTAAAGAGGTGTTATTTTGATCAAGAGACTTGGCAGACAGCTAATCACAGACAAACTAACTTCGTGGCAAAATTCCCAAAATCCTCAAGCACAGCGTCATTCACCTGTGTCAATCATAAAATCATTACAGAAATCCATGAAAACATGTCAAACCTTGTCTGTGCATGGTTCATAGAAGCCAGATCACAGCGTATTGAACAGAAGAGGAGTTGAAGCACAGCACAGCTTTTACTTTTGATTTAGACAGATTTACAGATTTTTTTCTTTTTTTTGTGAAAGGATTTTACCAGGAAGGATACATTGAGATTTCTTTCGTTTTCAAGTATGTCCTGGGTGGTGAGTATGTACCGTTAGGTGTCTTGCCCAAGGACACTTACTGGAGAGGTGCTCTGGGCAGGATTTAAACCTGTGTCTCCACAGTCATAGAGCAGTGATGTTACCTCTACTCCACCCAGCCGGTGACCCAAAGACAGTGTGTAGAGATAATTGAAGGTGAGTGGGAGTTTGTGAAGGATGGTTAGCGGGAGGCAGAGAGAGATTGCGTAAGAGTAAGAAAAGGGAATTGAATTGAACTGGAGAAGAGGAACTGGAGAGGAGAGTTGAATAGGAGAACAAAGAGTAGATTTGAATGGAAAGGGGAGAGTTAGATGGTAAAAAGAAGAGGAGAGAGGACTTGGATAGAGAAGAATGAAAAGGGGGTGTTGCAGGTGGGAAAGGTTAGGCACACCCGGAAGAATGAAATAGGGGTGGGAGAAGCAGGCTCAAACATCTCCATTGCAATCTGGAAGAAAGTGGGACACTGTCCATAGCTTAGAAGCTGTGTTATCCAAGTCTGGGTCTCAAGACCCATTTATAGGCCAGATTTTAAGGATTTCCTTGGGGAAATACAGACTGAATCCTGCAATCACTGAGCAGCAAATTATATCACCTGTGCTGTGCTTTAGATATCTGGCAAACCTGGCCTGTAAATGGGTCCTGAGGAGTTTAGAAACTCTGGCCTAGAGTACAGTTGGAGTGGACATTACCTCATCCAGTAGACCAGCTACACTATAGTAAGGACTGTTCAACCATTGGATGCAAAGACAACATGTGATTTTAATATTAGGAGTTTAGTTATATGGTAGAGACTACAGTAGCTCTTGAAGAAGTCGGAAGATGAAACGTGTCGAGCTGCCCTGATTTGTTACTGGTTTACTTGCGTTCATCCATTTAATGGTCCCGCTGGATACGCCACACTTGGGAATTCTCCTCCTGAGGGCTGGATCACCATCAGCTTTATTACATCGTGGAGGCTCCCTTGGCTAGAACCTCAAGTGAAATAACGACTTCTGGCCACTCAATCCAGAGATGCGGTGACTATTAGGGATGGGCGTTCGGTTCGATTCGAACATGAGTTTGAATCGAACATCGGTCGTTCGAGTGTTTGGCGAACACGAACATTATGGGATGTTCGCAGTTTGTTCAACCGCGGACATTCCATAATAAAAATTGCGCCCACAGGTCTCCTAAATGTACCGGCAGCTCCCGGTACATTTAGGAGACCTGTGGCTGCGGCCCCCGGCCCTGTAACTCACCTGTCCTGCAGCTGTCCCAGCCTCCTGTTCCCCGGTCCGTCAGCTCCTCCGGTCCGTCTGGCCGCGGCTCCTCTGCCCCACGTCTTCATGCTGAATGATCTGATTGGGTAAAGTCCTGCGCCTGACCTGGACTTTGCCCAATCAGGGCTCTAATTCAATATTGAGCCCTGATTGGGCAAAGTCCATGTCAGGTGCAGGACTATGTCCAATCAGAGCTCAGCATGAAGATGAGCTTTAACCCAGCTCTGATTGGTTAAAGTCGGTGCAAGACTTTAACCAATCAGAGCTTGGTTAAAGCTCTGCCCCACGCCTCATCTTCATGCTGAGCTCTGATTGGGCAAAGTCCTGCACCTGACCTGGACTTTGCCCAATCAGGGCTCAATATTGAATTAGAGCCCTGATTGGGCAAAGTCCAAGTCAGGCGCAGGACTTTGCCCAATCAGATCATTCAGCATGAAGACGTGGGGCAGAGGAGCCGCGGCCACTGGACCGGAGGAGCTGACGGACCGGGGAACAGGAGGCCAGGACAGCTGCAAGACAGGTGAGTTATGGCGGCTGGGGGCCACAGGTCTCCTAAATGTACCGGCAGCCGCCGGTACATTTAGGAGAACCGTGAACACATTTTGCGTGTTCGGCCCCCATTGATTAACATTGTGTTCGAGTTCGTATTCGAACATTTCGGCCGTTCGGCTGTTCAAATACCAAAACACAGGCGTGTTCGGCTCATCCCTAGTGACTATCGGATGTTTGTTAATCTATGCTGTTTTGCACACATTTTACTTCACTGTGTGCCACTTCCCTTGTGAGTGGTTCCTTTGTTTTATCGATACGTAAATAAATTGTTTTACAGTTTTATGCTATGATGCGCTTGTATGCTTTGCATTTTTAGTTTTATACCCCAAAAGGTTGTTCTGCTAAAAACCAGGAGGTTCATTTGTCATACTATCAACTTATGTAAGTTGTTTCTTCTTGGTGTTATCACTGCATGCTCCAACTGTTTGTATATGGTAGAGACTAGACAGATGATGGGGTAACCATTCTGCATAAAGGGGTGCAGCTAACAATGTGGATACACTTGTTTACCTCTACATCATTTTTGGGGAAGGGAGAGAGATTTTGGCATGAACATCAGTAGTCAATGATATATTTCAATGTGTCAGTTGGATACAGCGTTGGGGTACCATAAAGGAAATATATTAGACATATAGGGGTGCTTTTATATGTGTTAGTAGGTGGTCTGTATTAAATAGCATGATTGCTCTTTATTGACATCTTAAGACCTCTGGGCTCCTGTGCCGCCTTCAGAGCAGAAATGTAATGTGTTTAGAGACGACATCTAGTGGCCGTTTATTTTTACAGCACCCTGGTATTCAGCCTTCCCAGAATTCCTATAGGCTAAGTCATGTGCTTCCCTCACTATTACAGGGGATTGTGGGAGAGAGGCCACCATTTCCTTCACCACAGGAGCTGGAAGGAACACCTCATTACAATCTCTCCCCCTATTGAAAGCATCGTCGGTAAGGTTATGGTCTAAATTCCTCCCAGTCACCTTACAGTTTCCCTCAGCTTTAGAAGCACCTTATGTGCTGTAAATTTGTAAACCCTTATATTGCAGCCAGCTGCTTTTCATGTAATCTTACAGGGTTATTCAAAGAGATCCGAATTGCTTGAGAAAGGTAACCGAATGCTGAAAATCAGTGTTCGGTTACCTTTCCTGACCATTCGGCTATTCAGAGAGCAGGCAATTCGCCTAATCCTGGCGAATTGCCTGAACATACGGTGCCTGTTCGGTGCCTGTTCGAGGGCAGTGAAAACCCCATGAAAAAGCACTGCTTCGGCTATTCAGAGAACACAAACCAGCAGTGAAAGGTTCCCCTAATGTCCTGCCATTCGGTGGTTTAATTCGGCAAATTTATTCAGGAGAATTCCATAGACTTCAATGTTAAAAATATTCCCGTTTTAATTCAATATCTAATAAACGTTCATTATAAAATTCTGCAGCAAAAAGTCTCTTTATTTATAGATTTTTTATGATACTTTAAGCATTTTTCTGATTTTTTTTTTTTTTTTTTTAAAAGTCCGATTTTTTTTTTTTTTTTTCAGTTTACTTATTTTTTTTGTAACAGCCCTTTTTATTATCATTCCCTGGACCTCCTGTGAAAATTTCAGACATTTTCGCTCAGTAGTTTCTTTGCAAACAGCGTTTCATTTTCCCAGATTCATACAAATGGTTTTTTCTAATTTATTCACTGCCTCCTCTACGTCACAGCTGCTTCGGCTCTGTGTGATTCGGCTCCTGTTCGGCTCCTGTTCGGCTCCTGTTCAAAGGTTAATCCAGATGTTTTTGCTTGTTTTCAGCGTGCATTCGGTTAGTTTTCGTCAGCTTTGCGGCAGCTTTTCCCTGCAATTCGGGGACCCTGTGCTGTTTGCTGAATACACCGCAGGGTCACCGAAATGCAATCGGCAAAAGGAACCGAATTGAAGAGAACGAAAAGTCACCGAACGTGCGGTGACTTTTCGAATCTCTTTGGATAACCCTGTTAGTCCGGCCTAGTTATAAAACCCCCACGTTTTATATGGACACATCCTGTTTTGTATTATTATCTATGTAAAACACGTATATATTCTGTATCTTTATATCGTATATTTCTGTTTTCCTATAGTTTTACCACATTCCTACAACCAGGGCCGGACTGGGAATAAAAAGCAGCCCTGGAAAATATATTTTAGACCAGCCCTATTTTGTGGTAAGTGCAAACGAAAAGGATACGTATCAGAGCTGCACAGCAATAAAACTCACAGCTGCGGTGTGTATGAGTAGTCTCTCTGTGATCCCCTCTTTCACTCTCTGTGATCCCCTCTTTCACTCTCTGTGACCCCCTCTTTCTCTGTGATCCCCTTTCTCTGTGATCCCCTCTCTCTATCCCTCTGTGATCCCATCTCACTATCCATCTGTGATCCCCTCTCTCTATCCCTCTGTGATCACCTCTCACTATCCATCTGTGATCCCCTCTCTCTATCCCTCTGTGATCACCTGTGACCCCCTCTTTCTCTGTGATCCCCTCTTTCACTCTCTGTGACCCCCTTTCTCTGGGATACCCTTTCTCTGTGATCCCCTCTCTCTATCCCTCTGTGATCCCATCTCACTATCCATCTGTGATCCCCTCTCTCTATCCCTCTGTGATCACCTGTGACCCCCTCTTTCTCTGTGATCCCCTCTTTCACTCTCTGTGACCCCCTTTCTCTGGGATACCCTTTCTCTGTGATCCCCTCTCTCTATCCCTCTGTGATCCCATCTCACTATCCGTCTGTGATCCCCTCTCTCTAGCCCTCTGTGATCACCTCTCTCTAGCCCTCTGTGATCACCTCTCTCTATCCCTCTGTGATCACCTGTGACCCCCTCTTTCTCTCTGTGATCCCCTCTTTCTCTGTGATCCCCTCTCTATCCCTCTGTGATCACCTCTCTCTGTGACCCCCTCTTTCTCTCTGTGATCCCCTCTTTCTCTGTGATCCCCTCTCTATCCCTCTGTGATCACCTCTCTCTGTGACCCCCTCTTTCTCTCTGTGACCCCTTCTCCCTGTGATCCCCTCTCTCTGTGATCCCCTCTCTCTATCCCTCTGTGATCCCCTCTTTCTATCCCTCTGTGATCACCTCTGTGACCCCATTTCTCTCTGTGATCCCCTCTTTCTCTCTCTCTTTGTGATCCCCCTCTTTCTCTCTCTGTGACCCACACTTTCTCTGTGACCCCCTCTTTCTCTGTGATCCTTTCTTTCTCTCTGTGATCCCCTCTTTCTCTCTCTGATCCCCTTTCTCTCTGTGATCCACTCTTTCTCTCTGACCTCCTCTTTCGCTCTGTGACCCTCTCTTTCTGTGATCTCCTTTCGCTCTGTGACCCCCTCTTTCTCTCTCTGTGACCCATTCTTTCTGTGATCCCCTCTTTCTCTGTGATCCCCTTTCTCTGTGATCCCCTTTCTCTGTGATCCCCTCTCTCTATCCCTCTGTGATCCCATCTCACTATCCCTCTGTGATCCCATCTCACTATCCCTCTGTGATCACCTCTCTCTGTGACCCCCTCTTTCTCTCTCTGTGACCCCCTCTTTCTCTCTCTGTGATCCCCTCTCTCCTTCCCTTTGTGATCACCTCTCTCTGTGACCCCCTCTTTCTCTCTCTGTGACCCCCTCTTTCTCTGTGACCCCTTCTCTCTCTCTGTGATCCCCTTTCTCGCTGTGATACCCTCTCTCTATCCCTCTGTGATCCCCTCTCTCTATCCCTCTGTGATCACCTCTCTCTGTGACCCCATTTCTCTCTGTGATCCCCTCTTTCTCTCTTTGTGATCCCCTCTCTGTGACCCCATTTCTCTCTGTGATCCCCTTTCTCTCTCTTTGTGATCCCCTCTCTCTGTGACCCCCTCTTTCTCTGTGATCCCCTTTCTCTCTGTGATCCCCTCTTTCTCTCTGTGATCCCATCTTTCTCTCTGTGATCCCATCTTTCCCTCTCTTTGATCCCCTCTTTCTCTGTGATCCCCTCTTTCTCTCTTTCTGTGATCCCCTCTTTCTGTTACCCCCTCTTTCTCTGTGACCCTCTTTCTCTTTCTGTGATCCCCTCTTTCTGTTACCCCCTCTTTCTCTGTGACCCTCTTTCTGTGACCATTCGTTCTGTGACCCCCTCTTTCTCTGTGATCCCTCTTTCTCTGTGATCCCTCTTTCTCTGTGATCCCTCTTTCTCTCTGTGATCCCCTCTCTCTCTCTGTGATCCCTGCTTTCTCTCTGTGATCCCCGCTTTCTCTCTGTGATCCCTGCTTTCTCTCTGTGATCCCCTCTCTCTCTCTGTGATCCCCTCTCTCTCTCTGTGATCCCCGCTCTCTCTCTGTGATCCCCGCTTTCTCTCTGTGATCACCTCTTTCTCTCTGTGATCACCTCTTTCCCTCTGTGATCCCCCCTTTCTGTGACCCCCCCATTCTCTCTGTGATCCCCCCTTTCTGTGACCCCCCCATTCTCTCTGTGATCCCCTCTCTCACTGTGACCCCCATGGTCTCTGTGTACACATACACACTGATTTAATAATCATTGTCTGCAGTGCCTGCATGTGTCCCTTCCCTGCAGAGTGAGTTAGGAGATGGTAGCTAGGATAGGGAGAAGTGCGTTTTTTTTTTATTTTTAAATTCGAACAGCTACAAAGTAAGGAGCAGGATTTCTACATGTTTAGGGGCAGGGGAGCAGTCAGGCAGTACAGCCAGCAGCTTTACAGCTGTCTCGAGTAGCCTGGCATCCCTGCTCCCTGCTCCCTAACGTGTGTGTGTGTGTGTGTGTGGAGCTAATTTAAAAAAAACAAACGCTGCTTGGGTCCCAGGGGGTATCCCAAACTTACTTTGCAACTCTAGGGCTGGCTGCAGCTGCTGCACAGGCTGGCCCTGCTCTCCCCACTTCTCTCACTCCTTCCTCGTGTTGCAGAGACAGGAAGCTGTGCAGGAGGATGGGGAGGAACAACTGCAGCAGCATGATGAGAGGCTGCCCTGGACAAGTGCTTCATGGATGGGCCGACCCAGAGCCCACCCCCTTCCCTCCCTGTGCACACAGTGTACGCGGGGACAGGAAGAGACGGGTAATAGTAGGGGAGGAGCCAGATTCTAAAGCCTCCTGTAATCTCCAGGCTCCCCAGCGGCCCAAAAACAAAGCAGCCTACCGGGATCCCTCCCGGCATCCCGGTAGGCCAGTCCGGCCATGCCTACAACGGGTTAATAAAACCTCCAGACTGCAAACCGGTCTCAATTATTGACTTGTAGGAGAGGTTTACCTGCCTGTTAAGCTGCACATAGACGCCGGGGGTACGTGGAGTGGGGACAGGACAGCTCCATTTAATTCTACCTGCTGATTTTTTATTTTATTTTGGAAAAAAATATCAGCTGCTCGTGGACAATATTTTTTTCAAAATAATGGCTGATTCAATTGAAAAAATTTGTCCAGATCTGCTATTCGAAAAATACCATTGGTCTGAAAAAAAGTGGGGTGTGGCTTGAAAAAAAAGCTTATTTTCGGACAGCATCATACAGGTTTGTGCCTTTAAATATTGCTATTAGGAAAATCCAAGGTTCCAAAAAGATTTCAGTCTAATTCCTTCAATTTGTCTGCCTGAAAATCCAGTTTTTTTTCAGAGATCAGCAAACCGATAAACGGGACTGGAAGTCTAACGCTAAACCCGATATTTCCACTGAAAAGTATCTCCGTGAGAGCCAATATTCAATCCAAATTTTTATCGGGAATCAAAATGATTACTCCTGATTTGAATCTCCCAAACTGAAAAATGGCCAAAATGTTGTTGAAAATGTTGCCAATTTCTGATAGCAGGCCAAATTAAATCAAGGCCTATGTTAGATATTTATGAGGTTAAACAGTACATTTGAGTCTTAACTACTTAATGCTGCACCATTGTGCTTTATCACATTATTTCTCATAGCACCTTTTGATTTACATACAGGGTTATTCAAAGAGATCCGAATGGCTGCCGGAAGGGAACCAAATGCTGAAAATCCTTTCCTGGCCAATCGGCTATTCAGAGAGCAGGCAATTCGACAAATCTTGGCGAATTGCCTGCACATACGGTGCCTGTTCGAGGGCAGTGAAATCCCCATAGAGAAGCACTGCTTCGGCTATTCAGAGAACACAAACCAGCAGTGAAAGGTTCCCGAAATGCCCTTTTATTCGATGGTTTAATTCGGCAGGTTTATTCAGGCTTCAATGTTAAAAATATTCCAGTTTTAATTCAATATCTAATAAACCATTGATTATAATATTCTGCAGTAAGGAGTCTCTTTATTTATAGATTTTTTAGGATATTTTAAGCATTTTTTGAGATTTTTTTTAACTTTACTTATTTTTTCTGTAACAGCCCTTTTTATTATCATTCATTGGATCTTATATGTAAATTTTAGACATTTTCGCTCTGTAGTTTCTTTGCAAACATCGTTTCACTTTTCAAACATTCAAGCAAACTTTTTTTCTAATTCATTCACTGCATTCGTCTGCGTTGTCGGCTTTTCACGGCTCCTGCTTGGGTTTTTCCAGTGTTTTCGGCGGGTTAATCCAGATGTTTTTGCGGGTTTTGGTGTGCATTCGCCTGGGTTTTGCGGTGAGTTTTCGGCGGGGTTGCAGCGACCTTTCCCTGCAATTCAGGGACCCTGTGGTGGTTGCTGAATACACCGCAGGGTCGCCGAAATGGGATTGCCAAATCGAGCTGAATTGAGGAGAACGAAAAGTCACCGAACGTGCGATGACTTTTCGATTCTCTATGAATAACCCTGATAGTTACATAGGCTGAAAAAAAAGCCTTGTGCTCGAGTTCAGCCTTTCACACATCACCTATTGCTGTTTATCCAAAAGAAGGTAAAAGAAAACAGTCTGAAGTGCTCACCAATATGCAACATACTGGGAAAAAAATCCTTCTTGACTCCAGAATGGCATCAGATTTCTCCTTGGA
This sequence comes from Leptobrachium leishanense, assembly GCA_009667805.1. Taxonomy (NCBI): domain Eukaryota; kingdom Metazoa; phylum Chordata; class Amphibia; order Anura; family Megophryidae; genus Leptobrachium; species Leptobrachium leishanense. Next base: position 42,777,736 of record CM019064.1, read on the forward strand.
TCAAGTAGCTTTTTACCCACATATTAAATATTATAGCCCTTAATATTCTGTGTCTGCAGGAAGTCATCCAATCGTTTTTTAAAAGTCTCTACAGTCTCTGACCCAACCACCTCAACAGGCAGAGAATTCCACAGCTTTATTGTTCTCACTGTAAAATAACCCTTCCAATGCTTTAGGTTGAATTTCCTTTCTTCCAGTCTAAATGAGTAGACCTTGTGTCCTGTGTATAGTCCTGTTAATGAATAGGTTTCCAGGCTCAAAGATCCCTGCTCCCTGCTAGTTTCTTTTATGTTATTTTTCCCCCTCTTTTTTTGATAGTTTAATTCTTTGCTGATCCTCCCTGTTGTAAATTTGTTGCGTGCAATGACTGTCTCTCTAAACTGTGTATTTCTGATTCAAAGCCACACTTCACTTCCATCCTCTCCTTTGCTATCCCACCTGCCCGCCCCACCCAGCCCCTATCCTAATTATATAGGCTCCTTTTTCCAGCTGCTTCACTTCTCTCTCAGTTTAATCTTATGCCCAAGCTCATGGTCTTTCATCATGTAGTGACTGCTATACTCTCGCTGGTAATTATCTTCACACTCCCCCTGCTCCCTTTTGTATCACTTGCCTTAGTCCCTTAGATTGCAAGCTCACGGGATGTCTGGCTGAGCACTTGTATAAAGTGCTGCATTAGCAGGACAATTATCCTACGGGCAGGGTCATCTGTTCCTTATGTTTTATTATTTATTAAGTCACCTGTTCGTGCTTCCCCATTGTAAAGCGCTCCGGAATCTGTTGGCGCTGTATAAGTGAATAAAAACTAATGGTGTAAAGGAGGATAAATAATACTCAGCTTTAGTACTGAAGTCAACTCCCAGGAGATGGTCCACTGCTCCAAAAAACATAAATTGAAGAAAACACGGAGGCTTCAGTATCTGGTGAATACACTGGTCTATATGTCCAGGGGAACCAATCGATGCAAAGCCTGAATATTTTTCTCCTTATTCAGGTATGAACGCATAAAATAAAATAATCCAAATAATTTTAGGATCTTTTATTCCAAATAAAACAATATAAAATGTAAAAATAAATATAAAAGCCTGACGCGTTTCGTCTATTAACTAGACTTTTTCAAGAGTAATGTAATATACAAACAGTCAAAATATGATATTGGTTCCCCTGGACATACACGTATAGACCTGTGTATTCACCAGATACTGAAGCCTCCGTATTTTCTCCAGTTTATGTTTCTTGGTGCTATATAAGTACCTGTAGCTGTAACTTACAAAAAATATAATACAAAAATCTTCCACCTGTTGATAAAGCAATTTTGTCTCTTTCTGCCATTAATAGAAAGGTTTTCTTAAATGGATAATAGCATTCAATTATGCAATAAACATGTTCTTTCATCTACTTCCAACTGCATCATTATACTCTTTGAAAAGCCTTGCCAAATAATGACATTGGAAAAAAAAACACTTCCAGGCGCACCTTACTAAAATTTCCACCTTTTTTAAAACCAAAAATGGCCAATGTGCAAACATCAAATGAATTAATATTTAAACAAAACAGTGGTTATATTATGATAAATGTGTATAACTTAAGGAATACTTATACAGGGTTATCCAAAGAGATTCGAATTGCTTGAGAAAGGTAACCGAACGCTGAAAATCAGCGTTCGGTTACCTTTCCTGGCCATTCGGCTATCCAGAGAGCAGGCAATTCGCCAAATCCTGTCGAATTGCCTGCACATACGGTGACTGTTCGGTCCCTGTTCGAGGGCAGTGAAATCCCCATGAAAAAGCACTGCTTCGGCTATTCAGAGAACACAAACCAGCAGTGAAAGGTTCCCCTAATGCTCTGCCATTCGGTGGTTTAATTCGGCAAATTTATTCAGGAGAATCCCATAGACTTCAATGTTAAAAATATTCCCGTTTTAATTCAATATCTAATAAACCGTTCATTATAAAATTCTGCAGCAAAAAGTCTCTTTATTTATAGATTTTTTAGGATAGTTTAAGCATTTTTCTGATTTTTTTTTTTTATTATTAAAAGTCCGATTTTTTTTTTTTTTTTTTTTCAGTTTACTTATTTTTTTTGTAACAGCCCTCTTTATTATCATTCCCTGGACCTCCTGTGAAAATTTCAGACATTTTCGCTCAGTAGTTTCTTTGCAAACAGCGTTTCTTTTTCCCAGATTCATACAAATGGTTTTTCTAATTTATTCACTGCCTCGTCTGCGGTCTCAGCTGCTTCGGCTCTGTGTGATTCGGCTCATGTTCGGCTCCTGTTCGGCTCCTGTTCGTCTTTTTCAAAGGTTAATCCAGATGTTTTTGCTTGTTTTCAGCGTGCATTCGGTTAGTGTTCGGTGGGTTTACGGCAGCTTTTCCCTGCAATTCGGGGACCCTGTGGTGCTTGCTGAATACACCGCAGGGTCACCGAAATGCAATCGGCAAAAGGAACCGAATTGAAGAGAACGAAAAGTCACCGAACGTGCGGTGACTTTTCGAATCTCTTTGGATAACCCTGATAGTTCAGTGGTGTTTCTTTTTTTTCCCCTTTTCTCAGCATGGGGTCCTGCGATGTAGCTGTTCGGAATCCCAAGAAAAGAGGAGGGGGGAGGGTATTTCTCCACTTGATGTAAAAAAAGGCAGCAGAGCGGCAGATAATTCAATTAAAATGCATTTATTAATCAATAAAAAGGTAGACCTTCAACTATAAAATCAATTGTTAAAATACTAATTAAGTAGCATCAACAAAAACGCGCTTTCACCAATAGGCTTCATCAGTTGTTATCCTGTTATCTGAATGATCGTTCTGTGCAAGAAGTGCAAAAAGTCCAAAAAAATAATGACATTGCTTACCATTTTGGCTAAAAAGGAACAATGAATCAACTTAAATGGTTTGGGATTCAATGACTCAACTAATTGTTGTAGCTATAGTTATCATTAATGCTTGAAGTTGAAGCCACACTATTGTTGCTTTCTCCTCTTAATAATAATACGTACCTCGTCCTCTATCTTTCATGAAAGGCGCATACCAACCTACTAACAAAAGGTAAGTATTCTGAGAAATCCATGAAAATCAGCCAATATTGTTATCTGACAATACATGTTGACCTTTAGCTTGAGCACGTGGTGAGAATAGATGGCAGGTTGGATAATTCTCATCATATTGGCAAGGTTTATAGAAAAACCTTTCTCCGTTCAATAATATCACATCTATAGGTTTTCTGCAAATAATCATATAGTCACAGCAGCGGAGTGCAGCATTCCTTTTGCACATTTGTATCCTTATATGTGCAGTGCACAAATAAATCTTAACCCCTTCACTGCGCGGCGATCTTGAATATATTTTAAGCAGCAGCCTGAGATTGTAATAACACGTTCTGGGGTTATGCTGTATCATTACAAATTAAATTCTTGTGTTGCTAACGGATTTCACTTGCTTGGGGCTCCCCAAGGATTTAGCACCGTGGGAATGATACCTGATGTGGTAACACTTTTTAACCCTTTCACTACCTTGTGATTTTCCAAAAAAACACATTGTCAGAAACCAGAGCTTTTTTTGTAAAATCATTTTTAATTCTACAGTAATAAATTGTTATTACTGTAAATATCCTGTTTTGGCCAGCAGATGGCGCCATCTACTGGCAAATTGAATTACAGAGGTTTGAGCTGCAGGTTCTGTTTTTTTTCTATCCCTGCATCGGCTGCTGGAAGCCCGATATTTCAGAGCTTTGAGCAGCTGATTTTACAGTTTTGGCTGTTTGGGCATTATGCCCACAGGGCTAAAATTTTGGGGGCACCTTCTGCAGCTCAAAAGCAAACAGAACTAGTTTGTAGCAAACAAATTTCATTTGCTTTAGGGCTGCAGATGAGCAGGTCGAGATATCTCGATAATGGGGCACCAGATGGTGCCTTTGAAGCCCAAGATATCTTGATCTTGGTAGTGCAGGGGTTAAATCCAGCTGGGAATGTGTCTAACAGGTCTAGTCACTAAGGCTAGGGTCAGACAGGCGTCATTGGAGAGCGGAAGGACCGCCCGTGAGAGTGGACGTTCCTTCCTCTCGACGCCCATCTGGCCACCTCGCTGAGCGCAGTTAGTGCGTTCAGCACTACAATGCAAGATCCTCCTATGGAGGATAGCACTTTGCAGCCCCGTCAACGAGCTTCCTAGTGCATTGACGGGGAGGCTTTGATAATGGAGGCTTGTTACACCACATTTCATGTGCGTGCACAAGAGTGTGACCGGCCCCGTTGCAGCGTCACTACGATGCAACGGGCACCGGTAAGCACCTCAGTACGGGTGCACATGCAGGGTTATTCAGAGAGCGGTGAAAAGCAGGAGACTGACTGGACAATGGAAAATTCTAGGTCAAAATAGCCAAACCAGAAAAATTCTTCTATTCATCTCACTTTCCAATCGGCTATTTTGACCTAGAATTTTCCATTCTCCAGTCATTCTCTTGCTTTTCACTGCTCTCTGAATAACCCTGATGGTGTGCTTGTCTGACGCCGACATAAAAGGTGAAACTTAGGAGAATTGGCAAGAGCAGAGAACAATCTAGACCAAGTAGCAGATTTGGAAAGTGAGATAAATGAGAGAATTTTTCTGGTCTGGCTATTTTGACCTAGAATTTTCACTTCTCCAGTGATTCTCCTGAGTTTCACCTTTAATCAGGTCTATTCAAAGAAAGGAAGCTCAGGAGAATGACTGGAGAAGTGAAAATTCTAGCAGGGTTACTCAAAGAGAATTGAAAAGTCGCTGCACGTTTGGTGACTTTTCATTCTCTTCAATTCGGTACGATTTGGCGATCCCATTTCGGCGACCCTACGGTGTATTCAGCAAACACCACAGGGACGTCGTAGTGCAGGGAAAAGCCACCGCAAACCCGACGAAAACTCACCGAAAAACCTGGCGAACGCACACCAAAAGCAGCAAAAACATCTGGATTAACCCCGCCGAACACACCGGAGAAACCCAAGCAGCTGCCGATCACAGCGATGAGCAGCTGCCGGAAAAACCCAACACTGCAGATGAATGGAGTGAACAAAAAAACAAAAACAACAATACGCTTGAATGTTTGAAAAGTGAAACACTGTTTGCAAAGAAACTACAGAACAAAATGTCTGGAATTTACATATAAGATCCAATGAATGATAATAAAAAGGGCTGTTACAGAAAAAAGAAAAAACAATTTTAAAAAAAAACGGAAAAAAATTGTCGCAAAAAAATAACGAAAAATGCCTAAAAGATCCTAAAAATTCTATAAATAAAGAGATTTTTTACGGCAGAATATTATAATAAACGGTTTATTAGATATTGGATTAAAACGGGAATATTTTTAACACTGAAGCCTGAATAAACCTGTCGAATGAAACCACCGACCAGCAGGGAACTTCGACAACTTTTCACTGCTGTTTTGTGTTCTCTGAATAGTCAAAGCATTGCTTCTCTATGGGGGTTTCACTGCCCTCGAACAGGCAACGAACAGGCACCGTACGTGCAGGCAATTCGTCAACACTTGGCGAACTGCCTGCTCTCTGGATAGCCGAATGGCCAAGAAATGTAACCGTATGCTGAATTTCAGCGTTTGGTTACCTTTCAGCCACAATTCAGTGCTCTTTGAATATCCCTGTAGGTCAAAATATCCAAACCAGAAACATTCTCCCATTTATCTCACTTTCCAAATCGACTGTTCTTCTAGATTGTTTTCTTCTCCTGACAATTCTCATGGTTTTCACCTCTCTCTGAATAACCCTGAATGAATAGCCCTGTTAATGACATCTCCCCAGCTGATCCTGCATGGAGCTCAGTACTGCAGTAACTCCATTTGGCCTGTAGATGGCATCACCTGCCTGCCAATAGGTTATTAAAGTAAGGAATACATTGTGAATATTCCCAAATATTTATTACAGTATAATTATTAATTAAAATGATTTCTCCAAGAAAACTCTAGTTCCTGACATTGTGGTTTTTTTAAAAAAATCACTTCTGTGAAAGGGTTAAAGGGGTATTGTTCAGTTGTTACCTAAATATATTCTGTGACTAAGTGCATTATGACTCTCTTTAACTCTTTGAAAAATTCAATGGTTATTCAAAAAGCACTGAAATTTCAGGGAAATGATCAGCCTGCCAAAGACCGCCGAATGCCGCCGAACTACAGAAAAAAAAATGGAATACTGCTATTTTTAAAAAGGCTTTTATACCAATAAAAATGCAGGAAAATGTGTGGAAATTATAAAAAAAAAAAAGACCTATAGAAAATAATATAAAGGTCCGTTACCGAATTAAAAAAAAGGCATTAAAAAAAGGAATCAAAAATTTCACTTAAAAAAAATCCAGAAATATACAATAAATAAATCCAAAAAAATAAATAAATAGATAGAAAGGTTTTTTTTGCTGAAACTGAAAAAAATAAACAGTTGGTTCAAAAATTATAAAAACGATAATATTTTTTTACATTGAATCCTATGGGATTCACCTGTTTACACCTGTCGAACTGAACCACTGAAAATCTTGGCATTTCACTGACATTTCTCTGAATAGATTAACCATTACTTCTCTATGGGACAATTTCGCCTCCGCTGAAGATCCCCGATTTGCTGTTTTCTGCATTAAACTGCACGATATTTCGCTGTCAATTTGCCAGTATTTTTCGTGAATAGATGAACGGCCACTAAATTGCATCGTATGGTGAAAATCACTGTTCGATGCCATTCGGTGGCGAGTTTGCCGTTTATTGGATAACTATTTTAGACTGAATAATGCGCTTTTTTTTCTTGCAAAATAAAGAATTGGTTTCAGATGTCTGTTTTTGTGTTCCTTTGCTCTTTTTCTTGATGGAAATCAATTTCTCTCTGCACCGAACAGCATAAACCTTCATCTCCTACTGTGAACACACGCCATAAGGAGCAGGAGGCTGCAATATCCTCCGCAAGCTCCTGAATACATAGGTTTAACTTCTTGTAGTCAGCAAGCTGGTAAAACGTTTAAATTGCTTAAATTCTTTTATCTAGCGGGGGGGCTTTAACCAAGCTTGGCGTAAAATTACACAGAGCCGTAATGGCGCCAGATCACAAGCACAGAGCTTGAGCGGTACAGCATGACGCTTTGAACGCTGTGCTTCATTTTAAATCATCCTATTCCATCCGGGAAGCAAGCTCGGCTGGTGTCTCTGTTGTAGGGCTCTATTACATTCTTCACGAAAAAAATGCATGCGAAGTGTTAAACGTTAACGCGCGTAAATCAACGTTGGTATTACAATCCTCGCGCATTTTTTCATCCGTCAAAAAATACCGCCCGTAAAATGGACGTGCACAAACGCGCGTGCAGCAACGTTGCGTGCAGAAATCAGTGTGCGGACTGTTTTTTTCACATGATTCAGCCAATCAGAATTAAGAACCATAATTGGCTCACGTTAAGTCAATCTGCGAATATATGCTGCATCAATAAAAAAAACACACACAACTTCTCCATTTTATTGGTTTGGGTATGTGTAGAATGTGTAACTATACTTTGCTGTGTATTTTTTTTTGGGCTGGTGTATTTGGTTTCGGCCAGGTTGATAGAATTTGCCATTAACACCAGCTTTTAGGAGTTGCTAAAATTATGCGCTCAAAGGCTGTGCGTTACAAACTGCGCATAGATTGTAATACTATCCGCGTACCAGCGCACAAACGCATTTGCGCTCACAATGTTAAGTATAGGATGCGCGAAGCTCACGCAACGTTTGCACAGGTTCACCCGCGGTAGACGTATACGCGCGTTTGTTGTGCTGACATTGCAATACGACGGTCAGCGCAAAGGGTTTTGCCCCTCGCATTTTTGCGCAGGCGCAAACGTATGCGCGAAGAATGTAATAGGGCCCTTTATGATTGACATCTTCTATACTTTGCATGGGAGACGTTAATGTGCCCCCAGCAGATGGAGAACGAGCTCGGCGTTATTCTGCAAAGAATAATGTTTTTCACTGCAGCACTTAACACATTAATCTAAACCCACCAAATAATCCCATACTCACCTCAGATCCTGTCAGGATTATAGCACTTTGCAGGTACTGCCTTTCAGGTAATGAGTGCAATATGCAGGTCTCAGGGACGCGCACTGTCATTTGGATGGAGAGGGATTATAAGGGAACCAGACAGAGGGCTGTGGGACAGGACACAATAGGACTTACTGGTTTGGCTGAGGGTGATTGGGAAAGCAGTCCTTGTGTCCTTGGTTGAGTGGTTGCTCCTGGGAGAGCACGGTGGGAAGGACAGTTGCTCCTGGGAGAGCACTGTGAGTGTTTGAGGGTCTTGAAGTAGGGGAACACAGTGGGTCTTGGAGCAGGGAAACACGGTGGGTATACTGTAGGTAGGGAAATAGCAGGTTTCTCTGGAGCTTGGTTGAGCTGGTCTTATTCCTAGGAACAATTAACAACAAAGAAGCATGGAGCAGAGGGGGTGTGGAACCTTGGTTGATCAGCCACACGATTGTGTCACGTGACCTGTGGTGTGTGTGTTTTAACTGTTAACTATTCCATGCCCAGAAAGCAGGTCCATGCCCTGACCTACAAAACCCTCACTAATCACCAAATACACCCCAGCCCGTCCCTTACGATCCAACAATGACCTGCTCCGGCTTCCTCATTACTTCTTCACATTCCAGACTGCGGGACTTTTCTCGTGCGGCGCCGACCCTATGGAATTATTATTATTTATTTATATAGCGCCACATATTCTGCAGCGCTTTACAGGATCAGTGTACAAGGAGTTGATACATTGGATACCACACATGGATGAGATGACCTGATTCAGGGGGATCCTGTTCCCGAGGGAACTTACAATCTAGGAGATGTACAAGTATTTTGTGAGGTAGGCGCATCCATATCGTTAGGTGTATTGCCCAAGGACACTCGCTGGTGGCGTCTTCTGAGTGGGATCGGGTCGGCTTTCCGTGATTGTAGCAATGATCAGTGATCTGGTGGTTAGGTTGAACCCGCTTCTCGTAAAGTCGAGACTTCTCCACAGTTGTACCGGAGGGCTGTGCCGAACGGGACCTTGATTTGCTTCTCCACAGTTGAAGGGTAGAGACGTTACCGCTGGACTCCACAGCCGATAGTGTGGTAGGCAAGTATGTACCGTTAGATGTTTTTCCCAAGGACACTTACTGGAGAGGTGCTCCCTTGCAATATCGGACTGTCCCCTATCTGGCTTCATTAAAAAAATCCCTTCTGTTTAGGGAAGCCGACCAACTGACTCCATAACAAGACATCTAACTGACCCAAAAACAAGCCTCACCTCTCCCAGCATTAACTCATCACTGCAGCCCCCACTCCTGTTTCTCCCCCACACCCGTCTAGATTGTAAATTCCCATGGGAATAGGCCCTCATGTCCTCCTGTATCTGCTGGCAGTAATACTGACCTGCCTCCTGTATGTATTGTAAAATTGTCCTGTCTTTAGCCATGACACCTTGTACAGCGCTGCGTAATGTGTTGGCGCTTAATAAATAATAATAAAGGCATTAACCCCTTAAGGACCCCTGACGTACCCTGTACGTCCTGTCCACAGGTCTCCCTTAGACCCGCGGACGTACAGGGTACGTCAGCGGCGCCTAATCCCCCTCCTGCCCGATACTCACCTCCCTCGCTGGATCCCACGGCGATCTGGCAGGGAGGAAGCCTGCCCATGTGATTTCCATGGGCAGGCGAGGCTGATGACGTCGCCACGCTGCGTGGTGACGTCATCAGCAGGCGTCCCCATGCAATTCAATGGAGGGGGGGCTCCTTCGGAGCCCTCTATCTCCCCAACCATTAAATCTAGGGAGATGCCGTTTGCACTGCTGGAGAGGGGAGAGTCTCCCCTTTTCAGCGGTGTATGACATTAACCTTTTTGCTGCCGAATCGCGTTTCGGCAGTAATTGGCGCCAAAACGCGATTCGAACCTGGAGGGGGGCTGACATCTTGGATGTCAGCCAAGCCTCCAGGTCCCCCCCCACCCACTGACAACCTCACCATATGTGTGAGGATGTCAGTGGGCCAGTTAACCATCTAGCTGCCATGTAGAGATAAGGGGATCCTAAGGATCCCTTTATCTCCTGATCCAGATCCAGATCCAGATGCTCCTGATGCAGCTAGATGGTCATATTTGACATCATTTGAAAGGCCTGATTGTGGCCTTTCCAATGATACCAAACATGACCAGGTTTGGTTTTAAAAAAAAAATAAAAAAAATTAAAAAAATTAAATAAAATAAAAAAATTTTTTTTTTTTAAATGTTTTTTTTTTGTCTGGGGGGGTTTAATTAAATAGGACCTAGGCTTTCATCTAAAAATAATTAGCACAAAATGGTCAGAATGAGCGCAGCGCACATAGGTGAACTGTCTCAGCAGTGAAGGGGTTAAAAAGCAAACGCATGTAAATATTGGGTATTTCTAGTCTCGGGACAAAATTTTGAACCTATTTAGCCGGGGTCTTTTTGGGTGGTTGTAGATTTTGGAGATTAAATTACGAAAAAGTGTGTTTTTACAATTTTTTTCATCATATTTCATATTTTTTTTTATAGTAAATTATTGGATATGATGGAAATAATGGTATTTCTAGAAAGTCCATTTAATGGCGGGAAAAAGGGTGTATAATATGTGTGGGTTGAATAAACGAGTAAGAGGAAAATTTGACCTAAACACTAACAGCGCAGAAATGTAAAAACAGCAGCGGTCACTAAAAGACGGATTTGTGTAAAACCGCCCGGTCACTAAGGGTTAAAGACCCACAGGTTTTCCATTTACGTTTTGCCTTTAACTTTATAAACAATGGGTCAGATCACAGCTTTAGAGTTTTTAAGTTTACTATCGCTCTGGTTAAGCTTACACCAAGGTTGTTATAGGGCCTTGGATTTATTAAGGTCAACTTTAAAACGTGCTTGAAATGTACTTTACTCAATGTACTGAATGGTCATTGAAATCACTAAAAACATATATTACGTTTTTACCTGATGAAACCACTTGTACAGTGACTTATCACCCAGGTGCTACGTCCATCACCACTTGGATTCTAACTTACAATTAATCTCAGCCCCTATCTAACGGCGTATCTCGCCCGGCTACAAGCATCATTTGTTCTGTTGCATTTTATTTCTGTGCTTTTCTCTGGTGACATTCAATTCTGTCACTTTTCCAATTAATTGCCCAACTCAATATCTCAATGTCTCAGATCAAAAGCCATCAAACAAGACTGGCATAAATCTTATTGTTTGCACAACAGGTCATGTTTATTACTTTGTGCACTGATTTTTTTTACAAAAATAAATTACAAAACAATGCATTTTGTGAGGTTGTAATCATTTGTTGCAGTTTTTTTCTGCTTTAACCCCTTCACTACCAAGCAATTTTTGTTGAAAAAAAAAAATGTTATCGGAACATTTATTTGAAACATGATATGTGAACAAGTAAATATTTATTTATTTACATATGAAGGATTTTACCAGGAAGGATACATTGAGATTTCTCTCGTTTTCAAGTACGTCCTGGGTTCAAAAACATTGAAATGTTACAGTCGTTACAGAAATACAAAGTGATAAAATGCAAGATATTAAAAAAAAAACAAATATACAGATTAACACAGAAAATAAATATGTAGGAGATATATTCACTATGTTACATGTAGCGTCAAATAGATGTTTCACACAGCAACTGTTATCCGGAGTTAAACATTTAAAATAATGTTAATTTGCTCATTTTTAATTTTCCATGTATTTGTTTATCCTTTACAGAAATATTTTTGAAATATAAGATTCTGAGCTCTAGATAGTGTCCTTTGTCTTACACAACGGGGTCTGCATTATTACCATACAGGCAGAAAAGACTTTGGGCTAAATTCCAATCTTTGCGCAAACGTTTGCGCCGGTGCAAAAAAACATTAACGCGAGGGGTAAAACCCTTTGCGCCGAATGCCGTATCACATAGTCAGCGTACTCATCTACCGCGGGTGAACCTGCGCGAATGCTGCGTAAGCTTACTGTACGTCGCATGTCCTATACTTAACATTGTGAGCGCAAATGCATTTGTGCGCTGGTTCGTGGATGATATTACAATCTATATGCAGGATTTAATGCATAGCCTTTGCGCGCATCATTTTAGAAACTCCTGCGAGATCCTGCAGGTCATGTGACCGGTAGCATTAGCCTCAATGGAGGGGATGCTTGCCGCGGTGCTTAGCGCTGCCGCGAGCATCCCCCGGCTTAGCGCCATGTTACGGTGCAGGCTGATGTATTAGCGTCTGCACCGTAATATCAGGCTAAAATGGGGGCGCTAAGAAGATACCTGCAGGCGCAGGTTTTGCTCCTTTGCGTCTCCGTTTTAGCATTAGGATTGCAATGTGGGTCAAAGTGTTTTATAACATTTATACAATGATCATCCACAACATTAAAACCCCCTGCCTAATATCATGTAGGTCCCACTTTTCTGCCAAAACAGCTCTAATGCATTAAGGCATGGACTCCACAAGACATCTGAACGTCTCCTGAGGCATATGGTACCAAGACATTAGCAGTAGATTCTTTAAGTCCTGCAAGTTGGTAGGTGAGGCTTTCATGGAGCAAATTTCTTGTTCTAGCACATCCCACCGATGCTCAATCAGATTGAGATCTGGGGAATTTGGAGAACGAGACAACATCTTGAAATCTTTGTCATGTTTCTAAAGTCATTCCTGAACAGTTTATGCCATGTCGTGTATTATCCTGCTGAAAGAGGCCACTGCCATCAACATTGCCACGAAGGGGTGGACGTGGTCTACAACAATCTCTAGGTAGGTGGTTTGTGTCAAGTGTGTTCTGACACCTTTCTATCATGGCCAGCACTTAAATATCAGCAATCTGAGCTACAGCAGCTCTTCTGTGTGATCAGATCAGACGGGCTAGCATTCGCTCACCATGAGCATCAGTGATGCTTGGGTGATCCTGATGACGGTAACCGATTGTCCTTTCTTGCACCATTTTTGGTAGGTACTAACCCCTGCATACAAGGAACACCCCACAAGACTTCCCATTCAGAGATGCTCTTAACCAGTCATGTAGTCATCACTATTTGACCCATGCCAACGTCACTCAGATCTTTTTGCCCATTTTTTCATACACTTATTTATTTATTTATAAAGGGCCCTATTACATACTTCGTGGAAAAAATAACATGTGCGCAAAAGCACATTAACGCGAGGGGCAAAACCATTTGCGCTGAACGTTGTATTACAACGTCTGTGCAAAAAATGCACGTTAACGTCTAACGCGGATGAACCTGCGCAAACCCTTTGCGAGCGTAATGTATTGCGCGCTTCCTATACTTAATATTGTGAGCGCAAATGCGTTTGTGCGCTGGTACGCGGATGGTATTACAATCTATGCGCAAATTTGAACGGACAACTTTTGTGCGTATAATTTTAACGTCTTTTAAAAGCTGGTGTTAATGGCAAATCTGGACGTCCTGGCCGAAACCAAATACACCAGCACGAAAAAAAAAAAAGGAAAGTATAGTTACACATTCTACACATACCCAAACAATAAAATTGAGAGGTTGTGCGTGTTTTTATTATTGATGCAGCATATATGCTCAGATTGATTTTGGCAGGTGCAAAAACTGAACGGGAGACAATTGTGGTTCTTAATTGGTTCTTAATTGGCTGAATCCTGTTAAAAAACAGTCCGCACACAGATTTCTGCGCGCAACGTTAATGTGCGCGCGTTTTTGCGCATCTTTTTAACGCCCGTTTTTTTGGGCGGATGAAAAAATGCACGCGGATTGTAATACCAGCGTTAATTTTTGCACGTTAACGTTTAACGCTTTGTGCAAAAATTCACTCATTGCGCGTGCATTTTTGCGCGAACATTGTAATAGGGCCCAAAGTATTTTACCAGGAACGATACATTGAGATTTCTCTTGGTTTCAAGTATGTCCTGGGATGCTGCCTGTTCACTTGCTCCTAAAATATCCCGCCCCTGGACAGGTGCCATTGAAACCATATAATCAGTGTTATTCACTTCACCTGTCAGCGCTTTTAATGATGTCTCATTTCCAGAACTTCAGGACCGTTCCCCGGTGTTGCCATGCTTCCATCATCCAGGAGACATGAATAATTTATTGTTACTCTTTAGCCCGCATTCCATCAAAGTATCATCATTAATAGCGCCGCTCGTTACAGCAAAGTGTGCTGTTAAATAATTAGCGGACTTTAGTTTTGCTTTGAGGATTCCATATATTAAGTAAAAGCCTTGAACTTGTGTACTTGTCAGTCAAATGGAAAATTCCCTATCGGTCCACCTTAAGCCGCGAATATGTCATATCCTTTGCAGTTTGCAGAAAGAAGTACAAGGAACTGATAGATAGGTTCGGGGAATTTGAATGAGGTCACTGAATCACATTACACGTTGAAAGAAAAGTAGCATCTGATAAAGAATTTAAGATAATGATAAACAAAGAGCAAATATCACCTATATTGACAGCGATAAAGATGAATAATGATCCCCCTTGGGCAGCATACAGGTAATTAGGAAATATTAAGGTTTTAGGATAACAAAGTGAAAACAAGGTTAAGTACTGAATATTAATGCATGTATTCAAAGCAAATGTATGCTAATTTGCATTCAAGGCAAACGCTAACCTCTTGCTTTACCTTCTGCCATCGTCTTGATACTTTGTATAGTTCACACTAAGAAGTTACATTTAGGAAGAAAAACTTGTCTCCTGCAACTTTTTCTTTAGAAGTATACACAATCATGGAAAAGAGAAGAACATGAAATATTTATTAGGGATGTGCGTTTCGGGTTTCGGAATTTCGGAATTTTCACGAAATTTCCCGATTCGTGTTTTCAGATGCGGCCGATCTTCCGAAAATTTTTAGATCCGAAAATGGCAGATCCGAAAAGTTTTCCGAGCCGAAACAAAATATTTTCGGAATTTTCGAATGTACTTGAAATGTGTCAAATCGAAATTTATTGCTTTGAAACGAGGAGAACAGACGTTCCGAAAAAAACAAAAAATTTCCGAAAATACGAAAAGTCGATACAAAAAACGAGCTAAGTGACACGAAAATACGAAAAATGGTCGATATTCCGAAACCATTTACAATTCCGAAAAACGAAAATTTCCGAAAAATACGAAAAGTCGATATAAAAAACGAGCAAAGTGACACGAAAATACGAAAAATGGTCGATATTCCGAAAAAAAAGTACACGAAAAACGAGTCGAGCCGAACCGAATCGAAACAGAAATCGGTCGAAAAGAGCCGAATCGAAAAGTTTTAAAATCCGAAAAATCGAATCGAATCGAACGGAAAAAAAAATCGGTGCACAAGCCTAATATTTATGATACATCCCCCAAAACGAATGAGCCGGGTGATTTTCTATGTTAAAAAAAATACCATACAGATTAAATAGCGCCATGAACACGTTAAGTGACTTTTTATGCACGCAGTGATTAAAAGTAATTAGTGATATAATGGAATGTGTTTTTCGTATCTGGAGTGTAAAGCTATTCCATATACCACATTCATATAGTAAAGGAAACAATGGTTATCTGAGTTTTGTGGGCTAAAGTTTTGATGATTTTAGGATTTCTTTATGATGAAAATGTAATCAGGTTTTTTTAGTTGATTTGTCAGAAAAACTAATAGTACAGAAAAAAATCTTAAGTAACTATCATTTGTCAAGTGTTGAAGGAATAAAAAGAAAAGGTTTAAGTAACATGATAAACCTACAGGGTTATTCAGAGAAAGGTGAAAACCAGGAGAATGGAAGGAAAAGAGAACAATCTAGACCAAATAGCCGATTTGGAAAGTGAGATAAAAGGGAGAATTTTTCTGGTTCGGCTATTTTGACTTAGAATTTTCACTTCTCTATGTTAAAATTCCCACAACCATTAACTCCATAGTCTATAATGACATACTTAGTACGTCCTACGAAAATGGTTTTAAACCACCCTCACTCACCTCTCTGGCCGGGATCCTGCAGTGGTCTGACTTCAAGAAGTCAGACCGTTGCTTTTAAGCCCTGGCCGTCACTCTGACGTTATCACGCAGAGTGCAATGATGACAGTTTCAGGCGCCCCCCCCCTCTCCCTCCTGATCGGTAGTGAGTTCGGGATAAAAGAGAGGACTCACTGGAAAGGTCACAGTGTGACCTTTCCAGCCATGCCTCTCTTTAACCCCTTTTGGTGCCAATCTGTGTTTTGGTGCCCTGCAGGTTAAGCATCAAACTGCAACTGGTCATGCCTAGCTCCTGCTGATGAGGATACAATAAGCCTGAAACAGCGCTGTACAGGAGTGGCTTTGACCAGTTGCATACACCTGATGTCTGCTTAAAAAAGCCATAGTATGGCATAGCATTGACTGAAGGGTTATGTGTAAAAACAGACCCAGGATGCAAAAAAGTGAGAAATTACAGACGTCATTTGCATATCTTACCCAGAGTTCTGTGCTGCATATGGGGAATGTAGCACGTGAGCTCTGTGATGCAGTTCTTTGAATTGCTGAGATGTGTAAATGACCACTACAATAATAAACTTTAATATATATAAGTGAGACAGAAGTCATTTGCATATCCTACCCAGGGTTCCTTGCTGCATATGGGGAATGCAGCACAGGGGCTCTGGGATGCAGTTATTTGAATTGCAGTGATGTGCAAATGGCCTCTGCAATAATAAAAATATAGCGTGGAGACTTTTTATCTCACTTTTTGTCCTCCACCACAACCGTTGTAAGTACTTTATATATATATAACAAACCACAGGGGGGGTTGCACTCAACCTAAGGCTAGGGTCAAACGAACGCATTATTCGCAGCGACTGTCAAAAAAGTGCGTCTGAACGCATTGACGGATTTTTTTACAGAATGCGTGAAAACGGTCAGACGAAGTGCATTTTCTCGCGTGATTTTTTACGGATCGTCAATAAAACACTTTTTGCATCTGGATGTTATGTAGGCTGGACATTAGCAGCGTCTGACATCTCCTAATCACGCACACACGCCGCCGCAGCGCACTCTGTACGTCAGTACTAGCGGTTCTGCGTTCTCGAAAAAATTAGTTCATTTTCCACTTGCGTTGCGCGGCCGGACTTTCGTGCGACCGTACTTCATATATTGGCCGTTATTGCCCATCATTTGCTGCTACTGCGTCCGTGATTAAGTGCGCCAGAACGCACGTTAAAAATGCGTTAGTCTGACCCCAGCCTAAACTTGCAACACAAGCGGGTGCATCTAAGACTTTAAATACAAAACACCAAAAAAAAGAGCACTCCATACCAATGACCACCTTCATCCACCATTTTCTGCAACAACAAAAAAAAACACATTTCAAAAATTCAAAAAACCTGAGTGAGGTAAAATGATAGGGATTCAGTTCACAAAGTATGATCATAGTTTGCGTAAGCCTGTCACAGTCGCCAATGTACCCCATCGTATGCACCCCTCCCTGTTCATGGGTGTGTTCCACCGTGACAGCCTATAAAGGCCAGTGCCTGCTGGGGAGCTCCAGGGTGAGTAAATCCTGTAAATGCAGATACAGTCAAGTTAGATAGGACCTGTCAACGATGGGGTACATTGGCGACTGTGACAGGCTTACACAAACTAATAGCTTGGGCTCCGATTTTTTTTTCGGTTCGATTCGGTTAGATTTTTCGGATTTTTAAACTTTTCGATTCGGCTCGTTCCGACCGATTTCTGTTTCGATTCGGTTCGGCTCGATTCGTTTTTCGTGTACATTTTTTTTTCGGAATATCGACCATTTTTCGTAGTTTCGTGTCACTTTGCTCGTTTTTGTATCGACTTTTCGTAATTTGGAAAATTTTCGTTTTTCCGAATTGTACATGTTTTCGGAATATCGACCGTTTTTCGTATTTTCGTGTCACTTTGCTCGTTTTTTGTATCGACTTTTCGTAATTTCGGAAATTTTCGTTTTTTCGGAACGTCTGTTTTTTTCGGAACGTCTGTTCTCCTCGTTTCAAAGCAATAAATTTCGATTTGACACATTTCAAGTCCATTCGAAAATTCTGAAAATATTTCGTTTCGGCCCGGAAAACTTTTCGGATCTGCCATTTTCGGATCTAAAAATTTTCGGAAATTCGGCCGCATCCGAAAACACGAATCGGGAAATTTCGTGAAAATTCCGAAATTCCGAAACCCGAAACGCACATCCCTACAAACTATGATCATACTTTGTGAACTGAATCCCCATCATTTATTACCTCAGTCAGGTTTTTTGAATTTTTGAAATGTGTGTTTTTTTGTTGTTGCAGAAAATGGTGGATGAAGGTGGTCATTGATATGGAGTGCTCTATTTTGGTGTTTTGTATATATATATTATACATAAAGGAGGAGACATCCTCCTGCCTAGGTAAAGATAGGTATTTATGTATTTTTTGCTCCGGTTTATTCTTTAATATTGCAAATTTTTATTTATTAATATATATGTGTTTGGATTGTAGTGAAAATATATGATATTACTATATCACATAGACTATACTATACTATATATTTTTGTGTCATAACAGGGAAACATATGTTTGAACACCTGTATACGAGTGTTATAGTGTATGGGATCAATGGGAACTCCATTCCCTCAGCAAAAATAGTGGAGAAGCTGCATTCCCACATGTTTCCCCTCGACTTGATCCTTGTGTGCCTAGTTGCCTTGTTACTTAAATTGTAAGCTCTTGAGCAGGGTCCTCTTATCCCATTGTTCTCAGTGTCACTAACCTGTATGTTAATGTTTTGTATGCTTTGTCCTACCCAATGTACAGCGCCATGGAATCTGTTGGCGCTTTATAAATGCTTGCTCTTGTAATAGTAATTGTTATTTGAATGAAAACTTAAGATGTTACTAATCGCTGTTATATGTTTTTTTAAATTATAGAGAATTCCATGGTCTCTCTTTGTATGGTCCGGTCCACGGCTACTGGTTGGAAATAACCAAGTTGTCATTGCCAGCCGATGGTCCAGGATTTACTCACAGTCATGGATTAAGAATGTATAAAGTTATATAATGAGACTTGATTTAACTAATTTGTAATGCAAGTCTTTATCGAAACACGTGGCTGAAACTTCACACCGATTAACAAACAAAAGCATGTTGAAACGCATTGATTCTGTCAGCATGTCTGGTGTTTGTCTGGAATTAAAGGTACACAAAGAAGCACATGAAGGGATGTCATTTGTCCTGTCAAGGTTTCTGATTTCATCAGCCTTTTTAAGACTAACAGCTTGATAATAATAAACAGAGCTGGATTTACCACTGGGCAGAATAGGCACATGCCTACGGGGTCTCTTGATAAAGCCGTGTCCTCAAGCGGCGAAACCGGTCGAGATGGGGTCTTTTAACTGTTTATAGTTTACATTGTTTATCCTCCTTGCACCTCTTTGTACTTGCTTAACCACTTCACTGCTGAGGACGCGCTCAGCGCGTCCTCAGCAGTCCCCCTGGTATGCGGAGGACGCGCTGAGCGCGTCCTCCCATCGGGGTCAGCGTTCGGCCGGGTTCCGGCCAATCGCTGGCCCCTCTGGTGCCGGCTGACATCCTGGATGTCAGCCCGGCATCCGGACCAGCAGCCGCCAGAATTAGGTGTCATCGCGGGGGCGCGATGACACCTAATTCAGGCGCCCCCCCCGCATGTGCGGAGGAGGCGCCTGAAAGGGAGGGGGGGAGGTCCTTCGGACCTCTCTCCCTCCCGATTGGCGGCGCACAGGGGGTTAACCCAGGCATCATTTGGAAGGGCACAGCCTGCCCTTCCAAATGATGCCTGGCATTAACCCCTGGGGAGCTGGATCGCGAATCGGCGCTGAAAAGCGCCGGTTCACGATCCTTTCCTGGAGCTGGCCGACATCTTGGATGTCGGCCAAGCCTCCGGGAACTCCCCCAGAGGACTGGCGTCATCGTGCGTAGCACGATGACGCCAGTCCTAGACTTAACCCCTAACTGCCACCAACTGTGGAGATAGGGAGTTCCAATGAACTCCCTATCTCCCGATCCGTGGAAGCTAGGGGTTAAATTTTGGTATCGTTGGATCGGCCAGAGCATGGCCGTTCCAACGATACCAAACATGAAAGTGAAAAATTTTGTAAAAAAAAAAAAAATGAAAAATAAAAATTAAAAAAAAAAAAAAAAAATTAAAAAAAAAAAATAAACACTTTTTTTTTTTTTTTTTTGGTTTGTTAATGCAGCAATATTGTTCCCATTTCAATTATAATGTGAACAATGATGCTGCACTAACGATTTTTGTATGCGGTGCGTTTGTTAAAAATAGTGTAATTTTCCCCAAAAAAAAATGTAACGAGACCCCATCTCTAATTTTTTTAACAAGCGCACCCCATACAAAATATAACCGCAATTGCTCGCATGTTAAAATGTGGAAAAAAACACTTTACACATTGTAAATTATTGAAAATACATATTTTATTGCATTTTTTGTTATAATATACAGACATGACATAACGTATACATATAATAATGACATATTATGAATCTACTGAGTCTGACGGAAAGAACGATATATAATATGTCTGGGTCATATACTAAAATAAGCCTTCAAAACACGTTTAAACATGATGCGCAAAACAGGTAAAAATGACCTCAGCATAGGGGCCTCAGCAGCGAAAGGGTTAAATTGTTTGACAAACATCTAAAGATACGTGCAGCTTTGATGGTTGCTGTATTGAGCAACATGTGCTTTGTTGTTGGTTGCTGACTTTTATGATGGGTGTTCGGTTGGCTTGTGCTGCTATTTAATTCTAGTTATCTAGCTTAGCAATCTGAGATCTTGTTGCAGCACCCCCTACAACTTCGCAGCATCAGGTCCAAATTTTGAATTACTCCATGCAACTGAAATGCGGTTCTTACATCAGGGAATTATTGTGATTTTTGTACCAGGTATTTTTTGCAATTTCATACCAGGGTATTTAATTATCTAATTGTGAATTCATCATTTCACTATTCATCTCTCCTATGACTGTTTAGAATCCTTTAGCATTGCTACTTAGGACATTATTCAGCAGTGGCTATATGTGCAATTTAATGCTGGCTGTTGTGACTTTATACCAGGGAATTTAATGTGACTCTGTACCAGGGAATCTGTTGTGAATTTACACTAGGGTAACTATTCATCTAATTGTGAATTTACCAATCAACTACCTTGCTTGCTCACAGCTGTTCAGAATCGTGTAGCATTGCTACCTATGATGATATTTTGCAGTGGTTAACCCCTTAAGGACGGGAGTAATTTTACAACTTCGGCGCTGTTTCGTAGAAGTAGTAAACTTCTGTGGTTTGTCCACATGACTTTTGGCATACTGCAGTCGACTCTTCTTATTCTTTGGAGACAGTAAGGGGGTGCGCCTGGGAGTTCTGGCATGGAGGCCTTCATTACGCAGTGTGCACCGTATTGTCTGAGCTGAAACTTCAGTACCCACATCTGACAAATCTTTTCTCAGTTCCTCAGCAGTCACACGGGGACTTTTCTCCACTCTACGCTTCAGGTAGCGCACAGCAGTCGAAGTCAGCATCTTCTTTCTGCCACAACCAGGTAGCATTTCAGCAGTGCCCTTTGCCTTGAATTTGCGAATGATGCTTCCTATGGTCTCTCTTGGTATGTTTAACATCTTTGCAATCTTCTTATAGCCATTGCCCTTCCTGTGAAGAGTAATCACCTCTTCTCTTGTCTTCCTGGACCATTCTCTTGACTTCACCATGTTGTAACCACACCAGTAAATGTCTAGAAGGAGCTGAGTATCACAGTCATTTTAAAGCTGCCTAATTGGTGCTTATTATGCTTTATTGCTGCTCCGTGACATCCACAGGTGTTTTCAA
Organism: Leptobrachium leishanense; assembly: GCA_009667805.1. Classification (NCBI taxonomy): domain Eukaryota; kingdom Metazoa; phylum Chordata; class Amphibia; order Anura; family Megophryidae; genus Leptobrachium; species Leptobrachium leishanense. Next base: position 42,799,550 of record CM019064.1, read on the forward strand.
TACCTGATTGAAAACACTTGAATGAACCTCTGTTCTTCAGAGTGGTTGTCTTTAAGGGGTTGAATAATTGTGTCAATGAAGAATTCACAAAAGAAACATTTACTACTGTATTACAAAACCAATTGATGTCATTTTAGTTGCATATGGTTCTTTAAAAAGTCCTTGTAGGATTTCATTCTGAATACAATTACAAATGTACACTAAATTCCCTAAAACCCTTTACAGCATTGGGGGTTGAATAATTTTGAACACAACTGTATGACGTCGTTTTGCAGTGGCTTAATGTGCAATTAAATGCTATCGCTATCATTTAGATCTGATAACACATAATCCCATTTGGGTTAATTCCCTTATAGGGGCAAGTTACTATTGGTCCAAGGAGACTTTCATTCCATCAATTTATATGTGTTTTTATTATTGTGTGATTACTTTGTATTTCGTCTAATAAAGGTTATTTTGGTAGCCGGTGTCTACCACATTCTTTTTTCGATCTTTACCAGGGTTCATGCCCACAACTGACACTGGCTTGTGTTTATTTCCCCGTGTTCTAAAAAATTCTTTCTTTTGTTAATACATGCCTACAGGAGCCTGGCCACTAACAGGCACTGATATTTGCAGAAAAGAACAGTTTTAAAAATATATACACATGTATTCCTGTAACTCCTGGTGGCTTAAATCCACTGCACATAAAGCCCTAAGTGTTTGCCAAGCTTTGACATCATCACTTTAAAACCTGGCCATTCCCACAGGTCATCTAAAAGTGAGTCTGAAACCCTGCTTTTGAGTGAGTGTATATCATTGAATTAGTGTGTGTGTTTGATATTATATTAGGTACCCACCAAAATACTGGACTATGATGGGCATTCATTTTACTTCGATGTGCATGACCACATATGGTGGGCATTAGGTTTCCCTGATGGGCAGGACAGACTGTGGTGGTCATTAGGGATGGGCTGACGGTTCGAATCGGTTCGATTCAAACATCGGCTGTTCGAAAGTTCGTGAACTTCGAACTTTTCTGGACGTTCGCGGAAAGTTCAAGGAAAAGAAAGTTATCAAAAAAATTCCAAAAAATACTTAAAAGATTCTAAAAAAAATCTAAAAATAAAGAGACTCTTTACTGCAGAATATAATAATAAATGGTTTATTAAATATTGCATTAAAATGGGAATATTTTTAACATTGAAGCCTATGGGATTCATAAACATTTCCCACTCATTGTTTGTCAAACATTTCCCACTCATTGTTAGTCAAACATTTCCCACTCCTTGTTGGTCAAACATTTCTCACTCCTTGTTGGTCAAATATTTCTCACTCCTTGTTGGTCAAACATTCCCCACTCCTTGTTGGTCATACATTTCCCACTCCTTGTTGGTCAAACATTTCCCACTCATTGTTGGTCAAACATTTCCCACAGCTTCAAATCACATTTAAACATGAGCAAAAGCGGTGAAAATTAGCTCAGCGCACAACGGTGAAATGGCTCAGCAATCAGCAGTGAAAGGGTTAAAAAGGTTGTTTTTTTTTACTTTTTTTCATTGTTTCCCAGGGCAGTACACGGACCCCCATAAACCTTTTATGGCCGATATCTTGCATATATGCCCTCTTGGAGGGCACTTTCATTTTCGGAAGTTCGACCCCTATTGACTTGCATTATGTTCGAGTTCGAACTTTTCGGCCGTTCGAACCGAACACGGGGGTGTTCGGCCCATCCCTAGTGGTCATTAGGTTTCAGGTAATGGGCTTGACATACAGAAAACATGGTGTCGAGCTTGAGCCCTACCGGGGCGGCTGCAACTACCAGACGTATCCAGCCCAGTAACATGTATAAAACATAAGAAAAAAGTGTCATCTGCACCTATCTCTATAGCACCATGTGCAACAAAACACAATTAGAGGTTTTGGTTTAGTTGAACGGCCATCTGGTAGTTGCAGCTGCCCCGGTAGGGCTTAGGCGTGACACCATTTTTTTCTGTATGTATGTATATCTTGTCGTATCTCCAGCCAGGTCATCCTTGCTGCTGTCCCGTTTCGTGGTTCTGTTTTTAATCCCAAATTGGAATTGTTTCTGGAGAGGGTATAAAAGAAAGCCAAAAAGTTTTTCTCATGACTGAGAAGTAGCATGAGCATATGTGGCTTGCTTAGAAAGCAGCTTGTGGCTTCATTAGGTAGGAATCACCTTACTAGAGGTGCCTTGGTGGGGCAGGTGAGCTTGCACTTCAATAGCCATTCATGTAAACCAAAACCTCTAATTGTGTTTTGTTTCACATGGTGTTAATGGGCATGACAGACTGTGGTGGTCATTAGGTTTCAGGTAATGGGCATGACAGACTGTGGTGGGTGTTAGGTTTCAGGTAATGGGCATGACAGACTGGCGGGCATTAGGTTTCAGGTAATGGGCATGACAGACTGTGGTGGGCATTAGGTTTCAGGGAATGGGCATGACAGACTGGCGGACATTAGGTTTCAGGTAATGGGCATGACAGACTGTGGTGGACATTAGGTTTAAGATAATGGGCATGATAGACTGTTTTGGTCATTAGGATACAGTTATGGATATGTTAGTTTGTGGTGGGAATTAGGTTTACATTGATATACAAGACAGACTGTGGTGGGCATTATGTTTGTTGTAATGGGCATGACAGGCTGTGGAGGGCATTAGGATTACAGAGATGAGCAAGGCAGATTTGTGGTGGTCATTAGATTTACAGTGATGGACATGACTGAATGTGGTGGGTATTCAGTTTACGGTGATGTACATGGCAGACTGTGGTTATCATTGGGATTCCTGTGATAAGCATGACAGTCTGTGGTGGGCTTTAGGATTACAGTTATGTGTATGGAAGACTGTGATGGGCATTAGGTTTCCAGTGATGCCCATGACAGACTGTAGTGGGCATTAGGTGTGCAGTGATGTATTTGAGGTTGTTTTGATTATATATTGGGCTGTGGCAGCTGGTACAGGTGTAGAGCTTGACTTGAATATGACAGGCACATAATGGGTGAGACGGGTTAACAATAAGGAGAGGCATTGCCCATGTGAGATGGTATATTTTGAAATTCTCAGATATTATATATTTAAAAGGTTAAATTTACAGTAAAATTTATATTTTTTGAGTTTTTACCTGTTGATAATTTGTGTGTGTGTATATGTGTGTATGTTTGTATGCGTGTCTGTGTATATGTGTGTATGAGTGTCTGTGTATTTGTGTGTATGTGTGTATGCGTGTATGTGTGTCTGTGTATATGTGTGTATAGGTGTGTATGCGTGTCTGTGTATATTTGTGTATATGTGTCTGTGTATATGTATGAATGAGTGTCTGTATATATGTGTGTGTATATGTGTGTATAGGTGTGTATGCGTGTCTGTGTATATGTGTGTATATGTGTGTATGCGTTTCTGTGTATATGTGTGTATGCGGGTCTGTGTATATGTGTCTGTGTATATGTATGAATGAGTGTCTGTGTATATATGTGTGTGTTTTACATTGAAATGAGCTATAAGAATATGCCCCACACTCACTGTAAACAGATCATCATCGAGCGTTTTGTTTGAATGCAACAGCCAGGGAGAGGAGAGTATAGCGAGGACATTGAAAAAAAACGAAAAAAACCTTTTTCACCCTAAAATTTGTATTATTATAATTATTGTTTATTTTGTAACATTACGTTATTGGCCATATATATATATATATACACGACTAACATTCATCCAAGAAATACACGAGCAGCAACACTGCCATTTATTAAATTCACCTTCAAATGTTCTCCTTTCCCTTTTCTTCAAAGTTCTGAAAGGCAGAGATTTTTCTAAAGCCGTATCCCAGCTCAGCATCCCTGCCTTATTGATTACAGTAACCTTCTATTAACTTCCACAGCCGTTTCCTTACGTTTCCTTCCCGGCTCTATTGAAAATGTCGTAAGCTCTGGAAATGATTCACTCAGAGCCTCAGCTTGTGAGTTGTTCATAAAGCCATGATTGAATTGATTCCCTAATAAATACTAATTCACTCTTTCATTATCTCTTGCTCATCTCTTTAAATCACACTGTTGATTTTCCTGTTACCTTCTGCATCGTATATTACGTCCCACATCCCTCTTGCCACTTTCAAGCGTGTTTATATGTGATGTGGGACTGCTTGCTATTTTCTTGCGTTTGTTCCATTAAGACACCATGTTATGACTGATCCAACAAAATTGTCTCTTCTGTAGATTTAAAAAGGAAAACACGATTGAATAATAGCGGTATATATTTGTACCGGCTGGGTGGAGTAGAGGTAACATCACTGCTCTGCGTGGAGAGAGCCTGTGGAGTCATGGGTTCGATCCCAGTAAGCATCCGCTCCAGTAAGTGTCCTTGGGCAAGACACCTAACGGTACATACTCGCCACCCAGGACATACTTGAAAACAAGAGAAATCTCAATGTATCCTTCCTGGTAAAATACTTTCAAAAAACAAAACAAAAAAAACATAAAAGGAATTAATCAAGAAGTGAACACAACAGCAAATTTCCCCTCTGATTCAACAGCGACAAACCTCAGTGTTACGTTAGTGAAGCTTCTTCTGCCGCTGTTTGAATTTCCTTTTATTGCCGTTGCAGCAACGTCGTCGTTTCATCATTTTTACAACTTCGGCCAAAGACGGCGCTTCTTGAATAATTTTTACAGTGATATAGAGGCCCAATACACTGACGACAGATTCTGCACATAGAAACCAGAATCTGAGAACCGGTCTTTGTAAGGTCTGGTTGCTATACAATACAGGAGGATTATAAGAGGAGTTGTGGTCAGGATAACGGGAAGTACACAATAACTATAAAACAGCTGAGGTCCAGGACAGGAGAGACATGGGGAGTTAGTGACCAAGCCAGGCTCTGGTATCCACGGACAGAAAGCAAGATGCAAAAAATGTAAATAAGACTACTTTATTAACCAACTGATGAAGCTTAAATGCGAAACGCGTTTTAGTTTGCATGCCTTATTTTCTTTAATAAAGTAGTATTTTTTAAAATTTTTGCATCCTGCTTTCTGTCTGTGGATTTGGGATTGGTACTCCCATTATTCTGAAAGGTACCACAAGCCTTTATACTGAGGCAGTGAGGTCTGTACAGGCTCATTACCACGTGAGTTGGATATCTACTCTGCTTACATATGTATGCCTAATATACGGAGCTATACTATTTCTTGTATATTCCCCTTTTACATGTGGCTGGTTTCGGCTGGTGTATGGAGGAATAGGGGCGGGTCATCCCTGAATAGACCGAACACACAAAAATTGAGCATTAATCTTGCAGGCTCATGATCATGTGAGTTCTTATCCACAACATCATTACTTCATACATACCCATTGATTATATAAATTGTATTGCGCGATTGTGTATTTTCTTATTTTCTTTGCATGTGTCCCTGAGGATTCTGGAAGATCTCCGTGCATTTTACCCCTTATAAGCATGTTAAGGAGGGTAATGTCATATATGTGTCTTGTATGCACCTTGGGGATTTATGATTTCATCACATATGTGAATATAGGTATAACTGCATTCATTTACACGCAGGGCCAGTGCTCCCACTAGGCAAGCTAGGCAACCACCTAGGGAGTATTGCCTTCTCTGGGTGCAGCCGGACCCAACCTGGGTTCCATTACTGTACCCGGTCTCCATTGTACGGCTTGTGTAGCTGGTAGTGGCAGCTCGCAAAGCCGAGTTTGTTGGCTCACGGACACCTGCTAGCGGCGCAGAAGGTAGACTGTATTATGGTGACGCGCAGGCGCCACCAGAGGCAGATTAAAGAAAAAATAAAGAGGCACAGAAGAAAGAAAGATACGAAAGAAACACACGAAAGAAAGACACGAAAGACACGAAAGAAAGAAAGAAAAGAGGCAGAGGAAGGAAAGAGGCAAAGACCGATCCTGGGCCTGACCATCGGAGGGGTAAGATGGGCACTGAACAACCGCGTGCTGCCCCCGTACACAATGTGTGTGTCTCCCCCCCGCATTTCAACAGTTAACAATTTTTTGGGGAAGGGGGGGACAAGTAGCTGGTCTTGCTAGGGCGCAAAATATTCTAGCAACGGCCCTATTTACACACACATGTGAAAGATTTACGGTCTCTTTGTTTACTGTGGTGTACTGCACTTTGACCCTGCGTGTTGGCGCTGTATCCTTTTTTTCCCTTCTGATTCTTTTAGGGAGGTTCGAGGGATTTACCTCCCTGGTACATAGCTGCCTTATAGCAGGGTCATTACCTACTTTTTATTTCCCATTTTTCTTTACATACACCTAGCGCCCCTTCCTGTGTTTTTTTTTCCTATCTCTGTCTATCTATCTGTATCAGTCACAAACCAACAAAAACACAATTATGCACATTGTATTTTATGCACATTTAATAAAAATATTCCTGCTAAATAATTAATACGGCCAGTATATTTTTACCTCCGCCAATCGGTTCACTGCAGCATAAAATGAAAAACAGAAGCAGAATCATTTCCTTGGGGTGAAACAGCTGTTGTTCTTTTTGATGAGAAGCTGTGAAATCTAGCATGTGTGCCCCCGATAAGTGACCCCGGATACCAAGTTCAGAGCTCTATTACGGAAGGAGTTATGGCAGCGGAGATTAAAATTTTATGGAAGGTATTTTCAGTATTCCCACAGCCTCTGAAATAGTTTCTGTAATGATTGTATCACTGGTGCAGGCTTGCAGTTTATTCTCTTTTAAACAGCTACAAGCTCAGAGGTTAGCCTGACCAGATACAGCATCTCCGCATTGCCTGCCTGCAACACTTTGGGTTTTAGTAGTTTGGCTATAAAGGAAATTGTTGGGAGTTTTATTAGGATTTAAATTGTAGCAGAACTTTATCAACAAGCTTTGGGTTAAAGCATGCTCTCCTAGTTAGGATCTCTGCCTGATCCTCTATTTAGGGACTTTTGATGAACACAAAAAAAAAATATATATTGGAAAATCAATGGAAAATATCTTTTATTCAGCCGTGGGAATAATTTATGAATGATGAGCTGATCTGGGTGCATAATGAAGCAGAGACTATGGCTGCAATTCAAATCTACTGCAGCTTCACAGCAGATATGTCAGAGATGCTGTGGTTGTTATGGGAACCAAGGATGCGGAGAATTGTAACAGATGAGCATTTCCCATCAGCAGAATATTAACCTGGTGTATACCACATCCCCACTGGGCATCCACAGCAGGAGGCTCCTACTGAGAACATTTTGCCCCAGTTTAAAAGACAGGTCAGCCGATTCCGAGTTTTAAACTCTAATTAAGTCTAATGTTCATTTTGCATGCCTCCAGGGTATTCGACTGTAGCATAATGTGAGCTCAGCACGTGCTGTATACTATAGCCCACAGCCAAAAGGTCACTTTACCTACGGACGATGCCACAATGAGATCCAAAGGTGACGTTGCCCCAGATAACCTATTGTTAAGAGATTTAACATCACTTTTCATATAGCCGATGCATTATTTAATAGACCACAATGGCTTTTTTCCCTCCCTTCCCTCCCTCTCCTCCGTACCCTCCCTCCCTCTCCTCCTCTGCTATAAAAATGGCTGGAGGTTAATTTCCTTCTAATATAAGCAACATCCTACTGTCTAATAGATTTGACCTCATCTACGGGATGTGACTCTTTGTAAATGCTGTAAATCATCACCGTGCAAACAAACCGAAAACAAGAGCAATACAATTTATTCACAATAATTATGAGATAATAATGCACGTTTTTTTAATCTTTTATGTTTTACATTTTGCGTTAAAGGATAACATTCCTAGTTAAGAACTAGCACTATGACAAAGCATATATAATGCAATCGTGAACAATGCTACTTTGTCAAATAAACTTATTGGCTGGGAGGAGTAGAGGTAGCATCACTGCTCTATAACCGTGGAGACGGTGGAGACACAGGTTTGAATCCCAGCCAAAGCACCTCTCCAGTAAGTGTCCTTGGGAAAGACAACTAACAGTACGTACTTACCACCCAGGACATACTTGAAAATGAGAGAAATTTCAATGTATCTGTCACAGAGCTCTGTACCCCAACAGGGTCACATCTGCAAATGCTGCTTCCTCGAAGGACCCACCGTGTTGTACCCAGCCAGACTCCTGTGCCTTCCTCCAGTCCTCAGGCAAAGCTTAAGGACCGGGACACATAGACCCTGATAGCACCCCCAAAAATATGACGAGGCTGTAGATCTGAGGTCTTTCAGGGTAGAAATGGAACTAACTTTTAATCAGGGACATACACATAGATTTATACTGTTACACGGGGTCATTTACATTAAAAAACTCACAACCTCTTCTAGTGGGACCTAATTATTCTGACACATAATTGCACAAACATTGACTTCTTGGAATGAGAAATCTAATTACATTACGTAGAGAGACAATTCTAAATGAATTAAGGCAATGGGCGATCGTGATAAAAGATTACAGACAGCAGATTACAACCTATTCAAATATAACCAGATAAGAGATACAGGTAATAGACAGATAGTGAGGCAGTATTTTGCATAATCCAGATTACATTATTCTGGTTCAACACAGAAATAAACTTTAAACTAAATCACAAACAGTATGACAATGAAAATAATAACGAAACTCAGGACTGCACCCCAAACCCATCTTAATGCCCAAGCACCCCAAGTCTAACGTATCCTTCCTGGTAAAATACTGTCGCCATCCATAAAATAGGTAATTTGCTTTACTTCCAGTTACATGTTCATGGAATGAGAAACGCTATAAACTAAATTGTACCATTAAATAAGAAACAAATGAGTAGGGAAAAGAAAAGGTGAGATGTATAGTCCAAAGGTAGCAATAAAATACAGGATATTAATTTATATTTTATTCCCCCCCAAGTTTTAAGGTTTTTCACATAATAGGGTAACAGTCACAAAGAAAGAACAACTGGAATAAAAAGATTCAAAGTCTAGACTCAATTCAGAACACCAGCGGCAGACATCATGAGTGGAATACCATCTAGAAGAAGAATATTTTCATCCGGAGTGGTGCTTGTAGGGAGCACGAAATCGATAGAAGGAGGGGAAAGGTCCAGGAAAAGATTAAGAGGAAGGATATAGGGGTAAAAAAGGGTAGGTGTACATGGATAAAGGAATAATGTAAGATTAAAAAAAGAAAAGGAACTAACAAATAATAGGTAAATAGGTAAAGAGTAGACCCAAGGCATTAGCCCTCCTTGCCCCCTTCCGCCACACCCACCATATGTCTCTAGAATAAGAACAGAGCAAAATATTGCCAATAATACCAAGTGTGAGTATAAGAAGGGTACCTACATATAAAAGAGGTCAAAGGTTCCTCACAGGCCCTAAGGCACCCACCCTAGCTATCCATTCTCCCAAGGATGAAACATATTTAGTGCACCAGTAATGAGGGATAAGCACAAGAAGAATGTCCACAGTCACCAATCATTTTAGTGCATTGTGTAGAAGGCCAGTCGGGAAAAGTAAGAAGACCTAGTTAGTGAAGTCTAAATCAACCTCCATTACTTCCAAAATGAGTTCTTGCACTACGGTCCCAAAATGGAGAGTGAGAGGGGTAAGATCCCAACAGATGTAAGTAGGAGGCATATTGCATAATACCAACAAGAAGAATCAGTGGTCACAAAAAAGTACCAGTTACCTCGGGTGTCCTGTACCAAAAGGTCACTGTGAAATCTGAAGTGCAATGATGAGTCAAAATCAAAGAAGCCTTTCAGTTTGAGTCCGAAATGCAACAGACCAAGAGTCGATCCCACCAACCCATAAAAAAAAAAGCAGATGGTAGTCTATCTGCATCTAGTAGAGAGATGACTACACATAAAAATAAGTCTGGGGCTGGCTGTCTACCTCACCTAAAAAATTCAAGATACTTACCAGCTGCTGCTAAGGAAGCAAATCTCCCTGTGCATCCACAGACAAGGGGTAAAACTTTCCAGAGAAAGAAAGAAACAGACTTCCACGCTGCTTGATATGGTGCACTAGTGCAAACGCATTTTACTAGGAACACACAAATAGCAAACGTTTTGGAGACACAGCCCCTTCTTCAGTGCTCAGTGCCCTTAATACAATAGAAAATATCCCCTTATATACTTCCATTAAGATAGAGGGAAAGCAGAACAGACATACCCCGGTGCACATGGAAGTAATTGATGTTTGACTGCTTACTGATACAAAAACAGGAGATACTCCTACTACACCCTTCAGCGTAGTTGAACATGGACGCGGGGGTAGTAGGCGTAGCTCCTGCTTTTGTATCAGTACGCATTTTTGTTAAACCATTGGAAAATGTCTAAAACACATGTTTCAACATAGTTGTATAGGCCGAAAAAAGTCGATCGTCCATCAAGTCCAGCCTTTCACACATCCCCCTACTGCTGTTGATCCAAAAGAAGACACAAACCCAGTCTGAAGCGCTCGCTGAATATGCAACATACTGGGAAAAAATTCCTTCTTGACCCCAGAATGGTGTCAGATTTCTCCTTAGATAAAGCAGCCATTATCACATATTAAATCTTAAGGCACATATCCGTAAGTTGCTGGCCGAAAATGAGCTTTACCAGCATTTCTCCATCCAGCTTTTCTTTGGACCGGTGGCATCTTTCGAATATCGACTCAGATCAAATCTTTTCAACTAAACCGGCTGATATTTTAAAAAAAATATCGACCACAAACAGCTCATATTTTTTTTGTAAAACCAGCCGATTGAGCCCTTGGTTTCTAATAAACCTTAGCAAATATGTTAATGCAAGGCATGTCGAAAATCCATCATTTATTATTTTATTTCTAAAAGTACTATGAGCGGCAATCATTATAATCTGTGTTTAATTGAAAGTCTTTTTACTGGTTAACTTCTCTGTAAGGAGAAACCTAAAAATGCCTAATAATGCTACTTTAAACCTGGAATCATTTTGGATTTAATGATAGATAGATAGAATATTTATGAGCTGAAATATGAAGCTATTTTCATTTCCGTAGCATTAGTTTCAATTAGTTTCATCATGTACCCATCTGTACCGGAATTGTGGGCTCTGGGTCAATCTTCTTCATTCTCTGTGGACATGTTACTGTAAAAGAAAATAAGCCTTTAATAGGATTATGTTGTAATCCCTTGGAACATGACATGGTTCCACGGTTGTTCTGCTGCGGGTTAGGGGGGTTAATACATGCTATCGTGATCCCATTCTCTCAGGTCATATTTAGTGCCAAGGACCGGAACCTCCAAATGAAGACATGTTCTCCATTATAAGACAATGACGCCATACTAGGACCCTCGCAGGAAACACATTTATGCGGCATCGACATTTAGATTTTGTATGCTCTAAACATTTTAAGTGGGAAATTATGATATATTTGTACCTGGAAAAGTCATGCTGGAACCTTGAGCATCGCATTGACTGAACAGTGAGCTTCGATGAACCAGTAATGGTGGATTCTGAAAAATAGCCCAGCTTACCATTCCTTATTTTTACGAAATTACGGACCCATAAAATAATAAGACAAGGAAGATAGACACATCTATAGATCGTTGGCACCTTATGCTTGTATGTCTAGCGTGATTTGGTATCACTGAAGAAAAGTAATTAAGATTTCAGCTATAAACTATGCTGACAACACGGCACATATTTCTGATCGTCTTAGTCTATCACTTTGTGACACTGGTTTAACAGAAAAGACTACAAATAAATCCAATGGGCCTCTGTTCATATATGTTTGAAATAATATAAGTTTATCGCTTATTTTGGATCAGCAGCATCTTTAACCACTTGGCTGCTAAGGACGCGCTCAAGTGCACCTAGTACTCGCACGCGCTCAAATGCACCCAGTAGTGCACCTACTGTGCTATGGATGCGTTGAGCGCATCCTAGCACAGGAGGCAGCAATCAGCCGGGATTCCGGCCGATTGCTGGCTCCCCGGTGCGGACTGACATCTTGGATGTCAACCCGGCACTCCGGGACCCCGACGGGGACGATGGATGTCATCGCGTTGGTGCGATGACATCTACAGTATTTCAGGAGGAGGTGCCTGAAAGGGAGGGGGGGAGGTCTCTCCCTCCCGATCGCCGGGAGCCAGCGATTAAAGGCAGGCATCGTTTGGAAGGGCACAGCCTGTCCTTCCAAACGGTGCCTGGCTTTAACCTCTTGGGTGCCGGATTACGATTCTGTGCCGAAAAGCGCCGGATCGTAATCCTCTCCCAGAGCTGGCCGACATCTTGGATGTCGCCCAAGCTTCCGGGAACTTCCCCTGACGACTGGCGTCATCATGCATAGCGCGATGACTTCAGTCCTGGAGTTAACCCCTAGCTGCCACCAAGGGTGGAGATAGGGGTTCCAATGAACCCCCTATCTCTCGATCTGTGGCAGCTAGGGGTTAATGGTTGGTATCGCCAGATCGATACCATACCAAATACGATACGATACCAAACATGGCCATGTAAAAGGTAATAAAAAAATAAATAAAAATATTTAACAAAAATAATAAAAAAATATACAAGTTTTTTTTTGTTAATGCAGCAATATTGTTCCCATTTCAATTATAATGTGAACAATGATGCTGCACTAACGATTTTTGTATGGGGTGCGTTTGTTAAAAATCGCGTAATTTCCCCCCAAAAAAATGTAACGAGACCCCATTTCTAATTTGTTTAACAAGCGCAACCCATAGAAAATATAACCACAAATGCTTGCATGTTAAAATGTGAAAAAAAAACACTTTACACATTGTAAATTTTTGAAAATTCAAATTTTATTGCATTTTTTGATTTAATATACAGACAGGACATGACGTATATATATATATAATAATAATATATTATGAATCTGCTGAGTCTGCCGGAAAGAACGATATATAACATGTCTGGGTCATATAATAAAATAAGGCTTCAAAACGCGGTTAAACATGATGAGCAAAACCGGTAAAAATGACCTCAGCACAGAGGCGTGAAATGGCTAAGCAGCGAAAGGGTTAATGTATGGGAGGTTTATATTAAATCATTAAACTGACCAAAAAATGATGAGACGTAAAAGCGCCTGCACCTGTAACAATATGAAAAATTGTGCGTGATGCAAATTGCTGCTATAGCAAGGAACAAGGGCTAATGTGTCCTCCTAACACAGTACAGAAAAATACAGCATACGAAAAACCAAGAGAGGTTCCCAAAAGTTCAATATAGACGTGACTAACAATTTTTTAAGTGCATTATATACAAGTGTGGCAAACTTAGTGCACCATGTGGTAAAACCAAGAGTATGTCATGGCTCCCTCTGCCGGCGCCACGGGAAGGCCAAGAACTGTGCTGATGGACCATGAATAGCCCCGGCAGCCCCCTTCCTGGAATGTCTTGCATATTTTCAGCTCTCCTGCAAGCTCAGCAGGTGTTCCCCCCTCATTAGCCCTTACTGGCTATTTAACATGGTCACACCCATCTCCCAATGCTTCTGCACTGTTTCTCATAACTCGTTGCATCTGCCTGTCTGCTAGTAGCCACTCTCTGGACTCCTGCATATATCTGTGTACCAAATGTTTGGCCTTGTTTCCTGGACTTTCCTTGCTCTTCACCTGCCCTCATATGGACATATGGACTTTGCTTATATGGATCTCCCCTTTTCTGGATACCACGTTTGGAATACCCTGCTACCCCCCCCCCCCACTTCATGCTCTGCTTTGCCTACAGAGATCCCACACCTTCTCTCCTGTAACCCTGCAACCCTGGTTTCCAGCCCTGATGTACCTAAGTTCCCAGTCAGCTCTTTTCCTGACCCTCCTGTCTGGTGTCCTATGTAAGTGTTCTTCTTGTACCTTTGTCTAGTATTCCTCCTGCATTTCCCCTGTGTTTCTGTCCTGTGTTCTGTGCAGTCTGTCAGTTACCCAGACCGCAGTATCCACAGTCAGCCCTTTTCCTGTATACGTATCAATAAACCGACCGTATCCTTGTCTCCTGTGTATCACTGCATCCTGTGCTCGTATAATTGCCACCCTGTGACAGAGTAAATGTTCTATTTCCAGTCCTTATGATACAAATGATGTCAGTCCATGGAATTCTTGAGTGAAAATAAAAAAACACTCCATTGGATTTGTATCCCTTACCAGAAGAGCTGGATATTGTTGAGTGATTTTGAGTGGTCACATGACTCCACAAGGGGACCTTGCACAACAAAATGATCTCCTGGGATGGGGGAGGATGGGGGGATTATGAAATTATAAAAAATATTGATTACAATTATTTTTATCTTGAAATAGGTCCAAATGGGGCAGAAACACGTTGATCCTAATTTTAATTGTGTTAATAAAAGTTGTATAATATATACGAGAAAAGTTCGGTAGGACTGAAATATTGGTCATTTAATTTATCTTCTTTCATTATTTGCCAGTGTAGTGGATTTTGTTTTGGCTGTATCTATCTTGATTGTGACCCCGAACGTGACCCAAGCCTTTTTACAACTTTTGTAATGCTGCAGCACGGGACTCGTTGTCACGGGGCACCCTGTGTAACCCAAGGTGGGCCCATTATTCACATTAGATAGCCCTTAAGGCAAGATAGCTGCTGGCTGCATTAAGCACAGATCAGGAAACAAAGTAACCAGACAACAGAACAGGACAACAGGCAGGGCTTGAGTTAAGGGAGAGACTATACTGGCACCCAGCAGCACACTAAAAGGAACCCTAAACTGGGATACGGTCCTTAGAATGGCCATCTAATCTAAAGGACGGGGTAATCAGTGCTGGGTGACATACAGAACCAACAGACAGCACCGTAGGGAGATGTGGTCATAAACAAGAGCCGGAGTTAGTACCCAGAACGGGTAGTCATACAGAAGCCAGAGATCAAAAACCAGAGAAGGATATCAGACAAGCTAGGGGTCGGTACACAGGAGATCAAAAACACAGAAACACACAGATCAGAAACAGACCAATCTAGCAGACACAACACTAGGATAAGCAGACAAAGGAGACAAGGAACCAGAAATAAACTGAACACAGGAAAACAAGGCAAAATAACAGAAGTCAATACAAATTCAGAAACAGATACTGCAGGCAAAACTTCAGGGAGCAAAGTTACACAAATACAGCTCATATGCTGGAGCCTTGGGCAATGGGAGAGGCTGCCTTATAAACGGCGCAGACCAGTGTCATAGAACTCACATAGCGCTCCCCGCGTCAAACTCCAAGACTTTTATTCCCATGGCGAAAACCCCAAAAGTCACAGACATTTGCCTTGGGGAAAACTCTATGTTCATTTATATTGTGTGGTGTGGTTTTAAATGTATTGTAAATTGCTCGGTTTTAGTTTAAATGCACTTTTATTACTTTATATGAATGTGAACTACGATGTGTTTTGAAGGTGCAGGCTGTTCTTTCGTATAGAATGTAAAATAGGTTTGAGTAACGTGTGATTGTGAAAGAAGGCTATCTAATTTATCTGTTTACATGTCTGATAGGTTGGGAGTCACCATTGTCTCAGCCACCCGCTATCTGATTTCCTTAACAATAGATTATGTAAATTATGTCTGATATGAAGGCTAAGGAATGTTTATTGCAAATATCGAACTGACATAATGTAATTAGAGTTTTAGTAGGTCAATGTTCGTCATTTGTTTTATGCAAATTATAACTGTTGGATCTGGGCATAAATAGTGGCGTTTTTCAATAAAAGTCAGAGAATCCTGTTTGAACATACAGTTTGTCTGGTGTCTCATTCAGGGTACCCACTCTCACCCTCAGAAGGCACAGAGAGCGGCCTTCTGGAAATTCAAAGAGGCTCCAAGGCAGAGGATCAGACCAAGCAGGTCTGGAGCTGCAGATCAGGCTGCTCGAGGCACTGAGTTCCGAGCAACTCAGTGGCCGGGCTGATCAGTAAGGGGGTGTCTGGAGAGCCAGGACAGGCGGAAGAGAGGGGTTCCCGTCACAACCAGATCAAACAGATAAGGTGAACCAAGACCAGAGTGGCTATAGGGAATTTCTGGAGCGGATAAATTGCTCAGATAAGGTAAGATGTATAAGAATAAAAAATATAGACTTTTATTTAAATTAAAAAAGCCATATGGCAGGAATAAATCTAAATTTTTAAAAAAAAATTGTATAAAATAATACATAAGCTTTAAAAGGATCACCAGAATGCGTATTTTCGCCATATAGGCTTCCTCAGTGAGTGTCCTTTTGAGGCAGAGTAATCTCTAAAGTCAATCTGATTTCAGATTGACTTTAGAGATTACTCTGCCTCAATAGGACACTCACTGAGGAAGCCTATATGGCGAAAAAACTCGTTCTGGTGATCCTTTTAAAGTTTATGTATTATTTTATATCAATTTTTTAAAAAATATATAATTAAATTTATTCCTGCCATATGGCTTTTTTTAATTTAAATAAAAGTCTATATTTTTTATTCTAATACATGTCTTGTTGTCTCTTGTCTGGTCTTTTACATCGATACAATTTTTTTCCTGAGCCCACTTATTCGTTCATTCCACCCTGGAATCTGGATTACATAGCTGGAACCAAGGAAAAGAGAAGAAATCAACTTAATATAAGTATTCCAATCTTACAGTACTTCCATCCTATGTGAGAATTATTCAGTATATATTCAATTTTTTCTTGCAAATTGCTCTTATTATATATATACATACATATGCTGTTTTAGTACATAACCACTAGGGTGCGCCCGGAACCCTTTCTCTTGCTTTATCTTATTGTGCCTTTTGAGGTGTGTGGACACTTTATATTCTAGTGGCAGCACCCACCCTAATACTTTATCCTGACATACAAGATAAAACACATACATAAGCGCTGTCTCCACATCTCCATTCCCTATACAATATCTGGATTTTTTTTATGCAAAATTTTTGATTCCCATTTTTTTTAATGTTTTTTTTTTTATTCTGTAACAGACCTTTTTTTTATTTTCTATAGGACCTTTTCTATTATTTCCATGCATTTTCATGCATTTATTTTTGTTTTAAATGTCTTATTTAAAATTGCCATTTTTTTTTCTCTTTACCCTCAGTTTGGTGGCGTTCCGCGGATGATCGTCTTTTTTCAGCAGTGTTCGGTGGCTGATCGTCGGCATGCGGTGGATCGTAGACTGCATTCCATGGTTTTGCGGCTGCGTATGGCAGATCGTCGGCTGCATTCGGCAGTTTGCGGCTGTGTTTGGCGGTCTGTTCGGCGGCGCTCAGCGGTTTGTTGGCTGCGCTCAAGGGCCTGTTCAGCAGTCGGTGACTGCATTCGACAGGTTGATCGGTGGCATTCAGAGGATCCCTTTGGCGCACAGGATCCCTTCAGGGACCCTGCAGTGAATGCTGAGTTCACTGAAGGGTCAGCGAATTGAGCTTGCCGAAGTGTGTCGGACGAGATTTTTGGTGAACTTTCAGTGCTGTCTGAATAACCCCCTTTGTGATAAAAGCTTACAGTTATACTTTATTTATTTATTTAATATATGTCTGTGTTAGCAGGACAGATGAACTTTCATAACTAGTGAAACATTAAAAATGCAGCTGATCATTTATTTAAGTGAGTTTATGAGAATTCTCCAAGATCCCGTATGTGTCTCGATACGGTTCACATCTTCATATTCATGTTGTAAGCGCAGCAGACGCTGAAATCATTGCTCTGCAGTTTTCCAGTAAAATTGTATTTGTTTTCAAAATGTAACATAATGTGCACATATTATAAGAACCCCAGGTTCCCTCACCATGGGAAATCACCACTCACAGGAAACAACTTTGTTGATTATGTGTCATATCATTGATGTGCGACATCAAACTGTAGCAGAAGGCTTAGGAAAAAAAACAAAACCAAAACAGAAGACAGACAGAACACTGAGATGATAAACAGTAACAAGTGAACACACAACGACAGCAAGTTCCAATAATGACAAGGCAAGTAAAATGGAAATGTTATTGTTATTATTACCGTTTAAATAGCGCCAACAGATCCGGAGCGCTTTACAATAACCAATGGGAATGAAACAAATAATAAACAGGTGTAATATGAAGCTTAAAATTAACAGACCACTTTTTCTGTGCCAAGCTCAGCTTCAGAGTTCCTGCGAAGCTCTGCCGGTGATGTAAAACATATCATGATCAAGGGGAAAGACATTCACAGGGAATCAAAATTACTAAAAAACACCGGTACTGGAACCTCAAGTTGTCACAGTTAGAACATAAAAGTTGCTAATTTGACATATACAGGGTTATTCAGAGAGCGTGAAAAGCAGGAGAATGACTGGAGAATGAAAAATTCTAGGTTAAAATAGCCGATTTGGAAAGTGAGATGAAAGGGAGAATTTTTCTGGTTTGGCTATTTTGACCTACAGGGTTATCCAAAGAGATTCGAAAAGTCACCGCACGTTCGGTGACTTTTCGTTCTCTTCAATTCGGTTCCTTTTGCCGTTTGCATTTCGGTGACCCTGCGGTGTATTCAGCAAACAGCACAGGGTCCCCGAATTGCAGGGAAAAGCTGCCGTAAACCCACCGAAACCTAACCCGAATGCACGCTGAAAACAAGCAAAAACATCTGGATTAACCTTTGAAAAAGACGAACAGGAGCCGAAAAGGAGCCGAATCACACAGAGCCGAAGCAGCTGTGACGTAGAGGAGGCAGTGAATAAATTAGAAAAACCATTTGTATGAATCTGGGAAAAAGAAACGCTGTTTGCAAAGAAACTACTGAGCGAAAATGTCTGAAATTTTCACAGGAGGTCCAGGGAATGATAATAAAGAGGGCTGTTACAAAAAAAATAAGTAAACTGAAAAAAAAATAAAAAAAAATCGGACTTTTAAAAAAAAAAAAAAAAAAATCAGAAAAATGCTTAAAGTATCCTAAAAAATCTATAAATAAAGAGACTTTTTGCTGCAGAATTTTATAATGAACGGTTTATTAGATATTGAATTAAAACGGGAATATTTTTAACATTGAAGTCTATGGGATTCTCCTGAATAAATTTGCCGAATTAAACCACCGAATGGCAGGGCATTAGGGGAACCTTTCACTGCTGGTTTGTGTTCTCTGAATAGCCGAAGCAGTGCTTCTCTATGGGGATTTCACTGCCCTCGAACAGGCACCGAACAGGCACCGTATGTGCAGGCAATTCGCCAGTATTGGCGAATTGCCTGCTCTCTGGATAGCCGAATGGCCAGGAAAGGTAACCGAATGCTGATTTTCAGCGTTCGGTTACCTTTCTCAAGCAATTCGGAGCTCTTTGGATAACCCTGCTAGAATTTTTCATTCTCCAGTCATTCTCCAGTCATTCTCCAGTCATTCTCCAGTTATTCTCCAGTCATTCTCCAGTCATTCTCCAGTTATTCTCCAGTTATTCTCCAGTCATTCTTCAGTCATTCTCCAGTCATTCTCCAGTTATTCTCCAGTTATTCTCCAGTTATTCTCCAGTCATTCTCCAGTTATTCTCCAGTTATTCTCCAGTCATTCTCCAGTCATTCTCCAGTTATTCTCCAGTTATTCTCCAGTCATTCTCCAGTCATTCTCCAGTTATTCTCCAGTTATTCTCCAGTCATTCTCTAGTCATTCTCCAGTCATTCTCTAGTCATTCTCCAGTCATTCTCCAGTTATTCTCCAGTCATTCTCCAGTCATTCTCCAGTTATTCTCCAGTTATTCTCCAGTCATTCTCCAGTTATTCTCCAGTTATTCTCCAGTCATTCTCCAGTCATTCTCCAGTTATTCTCCTGCTTTTCACGCTCTCTGAATAACCCTGTAAGTTAAAATAGTCGATTTGGAAAGTGAGATGAAAGGTAGAATGTTTCTGGTTTGGCTATTTTGACCTAGAATTTTTCATTCTCCAGTTATTCTCCTGCTTTTCACCGCTCTCTGAATAACCCTGATAATAGGAATTTAATTTATTGCAAAGGAAAAAATTTACATATGTTTATTTATTTATAAAGGATTTTATAAATATAAATATATGTGCTCCAGAACATGCTCCTAACCTTTTAGCACCGTGAGGTGATTCCCGGGGGGGGGGGGGGTGCTAAGTGACATGTCCCCCAACTGACCCTGCACAGAGACCTGAACTGCAGTAACCCATTTTGGCCAGTAGATGACAACTTCCACCTGCCGAATAGGTTATTACGATAAGGATTACATTGGAAATGTTTCCAAATATTTCTTACTGTGTAATTATTTAAAAGTGAATTTCCAGAAAAGAAACAAAACACTGTTTCCTGGCACTGACTTATTTTTTTTAGATAACACTTTGGTAGTGAAGGGGTTAATGAGCACATAACTAATCATGGTTAGAATCACCATATATATTTAACAAATAATCAAAAAGTGCAGCGCTTAACAAATTATATCTAGTCGTGATTAAAAATATAAGGCCAAATTACATTCTTCACACAAACGCTCGCGCAACACGTGAATATTTGCGCCAAGCGTTAAACGTTAACACGTCAAAAATCAACGTTAACACGCGCAAATCAACGCTGGAATTACAATCCTCGCGCATTTTTTCATCCGTCGAGCAATAACGCGCGTAAAAAGGACGCACACAAATGCTCGCGCAGTAACGTTGCGTGCAGAAATCAGTGTGCAGACTGTTTTTTTCTCGCGATTCAGCCAATCAGATTTAAGAACCACAATTTTCTCACGTTAAGTTTTTGCACCTGTCAAACTCAATCTGCGCATATATGCTGCATCAATAATAAATGCACACACAACGTCTCCATTTTATTGGTTTGGTATGTGTAGAATGTGTAACTATACTTTGCTGTATTTGTTTTCGGGGCTGGTGTATTTGGGTTCGGCCAGGTTGATAGAATTTGCCATTAACACCAGCTTTCAGGAGTTGCTAAAATTATGCGCGCAAATGCTATGCGTTAAATCCTGCATATAGATTGTAATACCATCCACGTACCAGCGCACATTCGCGTTTGCGCTCACAATGTTAAGTATAGGACGCGCGCAGTACAGTAAGCTCGCGCAGGGTTCGCGCAGGTTCACCCGCGGTAGACGATTACGTGCGTTTGTTGCGCTGACAAAGCAATACGACATTCGGCGCAAAGGGTTTTACCCCTCGCGTTAATTTTTTTTGTGCCAGCGCAAACGTTTGTGCGAAGATTGTAATTTAGCACATAGGGTGTTATCCACTAAGCACCGGTGTTGCAGTGTTGTCAATGTTGTAAAAAATCTCTAAAAAATGTCTAAAAGCACCTGTGTTTCAGTGCCGAGAAACACCGACTCTTCTCAAAACTATAATCTAAAAAGCAAAAGGATCTACAGTAAAGCCTGTCCTTTTGCTGGTCAGATTATAGTTTTGAGAAGCGCTGACATTTCTTGGCACTGCGACACAGGTGCTTTTAGAGATTTTTTTAATGCTGGCAAACTCCGGAGCTTGGTGATTAACCCCCATAGTGAATAAGCAATAAGCGAAAAGAATTAGTGAAAAAAATGCGAAAAACCTGAATCTTATTACAGAGCAAATTCCATTTTTTAGTAAGTCCATCCTTACGTAAATATTAGAATAATAAAATTGCTAAGTGAAAGTGCCAGAACTATCAGAGTAAAGCGATTGAAAACTCCATAACTAGGAGACAAAAGTGACATTATTTGTATCCATAATATAGATTTACTGTAACTACGCTCATACATATTTTCCAAATAAACACACATTTCACAATAAGAATTATAAATTAATCTTAAGCCCTTTACTACCAAATAATTTTTTAATTAAATATACAGTAAGAAATATATGTGAATATTCCCAATGTATTCCTTCCTGTAATAACCTATTTGGCAGGGAGTTGTCACCATCTACTGGCCAATTGGAGTTACTGCAGTTGGAGCTGCAGTTCATGGCTCCGTGCATAGGCTGGGGAAAGTCCGATACAGGACAATCCCCCTGGGCATTATGTCACATGTCTAAAACTTCAGGGGCACCTTCTGGAGCCCAAAAGTAAATAAAGTTTGTTTGCAACAAACAATTTCAATTTCCTTTTTTTCCGGCACAGCTGCAGATCGAGATAAGTCTATATTGGGCACCTGATGGTGCCTTTGAAGACCTGAGTTATCTCGATATCGTGAATGAAGGGGTTAACATAGTTACATATGAGACAAACACTGTAATAAGCTGTTGTTGTTTTACCCCATTTGCAAAAAGGCAAAATAGGAAGAGGAACTGATCGCAGGGGTCAGTCTATAACATAAGGCTATTGCACATTCGTTTATAATTCACCTCTATATTTCTATATCAATAATACTGAAATCAGATAATATTTTAACCCTTTCGCTGCTGAGGCATTTCCCGCCTCTGTGCTGAGGTCATTTTTACCTGTTTCGCTCATCCTGTTTAACCGCGTTTTGAAGCCTTATTTTATTATATGACCCAGACATATTATATATCGTTCTTTCCGGCAGATTGATAATATGTCATTATTATATGTATACGTCATGTCCTGTCTGTATATTATAACAAAAAATGCAATAAAATTCGAATTTTCAATAATTTACAACGGGTAAAGTGTTTTTTTTTTCACATTTTAAGATGCGAGCATTTGCGGTTATATTTTCTATGGGGTGCGCTTGTTAAAAAAATTTGAAATTGGGTCTCGTTACATTTTTGTGAGGGGAAAGTACGCGATTTTTAACAAACGCACCCCATACAAAAATCGTTAGTGCAGCATCATTGTTCACATTATAATTGAAATGGGAACAATATTGCTGCATTAACAAAACAAAACAAAAAAAAACTTGTTTATTTTTTTAAAAATATTTTTTAATTTTTATTTTTTTTCCATTATTTTTACCATGGTCATGTTTGGTATCGTTGGAAAGGCCATGCTCTGGCCGATCCAACGATACCAAACATTAACCCCTAGTTCCCACGGATCGGGAGATAGGGGGTTCATTGGAACCCCCTATATCCACCAGTGATGACAGCTAGGGGTTAACTCCAGAACTAATGTCATTGCGCCATGCTCAGCACATCCATAGCACAGGGGAGCACTTGGCAGGATGCACTGAGCACGCCCTTAGCAGCCAAGTGGTTAATTTCACACTTAAAATCGAGTTATCTCGATTCTGCATTGCAATGCACTGTGGAGCACTCATTAGCATATCAAAAGACAATTGTCACACATTTTTAAAGCAAGATTAGTGTGTCCCTGTGGAGAAATTAAATCTTTGTTTTATGTCTCTCCAGGCACCCTGGAGAGACATAAAACCAACTGCAAATACCAGCCCTAATCCTCACTGTAACAAAAAGTTCAAATAGATTCCTGCTGCATTACAGCTGCAATGGAGCGGGTAGGATACAGGGAGAGCTCTGGGGTCACTCACTGCTGAAGAGGGATAAGATTAAGGGAGTTATAATGACTGAAAATCTCTGATACAATTTGTTACTGTAATTTCCATATACAGGCATTATGCCACATACAGGTATTATTTTTATATTCTGTCGGTATTTTTTTGTGCAAACTGCATTGCTAATAATCTAATTATGATCAATACGAATCCTTAAAAGCAGGAGATCTCATCATTTTATTATTTGTCTGCATTTAATTTACAGGATCTGACACAAAGGCCATTTCTGCCTGTTTGCTAATAATGCAGACCCCTGTTTGAAATTGTGTAAGATAAAGGACACCATCTAGAGCTCAGAATCTTACATTTCAGCAATATTTCTGTAAAGATTCAAAGAATAGATGAAAAATAAAAAAAATGAGCAAATTAACATTATTTTCATTTTTTTAACTAACCTCAGAATAACAGTTGCTGTGCGAAGCGTCTATTTTACCCCATATTTACTTGTTAACTTCGCGTCCCACGTTTCAAATAAATGTTATGATAAAAAAAAATCAACAAAAATCAACTTGGTAGTGAATGGGTTAAAGAAACACCTGAAAACTTACAAGATGAAATGACTAGAGCTTTTCCTGTAAGCAAAAGCTCGACAAAATCAAGTTGTAGAACTTTGAAGATCAAACACGAAGCACTTGATGCTTTACATAAGAGATCCTCATATTTCACATCTTTGCAACTTGATAAATGTGTGTAATAACATTTCTTATGAAAGTGGAAGGGGAATTAATGGTAACATAGATTTCTGCTACATGAAAGCACTGTTTACAGCGCATACAAATTTATATGTAAAATTTTCAAATACCTTCACAAAACTGCAGCTATTTTACACTTCATGTGCTGAATTTTCAGTGAACTGGCGGAACCAATCTCTCTCCGCACTTCCCATTTCCTGCTGTCTCTTACGACGCCCCGCTGTTCAGAAAGTGCTCAGGAAATGAGAATGTGCAGGGAAATTACTTTAACCATCCCGCTGGGATTATAAAAAAAAAATGAGAAAGAGAAAAAAAAAAAAAGGAAAATTCTAATATTTCAGTGAAACTAAAGGTAAAACACGGACGTTCCCGAAGAAATGCTCAGCAACAAAAAACGAAGGTTTCTAATTGCTGTGAACATGGAAAAAAATTCCAACGTCAACTTTTTGTTATTAGCAGTTTGGGAATAGGAAGTAGAGAGGACAAAAATAAAAGGAAATATATTTTTACCTATATGTGTGCGCACAGGGTGTGTCTGGTGTGCCCAGGCACACCCTGATGTTGGGTGAAGGGTTCATCTTTGACCCCCAACATAGATATTTTGGATGTTCCTTATCCGGCTCATGATAAATTACATGAACATTGACTGTATCACTCTATAAACATTGGATAATCCTAACTAGAAATAACTGTTCTGTACAAAATCATCCAAACATAGATATGTTATTAATATATATCCCATCGGTGCACACCCTTATGAAGTGGGCTGCGCACGCCATTGCTTGTACCTTTTATTGTGAAAGTGTAAAGTCACAATCCATCAACATCAGCGAAAAGTCTGCCATCAGTAGTTCAAGAAACCATTAGCCTATGCAGGTTGGGCACCTTTTATCTGAATGTAACCAATGTAAATATGTGTGTGTCTCTTTAAGAGCACAGTATGTGTTAATTCCCCTAATATCTGCCCCCGAGTGTTCCAGATTAGTGATGGGCCGAACACCCCTGTGTTCGGTTCATATTCGAACATTAGAACAGCCGAAATTTTCGAATACGAACTCAAACACAATGTAAACCAATGGGGGTTGAACATGCAAAATGTGTTCACAGTTCTCCTAAATGTACCGGCAGCTGCTGGTACATTTAGGAGACCTGTGGCTGCAGCCCCCGGCCCTCATACCTCTGCTGTCCTGCTGCTGTCCCGGCCTCCTGTTCCTCCGGTCTGTCTGTTCCTCCGTCCGGCCGCTGCTCCTCTGCCCCACACCTCGTCTTCATGCTGAGCCCTGATTGGGCAAAGTCCTGCACCTGACCTGGACTTTGCCCAATCATGGCTCTAATTCAAAACTGAGCACTGATTGCTCAAAGTCCTGCACCTGACCTGGACCTTGCCCAATCAAGGCTCAAGGCAGCTGCCGGTACATTTAGGAGAATTGTGAACACATTTTGCAAAGGCATTTTGTATTATGGAATGTCCTCAGTCGGTCAGACCGCGAACATCACATAATGTTCGGCGTTCACTGAACACTCAAAGAGAATTCTTCCAGATTCAGAGGAAAGCGTTCACTATGGGAGAGCTGTGATCTCCTTCCTGCTGCAGCTCCAAGAGTGTACACGCGCTGAGAGCACACTGCAATGTTTCTTCATGGACATGCTGCTAGGCGTCAGCGAGACTTTGGTCAGCATGCCAAGAGGCTCCCATTGTGTGCCATGGTCTGGTCCAGAGGCTAAGTTTCCATATGGCAGTGACCATACAGAGTGCCGCTCATCTGGAAGCACTGTAATATGAACAGCTCTGAATATTCCAGTTTAAAAGTCTTCCGGACTTTACAATTGCCAATAAGGCGTGAAAGACTTGTAGTGACTTGGTGCTCAGTGGGCTATTAAGCCAAGTGCTGAGGTGCTCAGAGTTTGAACAAGCCAAGTGCTGGAGCCACATAACTTGCATAATTACCTGGCTTTTGGAACACATATACACTGGGCTCTAGACACAATAACGACCGTGCCATGAATGGTTCCTCCTCTCAAAATACTTTTATGGAGCCTTGGAGACTCACTTATAGGACATGAGTCAACATCCACCAGTAATGTTGCAAATAACAATTATAAAATTCACTTGGCATTGAGAAAGGCTGTATACATGTATATATCCTTTCTCAATCTCAAGTACATATATATATATATATATATACAGTATATAAAGATTCAGATGATCCTGAGGAAAGACCCGCGTGGGACTGAAACGTCAATGCTTTTCTGATGTGATAAATTAATTCCCTTTGCCTAAATCATTCCAGTCTCCATGTACGTGTGAATCTTCGTATCTAAAGTATATGGTTATTGTAGCCAGACTGGGCACCGAAGCAAGTAACTATTGGATATCTTTGAGTGTGGGGATTCTTGGACATGTATATATATATATAAATTCGATAGGCTGTGTTAGTCCAGATGCCAAAATCACGAGTATAGCGGTACGTAGTGATACCTTTTTTATTGGACTAAAGTTACATTTAAAAGACAAGCTTTCGGGAGGATTCCTCTATTCTTCAGGTCTGGAAGCTATACTGATCAGTTCCTAAATTTGAACATTAGGACATTAAGGGTCACATGGGTGGGGGGATTTAGATGTTCAATTCTTATAGCTTCCAGACCTGAAGAAGAGAGGAATCCTCTCGAAAGCTTGTCTTCTAAATGTAACGTTAGTCCAATAAAAAAGGTATCGCTATGTACTGCTATACTCGTGATTTCTGATATATATATATATATATATGTTACGGTTAAAGCCTGAAGTGCGGTTAATTTTAAGATTACCCGGGTAATCCTGACATTACCCAAAACCGCCTGGTAAAGCTGCAAAAAAATGAAAAAAAAATGCGGACTTTACTCGGGTAATCTTAGGACTAACCAGCCACCCTTGGGTAACAGTCTGGAAGAACTGAAAATTACCCGGATGATCTGCAGACTATCCAACCCTGTTTCGTTAAAGTCGAATTTTGATATCGTTCAGATAAAAGTTTGAAGCTTTACCCAGGTAATCTGAGGACTATCCACAGCTTCACTTGGGAAATCTGCAGAGCATCCAACCTCCTTCGGGTAAAAGTGAATTTTGCTATTATCTATGGATATTATCAAAGAAGATGGCAAAAGACAAACATTAAAATGTATTGCGGATATAATGAATATACAGAGTATATTGTTTCTTATATGAATGATGAAGGATACATGATCTTTATTATGTGTCATATGTGCTTATATATCATTTATAAAACAAAATAACCATCAGGTAACTCTTTATATAATATCTTTATAAATTAATTTTCAGACACTTAATGCACAGAGTAACATGACAGTTATTTAGCGTGGTTAGTGATAACAGTTTGCAGCTTTATCCGGGTAATCCTCGGAATTCAGTCAACTGTAACCTACTGAAAACCCAAGAAAAGCGAGGTACTCAGAGGCGTTTGGATACTTTGCAGTTTACCTGGATAAAGTCCGATGTTTCCTTGCACAACACACTTTATCCAACAACACTAGGGTAATGTGCGTTTTACCCCGGTAAAACACAGCAGAAAACCGGAGTACCCAGAGGCCTCTGGATACTTAGCAGATTACCCGGAAAAAGTCCGAAATTTAATTTCACTATGGACTTTTGCTAATGACACCTGGGTAATGTCAGGATTACCCGGTAATCCTAAAATTAACTGCACTTCGGACTTTAACCGTAACATACAGTATATACAGTATATACAGTATATGTGTGTGTGTGGTTTTTCCCTAGAAGCAAAGGATAACTTGTGATTTTTCAGTAAACAAAAATCATATGTAAGTGGTGAATATGTTAACAAAGCCCTTCTTTACCCAGGGAGGACTGTCAGAGAGCTGACATGGACTGGGTGGTCGCTCAAGCATCCTGTCAATCTGATTCCTCTCAGTGCTTAAGCACTGAGTGGCATTGACTGGTCAGGAATGCACAGTTCTATGCATTCCTGACCTAAACCTCATTATGCTGCTATAAATAATGACTCATGTGTTAATGTTTGTGCGAAAGGTAATTTACCCACTTTATGTTAGGATTTTGTTTTACTACTCAATTTCTTTAAAAATCATTGGATTTTACATTCTCTCGTTAAAGATATATGTCAGAGAAATAAAAAAAGGAATTGTAAATAAGATTAGTTGAGCTGAACAAGAAAATATTTGACCATGAGACGTTTTCATGTCCAATGTTGTAGGATAAAAAATGGAATTTGTTTGCCAGTACTTTTCAAACCTCAATTTAGCAGAAACTCCCTGTGTAAATTATATTTTTGTGTGACTGTACATTCAAATCCTATTTGTTTGTGTTATGACTAGTATGACCTTAATCATCTCATTTCATCATGTGTTTATTTTTTGTCGCTGATATCTTACATGTACATATTTTACAAAGAAAAAATACAAATGAATGTATTTAAAGGGAGCGCAGTACATATATTAGTATATAAATATACACAAAGGTAGACTTAGCTTCGAAATTATCAGCACAAGATTAGGCCTTCCCATTCAGAAAAAGCGGTGATGTGATATCATAGTCCTATGTAAAAAGAAAAATTTATTGCGTAATACAATTTAGTAAGTGTCACAAGCAGGATAGTGAAAGATGATCGCACTCACAAAGGTGGAGCCCCCAATGGCTCGTATGTATAAGCCTTTAGGTCTCTTTATTGGAGGGGGACCTCGCCCACGTATGGATGTCCTTTGATTTTCTTAAAATGACAGGATGCACCTCAAACAAAAAGCATATCGCTATGGTGCATTATCACAGGCATATAAATGTAAATTCACGACCGTAGTCAACTCACGTGATTCAGAGCCTTCTGGAATGATGGCTCTGTAGGTAAAGCATACGGACCTCTAGTTGCTCAGAGGGGGTCCTTCCTCCAATTGAAAAAATAAAATGAATAAGCCTCCAAAAAATGAAAAATAAAATAAAATATATAAAATAAAGCGTAAATGCAAAAAAACTTATTTTAATAAATCAAATATGGCACATAAATAAATAAAATCCGAAACGCGTTTCACTTGCGTTCTGCAAGCCTCTAAGTCGGTAATGGAATACTGCTCACTATCGCCGTTTAAATAGACCTTTCATTCGTTGATTGCTTGATTGATGCGATTCACCTGATCCCATCAGACGATCGCTATCTTCAATTTCCTGGAGAACGTAATGATGTATTTCCGGTTAGTCTCCAGCCAGTCAATAATACTTTCACTTTCGTTAGGCCAATGCGCATGCGTGATTCATAGTTTCTCTTTCGTTTTCTAAATATTGAAAAACGGAAGTCCCAAATACCTCGTTCTGAGTATGCAATGCTTAAAAGGTGACAGGATACATTATGTTCTCTCCCTTTGGTTATCTATAGGTACTAAATGTATAAATAGAGAAAAACGAATAAAAATACGAATACGAATACAATTAAAAATACAAATTTGTATTTGTATTCGTATTCGTATTTTTATTTGTATTCGTATTCGTATTTTTATTCGTTTTTCTCTATTTATACATTTAGTCCCTATAGATAACCAAAGGGAGAGAACATAATGTATCCTGTCACCTTTTAAGCATTGCATACTCAGAACGAGGTATTTGGGACTTCCGTTTTTCAATATTTAGAAAACGAAAGAGAAACTATGAATCACGCATGCGCATTGGCCTAACGAAAGTGAAAGTATTATTGACTGGCTGGAGAAAAACTGGAAATACATCATTACGTTCTCCAGGAAATTGAAGATAGCGATCGTCTGATGGGATCAGGTGAATCGCATCAATCAAGCAATCAACGAATGAAAGGTCTATTTAAACGGCGATAGTGAGCAGTATTCCATTACCGACTTAGAGGCTTGCAGAACGCAAGTGAAATGCGTTTCGGATTTTATTTATTTATGTGCCATATTTGATTTATTAAAATAAGTTTTTTTGCATTTACGCTTTATTTTATATATTTTATTTTATTTTATTTTTCATTTTTTGGAGGCTTATTCATTTTATTTTTTCAATTGGAGGAAGGACCCCCTCTGAGCAACTAGAGGTCCGTATGCTTTACCTACAGAGCCATCATTCCAGAAGGCTCTGAATCACGTGAGTTGACTACGGTCGTGAATTTACATTTATATGCCTGTGATACCATAGCGATATGCTTTTTGTTTGAGGTGCATCCTGTCATTTTAAGAAAATCAAAGGACATCCATACGTGGGCGAGGTCCCCCTCCAATAAAGAGACCTAAAGGCTTATACATACGAGCCATTGGGGGCTCCACCTTTGTGAGTGCGATCATCTTTCACTATCCTGCTTGTGACACTTACTAAATTGTATTACGCGATAAATTTTTCTTTTTACATAGGACTATGATATCACATCACCGCTTTTTCTGAATGGGAAGGCCTAATCTTGTGCTGATAATTTCGAAGCTAAGTCTACCTTTGTGTATATTTATAACTAATATATGTACTGCGCTCCTTTAAATACATTCATTTGTATTTTTTCTTTGAGAATCTTGCAAGGTGATAGGTACGCCTAAATAGGTGAGCAGCAAAATAGATCACCATTCCTCTATATAAAATAGATAGCGCCGAATACTCTGAACGTTTTCGTTCAATTTTAGCATTTTTGATGTACATATTTTACTCATATATGTTTAGTTAAGAAAACATTGTACTATACATGTGTCACTGTGTGCATCCACTTTGTGATAGTTTGTGTTGTAAACTTGCTCCCCACAGTATATTTACAACACTTTCTCTTCACTGTGTGACATTGGGCATAGAATGGACTCTATCAGGGTTATTCAGAGAAAGGTGAAACTCTGGAGAACGTTTGGAGAAGTGAAAATTATAGGTCAAAATAGCCAAACCAGAAAAATTCTCCCATTTATCTCACTTTCCAAATCAGCTATTTTGACCTAGAATTTTCACTTCTCCAAAGGTTCCCCAGAGTTTCACCTCTCTCTGAATAACCCTGAATGTGTGAGATTGTCAAAGAGCTGACTCCTAAGGATTGCATTGTGTGGTGAGGGATGTATGTAAAGGAGATCACCAGGGGGTATATTAAAGTGTTTTAACCCACTATCAGATATCATTCAACCACTATCTCTTATTTCAGGTAGCATAGACAACACAGTAGATCCCCTGCACTATTGTCTATACATTCCCTCCATCACCCCATTGCCTCTTCACTACAGTAAAGTGAAACTTGGGCTCAGTTTTTGATAAATGTTGCATAATGGAAAAAATCTGCAATGGAAGCTGGAAATAAAAAAAAAACACCTTACTTTATTTTTCCATTTTACATGCAATTACTTCAAACAAAAAACAACAGCAGGATGTGTTACATAATGAGCTTTTTTTTGTAGCGCATACAGTATGTAATCTAGTTACAGCTGATGTTAGTGTCCCTTTAAATAGCAGAACATTCAGGAATACGCTAAAATGTGTCCAGGTTGCTGTTTCAAGGAGTAAAATGATTGTCATTGTGTCAAAATGATTCAAGAAAGAGTTTTTTTTCTGAGATAATAGCAGGGGTCAAGTCGAGGGCGATCGCATGGTAACGCAGTTCCTCCACTCTTTTTGCAGAAGGAAATCAGTTCCCTTTGATCCCACACGCTATAAAGTTTGTATTCAGGTGTTTAATCATGTCTATCCCTTTTAAATCACACTAAATATAGGATTTATATATTTTTGCTGAAACATGCATGCATATATGTATCAGATTTGAGTGTGTGTTTGTGTTAAGCGCAAGATAATAATTGGGGGACAGAAATCTTGGGGAGTTCCCACATGTCACAAACGGGCATCATTTTCTTCAAGCAGTGTGTAGGATTTTAAACGCAGAATTTGTGTTTTTTTTTTCTCTTGTCTTTGCAATGGAGTTTGCAAAGCATGGCCACTGGTATTTACAACCCTCTTATCTGATCTGCTTTCTGGGGCTGAAGGGAAACTTGAGATCTGAACCAAATGGATCGGGGGTTGGTTGGGGGTGTTGGACAAAGAGCCAGCACTCACTGAACAATTTGTATTCCTCCAAAAGACTTGGAGTGGGTAACATCCAAAGAATCTTCTGGGACAATTGAAATCTGGAATACCCATGGAGCAACCTAAAGCAAGACAGGTTTTCTATGTAAGTCCCATTTTATTTCAAGAACTGTATTTGCACGTATTCGTATATTTTGTATGTCTTGTTTTTATGTGATACTGGCACTGTGTAAAGTTTGTATTTTTATCATTTTCCATTAAAACTTTAAAATCAGTACTGTCTTGATCTAGATAATTCATGCTTCGCGAATAGAATAGCTTGGTTTATCGTTACCGTAGTATTTAACATTTGGTATATATTAGCTGTGTATGGTTGGGCTCCTGGATTGGGGGGTGGTATACAGTTAGTGGGGTTTCAAAAGTGCCCTATGACTTTCGTGGTGGCAGCGTATACATTTGGAAGGGTGGGTACGGTTTAAGGGGGTTAGGTTGGCATAACTCGGGCCCTGAGAGCAGGTAGAGTTAGTGAGTCCAGTAGCTTGGAGCTGTAAACCCTTGTACGTTTACCCTTCGCACGTCACGACAGGGTAGGTAGCTTTTTTCTTTCCATGACACCACACTTTTCGCTTTAGGACTTGACCCCTGGCCAATAGGCATTTACTTCAGCTGTGCTTTTATTTTTCTATTTTGTGCAATTCCCCAGCAGAATGAGATAAGACAAGACTGAACCTAATGAGAAAGAGTCAGTGTATGACTTTAAATCATAACATTTTGCAGAATATTCAAACGTCTATTGCAAATTGCAGTTATGTGACTGACATACCGTAAAGGCAATGTTTTAAAAGGGACATATTGCGTGTTAGGTTCTTATTTCTCACCTACAGAAAAAGCCACAGATTTTTTTAATCTGTAGCGACTGTCAGTTTTAAAGAGGTTTTATTTTTAGATGTGTCTGATATGTTCTTTTACTTTCCCGAATGTAAGGACATTGTTTAAATTTCCTAATGGCAAACAGTTCATATAAAGACTCACATTAAATATAATTCAACTTTGAAACTAATTTCGATTCATCTTTTGTATCCCGTATTCTATCCGGCTCATGGTGGCATGAAAGCGAAAACATTAAAGCAAAAAATTAAGATTAATTAGATTTTCTTCCATATTTTTTGTAATAAAATACTGAGAAGCATAGCATTGAATGCTGACGTGCGGTCAGGTGGTTGGCGTCAAAAGATTAGATAGGGCCCTCTACGCCTCTTGTTTCCATCCTATGTCCATTTATCTGCATCTTGTTCCCTTTGGTTATTGTAAAGTGCTGCGGAAACTGTTGGCGCTATATAAATGATGACAATAATAATAATTAGATGATCGTTTGCTGAGGTCATTCTGAGCACCAGATCCTCAAACTAAAACATTGCTTTATCTTAAGGGGTTATTCAGAGAACAAAGAAATGTCACTCTCTCATTCGCCGCACTTCGACGAGTTAAATTTGCCGGCCCTGCAGTGAATTCAGCAATCACGACAGGGTCCCCGATGTGCGCCGAATGGACCTGCCAAATGCATCCTCGGACCACCTCAAAAACACCGAATTGATTCGAAAGATCGCGGCACAACTGCTGAATCAATCCGAAAAAACACTGAATGCTGTCACAAACCCACCGAAAGAAGCCGATGACCTGCTGAACAGACCACCGAATTGATCCTCAAAGACCAGCCGCACAGACCACCGAACAGCCGCAGGAAAAAGCTGACCAGCCGCTGAACACGGGTAATACTAAACTAAAAAAAAAGCCAGTGCATGAAAATGCCTGGAAACAATATATAAGGTCCTATGAATAATAATAAAAAGGTCTGTTACAGGAAAAAAAAAAACGCCATTAAAAAAAATCTGCCGAGAAAATCCCAAGATGGCCTTAAAAGTTCTAAAAAATAAAAGAATAAACAGATGAATAAATATTTAAGAAAAACAGAAAAACAATTGCAGTGAAACCTATAGGATTCGCCTTATTAATAACAATCCCGTCGCAGGACGTGCTATGACGTCCTTGTAATGAGAGGACGGCTTTGAAGACACAGTGCGTACATGTACACCCTGCTGTCTTCAATGGGTCACCGCAGCCCCTCCCCATAGCCGGTGTGCGCCTTGTGGTTGGCTGTAGACAGACAGCCTGAACTCAGGCTGTCCCCCTGCAGCCAATGACGTGTTGACCGTGGGGCGGGCCGACATCAGCGACTCACGCGGAACCTGTTGGCGTACCTATACACCTCGCCAGCATTACTCCATCCCTGGCAGGCGACACCCGCCATCGTGAAGGGGTTTGATGTTGGACACAGATATGTCCAAACGCTTCAAAGAGTTTTTACACTTGAAAAAAAGGATCCTATTTAACATCATTTTATTGGCTGCTCGTCTCCTCCTCCTAAAGCTGAAAAGAACACAATGACTCCTGATTTTCACTCCTTGTCTCCAGTAGTTGATCTGTTTTGTAAACTTTGCCTTTATATAAAAATTATTCCGTGCTTCTCAATGTATTGTTTAATTAATTATTATATACCAAAATGTATGAATGATTGTTTTTACTCTGCTTTATTTCATTATCAACCAGGGGTGTAACTACCAGGGGTGCAGAAAGTGCCACTGAAAACAGACCCCTGAGTTCAAGGGGGCCCACACGCAGCCGGCCACATCCTCACTTGGGCAGCTTGGCAAGGACCAGGGCCTCACCTATGATTTGCTGATGCACAGCACACATTACTTTGAGTTTTATTGCTCTGAAGCTCTGAGATATACTGTACATGGCGCACATTACATTAAAAATGGGATGGACTGAAGTGGTCGTAGTGGACCTGGAAAAAAATAGGACAATGATTGTCTGGATTTGACATTGTGGACCTAGAGGGGTCCAGTGCATGGGGTGACAGGGGGTTATGATTTGCCAGGGGTGGGGGGGGCTTCATGGATTTCCGTACCTGGGCCTGAGGTTTGTAGTTACGCCTCTGTTATCAACATTGTATTCTGCTAGTCCATACTTTGTTATTTGTATTTTTGATTGATGTTCATCATTTCAGTGTTATCCATCACCTGTTATCCGTGCATTTATCTCGAAATGCTACAATAAACACCATGGGCTGCCCTGAGCTAAAATGGGGATGCTAAGAGGAAAAATTAGCGTTCCTAGTCTTCCTTTAGCATCCCCGTTTTACCTGATTACAGGGCAGGCGCTGAGTCCAGTAGGCCGCTAGCCTCCTGGATGTTGGGGTCGGATCCTGCAGGTTGGCAATGTGATCGCGGAGGGAGTCTAGGGACTTTTTTCCCTAGTCTCACTCTGCTCTTAGAAGTCAATGAGAGGTATTTGATTTTTTTTTGGGAGGGTACAGCTGCTGGTACCTGATTCTGCTGAAGCTCTAAGCTGTAGAAAACTTTTTAGTTCGGACTATTTGGTCCTAATTTCTAATTACTCTCTGCTTTCTCTTTGCGCTCCCCGAGTTAAGTATAGGGAGAGCAAAGTACAGTAAGCTGAAGCTAAAAAAATTTATTACAGATTCGCTAACAGTTTTTTTAACCTGTTAGCAATCGGGAGTTTATCTATGCGGCACGCTAGCACCTCAATTAACCTAGTGCTAACGCTCATTTATGTGAGCGCTAGCGTTAAGGAGATGATAGAGCCCTAAAGGGGTTATTCACTAACATCTGAGTAGGCCCCACAATTAGACAGAATGGGGAATTTCGCTGTTCGATGCAATTTCGGGAAATTCATCTATTCACAAAGTTGTACCGGCTGGGTGGAGTAGAGGTACAATCACTGCTCTATGACTGTGGAGACCATGGAGACACAGGTTCCCAGCAAGAGCACCTCTCCAGTAAGTGTCCTTGGGCAAGACACCTAACAGTACATACTCGCCAACCAGGACATACTTGAAAACGAGAGAAATCTCAATGTATCCTTCCTGGTAAAATACTATCTCAAAAGAAAAATAAATAAATACAGCAAACGTTTGTTAAATAGTGAATTCACCATATTTTCTGCAAAAGGAAATCACCGAAATGCGATGGAAAGCAAAGCAATCGCCGTGCTTTGTGAATAGACCATTAGGCTGGCCGCCCACTGGAACCGTTTTCGTGCGATGGTGCGATCATCCGATATCATCTGCCGTCGCACGTCCAATCCTGTAACATGAATGGAACCGTCGTCCATTGCAGCAGACGTTCGACGTCCAACTTCTGGCGACGGGTAAAGACCGCAGCAGATGGGCGATCACACCTTGCAGGCTGGGAGTTCTGAACGATTTCTGATCAAGATGGACATTGACAAACTCATTAGGGGAGTTAAAAAAACGCATTTATATTGGTTTTGCTGTTTTTTGAACTCCCATTGAAAATAAATGGTGCAGACATGATGCAAGTTTACCAAAACACCTTTTTGCATGTTGAGACTAGCTGTGTAACATAGTGGGACTAGCGGTGCTGCTGCGCAAAGGGGTTTATTTACTAAGCACTGACTGACATGCCTCTGAAGGGCACTGAATGTTGAATTTCCCCGTACGGTGCAATTTTGTTGCTGTTTGTACTGTAAAAATGATGGCGAAATATGGTGCAGTTTGCTACAGATCGCTGCACTCCGGCAATCTGCGGCGGCAGAGAGAACGAATATCAGAGTGCAGTACTGCACTGAAGTGTTGGCGTCATGCCCTGATTTAGGGGATAGTTTGACATTTTTACTATGCGCTTTGTCTGTAAACCTAATAGTAACAAAACAAAAAAAGGACTGCCCTGGTTCCAAAAGCAGAATGAACTTGTTTTTGTATGTAAAACCAGTTCATTGTGGTTTTGGTAGCTTCTGCACTCCACCTCTGATTTTGATTTGGATCTTCTGTGGTCGCACGACAGATCGCACGCACGAGCGACATCGTCCATGGTCTGACGAAAAAGTCGGTTCTCCGACGGATCCAGTGGACGGCCAGCCTTAAACTATAAAAAAAATGGATTTCCTGGATCTTTAGGGGCACATTTATTTATAAAGTATTTTTTTCGAATATGTCCTGGGTTCAAGAACATTGTATTTCTGTAACAACTGTAAAATTTCAAAGTAATAAAATGCAAGATATTAAAAAACAACACAAATATACAGATTAACACAAAAAATAAATATGTAGGAAATATAGTCATTATGTTACATGTTTACAGGTGCATTCCGTATATACTGTAGTCACTATGTGTCACGGATCCCCCTGATTACCAAGATGGTGGTCCCTATTACGCAGACCGCTCACTACCCTTCCGATCCTTAGAATGGTCGGCACGTCTAGACAGATACAGAATACGTAAAGATAGGTAGACACAAAGAACGATACTAGGAGGGTACACAAGACCTAGAATGGTTGGCTCTTCCCAAGACCTAAACAATAGAAGAGGTAGTCTGATGCGTGCTTAGGATGCCACACAGACTGACCACAAAACCAATATAGAAGAGTAAACGCCAATACCAGGAGTGTTGCACAGAATAGTTAATAAGCCAATGCCAGGGGTCGGTACACAGAATGGTTCGTTTGCCAATGCCAGGGGTCGGTACACAGAATGGTTCGTTTGCCAATGCCAGGGGTCGGTACACAGAATGGTCAGTTTGCCAATGCCAGGGGTCGGTACACAGAATGGTTCGTTTGCCAATGCCAGGGGTCGGTACACAGAATGGTCAGTTTGCCAATGCCAGGGGTCGGTACACAGAATAGCCAAAAATATACAATAGAATGCAAGAGCTCTGCGGGAAGTAACTACCACGTCAGGGCGCCGGTTGTTCTGCGAGTCTGGGCTTTAAACCCGGCGGGTCCGCGTCAGCCCGCCAGGCCCCGCCCCCCGGCGTCCCCACGTGTGCGGAAGCGACCGCAATATCACTCGGCGCCTGGCTAGCGAGCAGCGAGGAAGCTGCTGCCAGGCGCCGGGGGGTACGGGGAGCCACCGTGACACTATGTTACATGTTTACAGGTGCATTCTGTATATAGTCACTATGTTACATGTTTACAGGTGCATTCTGTATATAGTCACTATGTTACATGTTTACAGGTGCATTCTGTATATAGTCACTATGTTACATGTTTACTGGAGCATTCTGTATATAGTCACGTCACTATTTTACATGTTTACAAGTGCATTCCGTATATAGTCGCTATGTTACATGTTTACAGGTGCATTCCGTATTGAGGTATGTTAATAGAGATCTCTTGAGTGACTTAAGACTGGGGGGAAGATTTGATGGCGTCTGGGAGGTTATTCCATAA
This sequence comes from Leptobrachium leishanense, assembly GCA_009667805.1. Lineage (NCBI taxonomy): Eukaryota > Metazoa > Chordata > Amphibia > Anura > Megophryidae > Leptobrachium > Leptobrachium leishanense. The sequence goes on from CM019064.1 coordinate 42,837,833, forward strand.
TTGTGGTGCTCTGTAGGAAAATGAGGATCGAGACACTTTCTTTTTGTATTGTGATATTGCAAGTAAGGTGCTGGTCCTGGATCGGAGGTTATAGGATGCGGGAACTGCTAGAGGAAGCAGCCTATTCAGGTAGGGTGGTAGCTTCCCAGAAATTCTCTTAAACACCAGGTTGGAAAGGTGAAGGGTGCGTCTGGATTCCAGCGACGGACAGTTTAGCTCTTTTAACATTTGGAGGCCATATGCAGATGGATTTCATCTGCATCAGACTAACTTAGTTTGCATTGCTCCAGAGCAAAACTAGATGGATTTAACTTGATCGTGGGCACTGGAAGGAGCTTTTGAAGATTAAGTTAACTTGATCATGAAAGTTAAATGTGTTAATTATTAAATCAAAGCACTTCATTTGAGATGCTATTACGATTAATGAATTGATTTCCTACTTCTGGTTTGAAGATTCTACAAACACACAATAAAATTACATCACTTTCCAGAATAGCTTGAAAGAATTAAAAAAATAACTTTTAATCAAGTTCATTAAAAGAAATAAAGGACACATTGAGAACACAAAGAAAGGAAAATTCCACAATCATAAATATTTCTTAATTCGAAACCTTTTGACATGACAAAGAAAGTGTAAAATTCTACACCTGATCTTACGGGGACAAAATTATTAAAATATTGTATAAAATGTCCTTCGGGCTGGGCATATAAGGTGTATATGAACCATAAATGAATTTTGTGTTCAGAGATTGTGTCTCATCATTACTATGAACAAAAATTCCAAAAGCCTGAAAAAAAAAATCAGAAATTTGAAACAATTCTGGTTCCAAGCTGTGTGGATACAGGCTACTCAACCTGTAGTAAGGGTATAGTCATTCCACGGTTGGTGGAATAGAGGAATCAAAATTTTTTCTCCTTGGTCTTTGAGTTTCACAATTCCCACGAGATGCCAATAGGTTGGTACTAATGACCTGCCTCAATAATGATGGATTGATCACTATTTTATAATTGCAAAAGGGGCTCAATGACTTTACTGCCATTCACAGACAGTTAGTTAATGGTTCTTTAACGCAAGTACCCATAAGAGCTCTCACCATGAAGATGTCCTGCTATTCATTCTCTACATTCTAGTTTTGAAATTTTGAAAAGAATCCTTTATTGCTTCACGCTGATACCTGAATTCTTTTAATAGCGTCCACAGCTCTTTGACCTCGTCAATGTACCTGAATCAATCTGAAGAAAAATCATCTCCATTGGGCATCTTTTCTTCATTGAACAAGACCTTTGACGCTGCTTAGGGAGTCTTTGATGTCTGCTATAAACTGACCATGAGAATATAAAGCCTTAGAACAAAGGTCACAAAATAAGGTATTCAGGACATATAACTAGTTTCACGATGATAGATTCAAATTTACTCCTCTTAGATGATTTTCAACTTAAAATATGTTTTGTGAATGTTTAACCCCTTCAGTATCAAGTGATTGTTCATAAAAACACCATCAGGAACCAATGGTTGAATGGAAAACCACCTTACATTGCTCATGCTGAAAATGCACTGTTAGAAATCATACCCTAGTAAACCCAGTATATCCTATGTGACACACAGAGTGCTCCCTTTCCAATGCAGACTTGCTCAACGCCTGTTCTAGAGATGCGCTACATTGTCATGTCTAATGTACCACAACATTTGGGACATGTGCTGCCCACATGCAAACAAAACTCATTTCAATTTATCCAGACTATGTATTGATCGAGATCATTCGATCTCAGGCACCCAAAGGTGCTTTTTGAAGTTCTAGTTAACTTCACCGTGGTATCGAAGGGGTTAATTATCTCATTTATACAGTACAAATTAAAAAGTTTATTATTCATGCAATGAAGGTTTACACCTTTTCATTTTTCATGAGATTAAGTGCAGGTCTCGGCAAACCTGAAATTTAACCTTGTCTTGATTTGTTTTGGCGTACCGATTCACTGGAACATGAATGTTTTATGCTTACCCAGAAGAAAAGAAAAGTTGTATATTGTATAATAGTCAAGCTATATTTCATTACCTAGAACATATTTCAGTGCCATGAATCTATTTTTAAGGTTAAGGTTTCTCAACTCAACTTGGATTGAGTCATAACAGATGGGCAGATTACTTGGACATTGGTGTTCCGGTAGTATTTATTTGGCCGATCACAAAATAACAAATTTGTACTGTTGCTACTCTGCAATTGGAGGTCCCTCTTACGCCAGCAATCTGTCACGCCTGACAGGATTGTGCAAAACTTCAACCACGTAACGTGCTGCAATTTTATGCAACCTTAGCCTCATGACTGGGCTGATCTAGGGGCCTTCAAGAAAGCCCCACTGCGAGGATTCAGGCAGCGCTGCCCACCGTGCCATTGGAGTTCTTTGTGAATGACGCAGAATACATTACATTGATGCCCATACCAACCTCTTAGTGAATCCTGCCTTATGAATGCCATCAGCTGTACCAGACCCTACTTAAGGGGTTATTCCCCTGCACTTTGGGGAATCATATTCCCGATCCTGCGATGAATTAAACATTCACTGCAGGGTCCCCAAAGTGCAGGAACCAGATCCAAAAATCCACCGAAACATCACTGAAAATCTGCCAAAAACCCCACCAGCAAGCCGCCATATGATCCAAAAAAATCGTATTGATCCAAAATGCTGCAGAAAACCCACCGAACGTACACGTTGATCTGCCGCAAACCCACCAAACACGTCCAAAAAAAGCCAACGATCCGCCGAACACCATGCCGACCAGTCGCTGGAAAAAGCCGACAAGCTGATGGACTGGGTAAAAAAACAAAACATTGAGACTCAGAAAATTTCAATAGGTGTTTGGAAAAAAACTACTGGATGAAAATGTCTGGAATTAACATATAAGGTCTTATGAATAATAAAAAAAAGGTCTGTTACCGGAAAAAAAAAACACGATTTAAAACAAATTGGAAAATTTGCTGAAAAGTCCCAAAAATTGCCTCAAAAATATTAAAGAGACTTTTTGCTGCAAATTAAAAGAATTAACGGTTTAATAGATATTGAATGAAATCGGGAATATTTTTAACATTGAAACCCATGGGATTCGCCTGATTAAACCTGCTGAATGAAACCACCGAAAATCAGGGCATTTAACTGACATTTCTCTGCTGTTCGGTGTCTCTGAATAGATTAACCATTGCTTCTCTATGGGGGATTTCACTGCTGCCAAACAGACAACAGACATATTTTGCTGTCACTTTGCCAAAATTTGGCATATGTATTGAGAAGAAAATGTATGCAACAATCAAGCTTTTCCTACGTTCTTGTCTTATAATTGATCTCCTTATAATAAAAAAACATATTCCACATGTTGATTTGTGTATCTCAAAACTTTAAGGGTAATTTAGACTTGACTTTTTTACTGAGGTATTAAATGTGTTAATTATTAATTCAAAGCACTTGAATGTTCTGACTTTAGTTCACAAAATATGGCCATAAATTGCTTGAGCATGTCACAGCGTCGATGTATCTACTGTTTAATAGTTATATTAAATATATTCATATTATATATTAATAATATATTAACATTTAATTATGGGGTTTTTTTTGAGAAAGGATTTTACCAGGAAGGATACATTGAGATTTCTCTCGTTTTCTACTTGAAAACGAGAGAAATCTCAATATATCCTTCCTGGTAAAATCCTGGGTGGCAAGTATGCACCGTTAAGTGTCTTGTCCAAGGACACTTACTGGGGAGCTGCTCTTGCCAGGATCGAACCTGTGTCTCCACAGTCTCTCTCCACGGTTATAGAGCAATGATGGTACCCCTACTCCATCCAGCCGGTGTGTTAATGTAATATTATTATATAATATGAATATATTAATATATTCATATTATATATTAATATATTAACATTTAATTATGTTAATTAATAATTAAATATATTCTATTATTAAATTTTAATTTGCAGCCAGAAGGTTTTTCACAAAATATGAAAGAAATAAACATGTACAACTGGTTCATATTTTTCCACTGTCTTTAATTAACATTTGTACAGGATTATTACAAGGCGGCTAATTAATGACTTGCTTAATACCCCTCACCTTTCTACATTGGATGAGGGTTTAATCAAAAGAGTGGGAGGTCTTCTCCTAAGCCAACTGGCTCCTGAACCCGATGGCGTGCCTTAATAAGGACATTTATAGGATCGACCAAGCTGCAGCTGAATAGTTCAGTTTCAGAAATGAAAGCACATTTCTACAAAACACCATATGGATAAAATAAATCAATAGAACTAAGTAATATAATAAATAATATCTGGGAAAGCAATATGTAAAGAATATTATAACTGAACTGATACTATTGTAATTTACACGTTAAAGTGAAAAAGTACAAAAATAAATACACCAAAACTATGATATAAAATGACATGTGAAATTAAAGCAAATGTAACATGACTGACTACATTCCAAAGCACAAACAGATGTATGTTTCCGTTATAAGTAACACAATATTATGACAGGCATTACACCCCTAGATGTAGCAAATGCCTTTAATGATTATTTTGCTGGATGTGCCACCACCCTGATTGCTAAGATAGGAAATGACATGCAATCAGAAAGGACGCACGCAGGTCAGGCCCCTCCAACTGTGCAAAGACCCTGTATCAGACAGGAATTCAGTTTTAGACCAGTGCCTGTCAGTGTCGTTACTAAACTTCCCCGTAACCAAAAAATGAAATACCAGTCCGGACCTGATTAAATACCAGCAGTGCTGCTGAAAATCAGTGCACCGACAATTGCAAATCCTGTCGCAACCATAATCAATTAATCACTGGTGACTGGATACATACCCAAACTCTGTAAGACTGGGAGAGTGGTACCTATCCATAAAAGTGGTGACAGTACTTTGATATCCAACTACCGTCCGATATCATTGCTCCCTGTAACGTCAAAAATTTTGGAAAAATGCATCTCCACACAATTACGTGATTATTATCAATATTTACCAATACTTAACCCCGGATCAATCCGGCTTTCATCCAAATCACTCAACTACAACCGCTGTTTTAAAAGTCTGCAATGATATACAAGCTGGCATGGAACAAGGAAACCTAACTGGAGCCATCTTCCTTGATTTTGCCAAAGCCTTTGACACAGTAGACCATGGCATCTTGTTAAAAAAATTTAAAGACTCTGGTATTGGTGATCGCACGCTAACCTGGTTTCAATCATATGTATCCGACCGATGGCAATATGTGTCCATTTCTGGCAGCTCCTCCCTCCCCCTCCCAGTCACTTGCGGTGTAAGGCTCAATACTCGGCCCCATGCTATTTACAATATTCATAAATGATCTGCCTAACATCTGCAAAGCCTCAACTGTACACATGTACGCAGACGACACCGTAATCTATACCAGAAAACCAAATATCCCACAACTGGAGGCCGTGCTGCAAGAACAATTCACAGAGATAGAAAAGTGGATCAAACACAGCAAACTTTTTTTTAAAACTGAAAAAACGGTAACGTTGCTCTTTGGAACCGCACCTAAACTACATAAATTGCAAAATCCCCATCTATGTGTGGGGACAAAATCAAATGGCACGCTGACCACAGTCACTTCTCTCAAATATCTAGGTATGTGGTTAGACCCAAATCTATCCTTTGGCCCCCACATCGAAAAAACTCTCATCTAAACTTTACCCCAAACTAGGTGCCCTGTACAGAAACAAATCCTGCCTGAGCCCCGCGGTAAGAAAGCAAATTGTACAACAAATGCTTATGCCGGCTATTGATTACGGAGATGTAGTGTATGCAGCCGCCCCACAAACACACCTTCAGAAACTTACTACATTGTATAACTCCTTCTGCCGCTTTGCATTACAATGTAACTACATGACCCACCATTGTGACTTGTTAAAAGAGCTAAACTGGCCGTCGCTGGAGACTAAATGCACCCTTCACCTTTCCAACCTGGTGTTTAAGAGCTTTTCTGGGAAGCTGCCACCCTATCTGAATAGACTGCTTCCTCCAGCAGTTCCCTCATCCTATAACCTCCGATCCAGGACCAGCACCTTACTTGCAATACCACAATACAAAAAGAAAGTGTCTCGATCCTCATTTTCCTACAGAGCACCGCAATTATGGAATAACCTCCCAGACGCCATCAAATCTTCCTCCAGTCTAAAGTCACTCAAGAGCTCCCTATTAACATGCCTCAATACAGAATGCACCTGTAAACATGTAACATAGTGACTATATTTCCTACATATTTATTTTTGGCTAATCTGTATATTTGTGTTTTTTTAATATCTTGCATTGTATTACTTTGTGTTTCTGTAACAACTGTAACATTTTAATGTTCTTGAACCCAGGACGTACTTGAAAACGAGAGAAATCTCAATGTATCCTTCCTGGTAAAATACTTTATAAATAAATAAATAAAATTACTGATTTGTGTGAATATAGGTTCAGAGGGTGAATTTGAAATTGAATCTCTTCCACAGTTTAAGCACAAAAATGATAATTAGTACGATTAGTGCACTCTGCTAAGTGATGCTTTGAAGTGAACCCCCACCTTTAAAATAAGAAACAAAGGTCCCTGCAGCCTTTCATCATTCAAGGTGCCTATGCTAAGTACAGGAAACAATTTTTTTATTTATTATTTCTTATTGTTTTGTTATAATAGGAAGGATGTGTCATTCATAGACAAAGCGATTCAAGCACAAAAGCAATCATGTACACGTGTATCAAGGTTATAGCTAAGCTTCACTGGCAAATTGCAACGTGGCAAATATTTATGTAAATTCCCAAGAATGATAAGTTCAAGACGTTCACCTAGAATAATATCTATCTAGAAGATTGTTAAGTAAAGTATTGCATAGCCCAGGCATCGTATTCTGTAAATGTACACAATGTAAATTACACCCTCTACTCAATGATTTTAATCATGTACTTTGAAATATATATTTTTTTTTTTTAAAAATCCTCATATTATATATATATATATATATATATCTGCTAGAAAGCCACAGTGTGGCATAGCATTGATTTTAGGGTTCTGTGTAATAACAGATCCAGGATGCATAAAAGTGAGACAGATGTCATTTGCATATCCTACCCAGAATTCCTTGCTGCATATGGGGAATGTGGCACAGGAGCTCTGGGATGCAATTCATCAAATTGCTGTGATGTGCAAGTGGCTTCTGCAATAATAAACACACTTATTATAGTGTGGAGACTTTTCATCTAGCTTTTTGTCCTCCACCACAACCCTTATAGAATATATATATATATTTTCATATATATAATTCAACAGATGGTTGCACTCAATCAAAAAATAAAATAACATTTATTAAAGCATATTTAAAACGCAAGTGCCGACGTTTCGGCTCTGTTAGGAGCCATTATCAACCTTGATAATGGCTCCTAAGAGAGCAGAAAAATCGGGACTTACCTTTTAAATATGCTTTGATAAATTTTGTTAGCGCCCATCCGTTTTTCTATATTGCATACAGGCCTAGCACCTCTCCGTTTGCTGTTTTATTTTGAAAGGTGCTGCTGGACTTTTGGATAATATATATTAAGGATCGCAATTAACGATTATTTTCATACTCGATTAGTTGGCCGGTTATTTTTTCGATTAATCGGATAACAAAAAAAACCTAAACTTTTTTGTTTACTTCAAAGAAAAATAATGGTCCTCAGGAATATCATATGCAGTATACACACGGAGTATTGATAGGTGGTGCCCATAGGATATTGTGAACATCAGTTCCCTAAGTCAGATCAAGAGACCGATAACATAGATTTCAAGTAACATACTAGAATATATATACGATCACAAGAAGACACAATTGAGCTTCTAATGCACTAATTCGTCAGATTGCCCGAACGCCTTTGTCACTCAAATGGATGACGGTTTCAGAAAAATATTATGTAAGGTTAATTTTAATAGTACTAATAAAAGTTAACTTTTAATTGAAATAGAGGGATACCTCCTCACTAGAGGAATTTTCCTACCATCCATGACCTTTGAAAGGTGACATTGCGCTTGTATTTGGAGAAAATTTCTATAATCTCATTATGAAATGTTTAGGATCAATAATATATTAATTGTTTAATGAGATAGTTAAACCCATGACAAAGATTTCTGGTTCAACGGAGTAGATATTTTGGAGTGTTTTATTGTTTTCTTGTCATTTCCTTGGTCTTTATCATGAGCTTCCCTGATGATAATGACATAACAAGGCTTTGGCTAATAAGTCATTAGTGAGAGATCCAGCTGAGCATTTTTATGGCCGGAGGCTGTGATCACTGAGTCGCTTTCAATGTCCTCTGCTCTTTTAATACTCAAATATATAAAATGTAATGTCGCAGTATTTTTTCTTGTTATACTCTTTTCAAAAAAAACTTTTGTTATTTTTAGAATAAAGATACATTATCTCTCAAAGTAAATTTAACTCAAATTTGCCATTCTCCTGTGTGATACCTTATTTAAAGTGTTTTTTATGTAATGATAGCACAATTTCGAAATACCTAGGGTGATGGGGACATCCCTATTTGGACCGCCTATCCGTTCGGAGTCATGCAGTAATCGGGATAAACGATACAGAGTCCCAATCCAATACCGTAAGATATAAGGTTAGACTGGCGCTTGGCTGCCAAAAAATGCTGGGGCCTTGAGAAAGCTGGAGCCTTGAGAATGCTGTGGTCTTGAGAATGCTGGGGTCTTGAGAATGCTGGGGCCTTGAGAATGCTGGGGCCTTGAGAATGCTGGGGCCTTGAGAATGCTGGAGCCTTGAGAATGCTGGGGTCTTGAGAATGCTGGGGTCTTGAAAATGCTGGGGCCTTGAGAATGATGGAGCCTTGAGAATGCTGGGGTCTTGAGAATGCTGGAGTCTTGAGAATGCTGGGGCCTTGAGAATGCTGGGGTCTTGAGAATGCTGGGGCCTTGAAAATGCTGGAGCCTTGAGAATGCTGGAGCCTTGAGAATGCTGGGGTCTTGAGAATGCTGGGGCCTTGAAAATGCTAGAGCCTTGAGAATGCTGGAGCCTTGAGAATGCTGGGGTCTTGAGAATGCTGGAGTCTTGAGAATGCTGCGGTCTTGAGAGTAGAATCACCCGGTGTTGTATTGAAAGCTATGCAGTGTGTGAAATCTGCACGCGGCCTTCAGCAATCTCTGTAACTTTGGAAGCATTACCCTTGTGTGTGGAGTATTGGCATCATTTACCTGCAGCGAGAAGGAAGGGAAGACACCTCGGTGAATGACAAGGCTACGTTATCGCAGCACAGTGTGTCACAGATTTGGGCACATCTCCAATGTCAAGGATCGGATTGGGACATCCCTAAACATAACACATAGGATGCATCAGAGGGATGTGCACACATATTATACTTATTATTTATAAACTGTAAATAATCACAAACTGTTAATTTTCCTGTTGATTATCATAAACCAAATAAGAAAAAGCCCACAAAATGTAGATGAGAACATATAACATCAAAAGAAGGAACACACAAGTGGCTGATTCCTGGTCAAATGGGTTTCTGTCGTTTCACCAAATTAATCATGCGATATTAAAGTGCACCTGCCATTGCCAACAGAAGTTGGCTTATTTGATGGGGAATCACTCCCTATATATGTACTAACATGTTTTGCTGACCTATATAAATGAAAAGGGAAGTTACTCACTATCAAATAATTGACTTAACCAGGGGTCTAGTCCTAATAAAATAAGTGCAGGATCCCTCAAAGATTTCTGGTACTCAATTAATCATTGCCATGTTGCACTTAACCCCCCCCCCCACTTCAATTTGATTTCAATGTTTAACCATAAAGCTAGGCTGGGTTTTAGGGAATACTTATGATAAATGCAATAAACATGACACATTTTTGTGACTTAATAAGGAATCATATGATTGGAACCTATAAAGTTTCTCAGTTTGTAGACCAAAAGGGATCTCCGTTCCTTGTGAGAAAATAGTGGAGGATCTACATTCCGATGCGTTACTGCTCGGCCCCAAAGTGTAAAGTACAAAGTGAGGCCTAGCCTAAGGGACAACCCTCTTCTCACTCCCCCAGCCTTATTGCCAGCTGGCAAGTCAGTGTGTAGATTTCACCACTGAGGGACAATTGCAAAGTGATGTATGATGGCCCTCTTGAAGTTCCACAGGCGGATGCTTACTATGGCAGCCTCGGGGGCTGGTGTGGGATAAGAACTGGCTGTGATGTGCCGTCAAGTGTGGAGATGTCGCATTCAACTTTAAAACCAGTGATATCTACCCCCTGATGGACTATTCCAGAAACAAGAATAAAGAGCTAAACAGAAAACATTACATTTACGTGACCTTTCATTGATCGAGGCATTTATTAATGCCTATTGTTTTAGTTATATTATGACATCATTATTGGGTATTAAGACAGGTCATTGAAATGGTTACATGTTTCAGGACAGATAAAAAATATTTATCATATGTTTGAAATTTGGCCTTTAGACAGATGGTTCACAAAGGCTTTTTCACAGAGCTGATCCCTTCCAAAATTTACAATCCCCAAGTCTAGCGCTCTCATATAAAAGTTCTAAATTAAATTCGGATCTGGCTATGTGCCCTGTTTGATTTTTTTTCCTTTCTGAAAAGGATGAGAGCCTTTACAATGAATTTCCTAAAACAGAACTGTAGAAAAAAATGTATTTTAACTGTGATACCAGATGAATTTCAATATATCATACGAAGGTTTTACGTGATTAATCGTAGAGTGTACTAGAATGGAACAAAACATACGGGAACTTTGATTTGGCCATTTAGAGTGTGACGTACTAATGTGGAGGAGTTTCTAGCTATGTATGGTGCACGTTTGGCTGATCATGATAATTAAACGCAGACAAAAAAAGGAAAGGACACGTTTTAGCCACTATAATACGGAGAACATTTTGTAGAAAATTACAAAATGTAACGAATGGAAGGCAAATTTTACAAACTGAAGAATACCAACATTACCCCACTGAAAAATGACCTTGAAAAAAGATTGTTGGATTTGTTATGAACAATTCTAGCATGTGGAAAAATAAAAATAAGAATATAAGCATGACTTCCGTTGTGCGGTAAGGACATTCAAAAGGGAGAATTTTCAAACTTCCTTCGTAATTCCTGATGTGTTCAGCAGCATCATGTAGAGAGTTCATTACTTTGACATTGTCTAGTACAGGTTAAGTATGCCTTTTCTGGAATTCTGTAACTCAAAAAAATACCAAAATCTGGATTTTTTATGAATGCTGGCGTTAAATAAAAAGTGGTAAATTCCTCACCTGAACTCATGATGGGGAGAAAATTGTTAAGAATATTATATAAAATATCTAAATTATATCATGTCATAATTATCAAAATTATTTTCCTCAGTATTTATCAAAGAGAAACCTATAACAGGAGAGATGCAATTCATTGATAAAAACTTGCTAATAAAACGTGATTGGTTGACTCAAGAAAAGGTTTTGAAGCAACTAAACAAAGTGAATGAGAACAAAGCCCCAGGGCCAGATGGAATTCACCCATGAGTACTGAGGGAGCTATGTGTTGAAATATGTAAACCTCTGTTCTTAGTTTTTCAAGATTCTTTCCTTTCAGGAATCGTACCAGAGTATTGGAGAAATGCTGACGTGGTCCCTACATTTAAAAAAGGTTTAAAATGTGTGCCTGGGAATTATAGACATGTGAGCTTAACATCTGTGGCTGGGAAAGTATTTGAGGGGTTACTAAGGGATAATATTCAGGAATTTATTGGGAAGTGTAATGTAATTAGCAAAAGTCAGCATGGTTTTATTAAACACAGATCAAGTCAGACTAACCTAATTGCATTCTATGAGGAAGTAAGTCATTAAGAAAAAATGGTCTATATGGAAATACTTGTGCTTGGATAGAAAACTGGCTTAAAGATGAGATAAAAACATAATTTTGCCTCTTTATAAATCAATGGTAAGACGCACCTTGAATATGCCGTGCAATTTTGGGATCTTGTCTTAAGAAAGGATATTATGGCGCTAGAAAAAGTGCGGCAATGGGCAATTAAATTAATAAAGGGAATGGAATGTTTAAGTTATGAGGAAAGACTAACAAGCTTAAACCTGTTTAGTTTAGAGAAACGGCGCCTTAGAGGGGATCTGATAACCTTATATAAATATATACGGGCCTTAGAGGGGATCTGATAACTTTATATACAGTGGCAAGAAAAAGTATGTGAACCCTTTGGGATTACGTTGAGTTTTGCATGAATTGGTCATAAAATGTGCTCTGATCTTCATTATTATTATTATTATTATTATTCTTTATTTATAAAGCGCCAGCATATTCCGCAGCGCTGTACAATAAGCACAGTATAGACAGGGTTACAATACATTGAACAACATTTGACAAACAGTACAGGAGGAGACTTCATCTAAGTCACAACAATTTGAAAAACACAGTCTGCTTAAAATAATACAACACAAACATTATATGTTTTCATGTGTTTATTGAACATAACATGTAAACATTCACAGTGTAGGGTGGAAAACGTATGTGAACCCCGAGCCTAATGACTCCTCCAAGAGCTAATTGGACTCAAGGTTGGCTCACTCCTGGCTCCAATCAGTGTGATATTATTGGATGTGTTGCTGAAAGCTGTCCTGCCCTTTAAAAACACACACCAGTTTTGGGTTTACTGGTTTCAAGAAGCACTGCCTGATGTGAACCATGCCTCGCAGAAAAGAGCTCTCAGAAGACCTACGATCAAGAATTGTTGACTTGCATGAAGCTGGAAAGGGTTACAAAAGTATCTCCAAAAGCCTTGATGTTCATGTGTCCACGGTAAGACAGACTGTCTACAAATGGAGAAAGTTCAGCACTGTTGCTACTCTCCCTAGGCATGGTTGTCCTGTAAAGATGACTGCAAGAGCACAGCGCAGAATGCTTAATGAGGTAATGAAGAATCCTAGAGTGTCAGCTAAAGACTTACAGAAATCTCTGGCACATGCTAACATTTTTGTTGACACATCTACAATAAGGAAAACATTAAACAAGAATGGAGTACAAGGGAGGACACAACGGATGAAGCCATTGCTGTCCAAAAAGAATATTGCAGCACGTTTGAAGTTTGCAAAAGAGAACCTGGATGTTCCACAGCACTACTGGCAAAATATTCTGTGGACAGATGAAACCAAAATTTAGTTGTTTGGAAAAAACACACAACACTATGTGTGGAGAAAAAAAGGCACAGCACACCAACATCAAAACCTCATCCCCACTGTAAAACATGGCAGAGGGAGCATCATGGTTTGGGGCTGCTTTGCTGCCTCAGGGCCTGGACGGATTGTTGTCATTGATGGAAAAATGAATTCCAGAGTTTATCAAGACATTTTGCAGGAAAACGTAAGACCATCTGTCCACCAACTGAAGCTTCGCAGAGGATGGGTGATGCAACAGGACAATGACCCAAAGCATACAAGTAATTCAACAAAAGAATGGCTTCAACAAAACAAAATACGCCTTCTGGAGTGGCCCAGTCAGAGTCCTGACCTCAACCCGATTGAAATGCTGTGGCATGACCTTAAGAGAGCGATTCACACCAGACATCCCAAGAATATTGCTACACTGAAACAGTTTTGTGAAGAGGAGTGGTCTAAAATTACTCCAAATCGTTGTGCAGGTCTGATCTGCAACTACAGGAAACGTTTGGTTGAGGTTATTGCTGGCAAAGGAGGGTCAACCAGTTATTAAGTCCAAAGGTTCACATACTTTTTCCACCCTGCACTGTGAATGTTTACATGTTCTGTTCAATAAAAACATGAAAACATATAATGTTTGTGTTGTATTATTTTAAGCAGACTGTGTTTTTCAAATTGTTGTGACTTAGATGAAGATCAGAGCACATTTTATGACCAATTCATGCAAAACTCCACGTAATCCCAAAGGGTTCACATACTTTTTCTTGCCACTGTAAATATATACGGGGCCATTATAAACCATTGTCTGGAAACCTATTCGTTAACAGGACTATACACAGGACACGAGGTCACCCATTAAGACTGGATGAAAGGAAATTCAGCCAGCCTAAAGCATAAGAAGGGTTATTTTACAGTCAGAACAATAAAGCTGTGGAACTTTCTGTCTGTTGAGGTGGTTGGTTCAGAGACTGTACAGACTTTTAAATGTTGACTGGATGACTTCCTGCAAAAACAGAATATTAACCCTTTCGCTGCTGAGGCTTTTCCCGCCCCTATGCTGAGGTCATTTTTACCTGTTTTGCGCATCATGTTTAAACGTGTTTTGAAGGCTTATTTTAGTATATGACCCAGACATATTATATATCGTTCTTTCCGTCAGACTCGGTAGATTCATAATATGTCATTATTATATGTATACGTTATGTCATGTCTGTATATTATAACAAAAAATGCAATAAAATATGTATTTTCAATAATTTACAATGTGTAAAGTGTTTTTTTCCACATTTTAACATGCGAGCAATTGCGGTTATATTTTGTATGGGGTGCGCTTGTTAAAAAAATTAGAGATGGGGTCTCATTACATTTTTTTTTGGGGAAAATGACACTATTTTTAACAAACGCACCGCATACAAAAATCGTTAGTGCAGCATCATTGTTCACATTATAATTGAAATGGGAACAATATTGCTGCATTAACAAACCAAAAAAATAAAAAAAAGTGTTTAATTTTTTTTTTTAATTTTTTTTTTTATTTTTTTTTATTTTTCATTTTTTTTTACAAAATTTTTCACTTTCATGTTTGGTATCGTTGGAACGGCCATGCTCTGGCCGATCCAACCATACCAAAATTTAACCCCTAGCTGCCACGGATTGGGAGATAGGGAGTTCATTGGAACTCCCTATCTCCACAGTTGGTGGCAGTTAGGGGTTAACTCTAGGACTGGCGTCATCGTGCTACGCACGATGACGCCAGTCCTCTGGGGGAGTTCCCGGAGGCTTGGCCGACATCCAAGATGTCGGCCAGCTCCGGGAAAGGATCGCGAACCGGCGCTTTTCAGCGCCGATTCGCGATCCAGCTCCCCAGGGGTTAATGCCAGGCATCATTTGGAAGGGCAGGCTGTGCCCTTCCAAATGATGCCTGGGTTAACCCCCGCAGAGCCGCCGATCGGGAGGGAGAGAGGTCCGAAGGACCTCCCCCCCCTCCCTTTCAGGCGCCTCCTCCGCACATGCGGGGGGGGGCGCCTGAATTAGGTGTCATCGCGCCCCCGCGATGACACCTAATTCTGGCGGCTGCTGGTCCGGATGCCGGGCTGACATCCAGGATGTCAGCCCGCACCGGAGGGGCCAGCGATCGGCCGGAACCCGGCCGAACGCTGACCCCAATGGGAGGACGCGCTCAGCGCGTCCTCAGCACACCAGCGGGACTGCTGAGGACGCGCTGAGCGCGTCCTCAGCAGCGAAGTGGTTAAGGGTTATACTATTTAATATGTGGGTAAAAGCTTCTTGATCCAAGGAGAAATCTGACGCCATTCTGGGGTCAAGAAGGAATTTTTTCCCAGTATGTAGCATATTGGCGACTGGGGTTTTTGCCTTCTTTTGGATCAACAGCAGTAGGTGATGTGTTAAAGGCTGAACTCGATGGATGCATATCTTTTTTCAGCCTATGCAACTATGTAACTTTATATGCCTTTCAGGTTGTGTGTATAGGGTTTATATGACTCATACATGAATTTCGCATCTAGACTTGGATCCCAACCAAAGGGTCCCATCCCATCCTTATTAGATGCAAATATTCCAAAATCTTAAAAACCTCAAAATTCAAAACATCTGATCCCATGAATTTCTGATAAGGGATACTCAGCTTGTACTGCTAAAATATCTAGGGAATATAGCAGTTGGGAGCTGTCCTCTCCGAGCTTTATCTGCACTGATGATGAATGATGTGTATATACTCAACCTGTTATATTATTACATATTAGTGTATTAATCACTTGCTTAATGAGCTTAAAGGGTCATTCTACTCATCCTGACCACTAGACATGTGCACAGCACAAAATTTCGTTTTGAACTAATGGATTAGTCCTAAAATGCAATTTATTTAGTTGCTAAAGAAATTCGTTTTCAGTTCTTTAGTATGAAAACTAATTTCATTCATCCGAGAACCAGTGGATACAATTACTATTGTAGTGGCTCCTCAGAGGGCTGAGATTGCTGCTTGTTACAGTATCACTCACTCTCCGCACAATGTGCCAGGCAAAGCTGTCACAGTAACTGACTGCTGCTCATCACAGCGCTCAGAGTTCGAATAAAACTAGTAAATAATATTTTTATATATAAGAGGTTAGAACAATATTATTTCCTTATTTTACTGAAACTCTGAGCACTGTTACAGTCAGTTACTGTAACAGCTGAGCCTGATACATTGTACTGAGAGATAATATAACAAGCAGCCGATCTCAGCGCTCACAGCCACTGGATTTAAAGGGCTGAAAAAAAAGGATCCTCTCTGTATAATGTTTAGAACATCCTCCTGCATTAATTAATACCCCTCTCTGTATAATGTATACAACATCCACCTGCATTAATTAATGCCCCTCTCTGTATAGAACATCATACTGCATTGGCATGTGGAGGGTGCAGAACTTCAGAATGCAATGCTTATCCAGCACAGGAGAGGGAACTTTTACTTAAACTTTGTATCTCTGTGGGGGAGACACAGGAATATAAAAGCAGGGGAGAAGGAATATTAACGTAAATCGGTCAGAAAGCTCAGAGAAGAGATGACTGGTGCAAATTGATTTTTATAATAAAATAAAGCACTTTAAATCTAGGGAAACATTCAAATAAATCACACTGAAGGCTCATAATGACAGAGTAACTGTGAGAGCTGGATACTAAATGTATCAGACGTAAAAAAAAAGCTTTATAACAAGCAGCACTGGGAGAGGAGAGGGACTTTATATAAAACGTGTATTATAGATGAGGAAAGGGGCATAGTGCTCCTGGATAATATAAAATGTATCAGACCTACGTCCCTATTATGCAGAGCGGGAGGGTAGATAACACACGTTTTATAAAGTCCCTCTCTTCTCCCAGCGCTGCTTGTTATAAAGGGTTTTTTACTATCCAGCCCTCCTCTGTCATTAGCTTTCAGTGTGATTTATTTGAATGTTTTCCTTCTCCAGCTGCTTTTATCATCTTGTCTGCCTCATAGACATGCAAGGGTTAAGTAAAGGTTTCCTCTCCTGTGCTGGCTGTCTGTGCTGCGAGTGAGTATTCTGGAGCTCTATCACTGTCAGATTTTCGGGTAGGGGTCGGGAAGGATTACGCATACAAACCTTTTCTGTAGCTTTGCGATGTTGCACTTCATTAATGGTCTCCTTCACTCATCAATGTAATATCACAAAAAGGACTGAAAATAAAATGTAGTGCATTTTATTTTAGTTTCTTTCGTTTTTTATACTGAGCAGTTTCGTATCTCTTGAGTCATACTAAAACTAAATTATCCCAAAATTCGGACTAAATCGTTTTAGTACTAAAACGAATGCACATGTCTACTGACCACTGTATAGTTTTGAAGTGGGCAGGATGTGAGGGGTGCCCCCTCCTCCCCTGCAGCCCCCCCAATATGGAGTAAATGCTGGATGAAGTGGAGGAGTTTCCTCCACCCCACCAGTGTCACCATTAGCCTTGATTAGTGACATCTGCAATCAGAGAAATTTGACTACCTCACACTCTCTGAGACCAATCACTGTAGCAAGTAGTCTCAGAGAGGCAACCGATGGATAGGATCTGTGCATGCGTGCAGCTCCGATCCATGGTTTTGCACAGGCGCTACAAAATCGCGTACATAAAGTACACACGTCCCACAGCACTACACAAGTTGCATTGGAGCGCAGATTGTGTGGAAAAGCTTCGGGGACTTCCAGGTTTGGGAGTCCTTGAGCCGAAGAGGAGGAGTCGTGGACAGCAAGGGACAAAAGATGAGTAAAATCCTCTAAAAACTAAAAAGAAAAACTAAAGTAATAATTGAGAAAAGGCTGCCAGCTGCATCTTCCAAATTATTTAAGGGAAAAACAAGGGAACTCTAATTCTCAATAGAGTATCCCTTTAACACCTTCGCTGCTGAGCCATTTCACACCTGTGTGCTGAGCTCATTTTTACCACTTTTGCTCAACATGATTAAACGCGATTTGAAGTCACATTTAATTATACGACCCAGACACATTACAGTATATATTGTTCTTTCCGGCAGACTCAGCAGATTCATAATATGTCATTATTATATGTATACGTCATGTCCTCACCCACCCACCCCAAGGTTTTCATTTGTTATATACCCAACTAATTGATCATGTGATATCGCAGCAACCTACACCATTTACTCTGGTACCTCTCTATTTCCTGTTTACTCACCTCCAACACCTTTCACTATAATTTTTATCCCACTATTGCTTCTCTTTTCTTTATCATCCCTTCTCTCTAAAGCTACTCTCTCCTTCTATACACCTTTCCAATTGCCCCAGGATGGAAAACCAGTGCCAATACACCACAGCCTGCTCAGTTCTTTTAACCTAACAGCTGAGTGCTGGTGGAGAGTGTTAAAATCCAGCCCTCCTACCCCCACACAAAGACTTAAAACTCTGCAACCACTTTATTATCAAAAGAAAACTCTGTCCAAATTCCTATTTATTCTGCTACTTTCCCTGGCAAACGATGTGGAAACTAACCCTGGTCCTATAGCTGACACAACCTTTAGTCTCCCCACTAATAAAGGCCTCTCATTTGTGCACTGTAACATCCGAAGTTTACTCCCCAAATTGGATGAGCTTCAGGCTTGGTGTTGCTATTACAAACCCAAAATCATTGTGCTCACAGAGTCATGGTTAACCCCAAAAGTACCAGACTCTGCCATATCAATACAAGGGTTTTCATGTTATAGAAAAGACAGAGCAAAGAGAGGAGGGGGAATTGTTATTTATGTTGAGGAGTCCATAAAGTTCACCCCCTTACAGACTTCTACCTCTCCTGTCACCTTTGATTTCCTCTCTGGTATAATTGAGATCCCATTCAGTAAATCAATCATTGTTGCTGGGTTCTATCGTCCACCGAGCTCTCCAGTGCACTCCCTCTCTGACATATCTCAAATCCTTAATAAGCTACTTGCCCAAAACCAAAAAAGTGAACTGCTGGTCCTCGGCGATTTTAATACAGATTGGCTAAATCCTAAAAACAATAAACACTGCTCGCTGTTTAAAACTTTGCAGCTAACTCAATTAATCTCCTCCCCCACTCACATTAATATGAAAAGCCCTAACCATACCTTGTTGGACTGGATTCTCTCCTCATCTCCTGATAAAATACAGGAGGCAGGCGTTCTTGCTAATAGCTTTAGTGACCATTGTCTAGTGTACTGCGTGCGCAAAATTAAGGCCTTGAAATCTCCCCCAAAGGTAATAACCACCAGGTCTTTCAAGAAATTTATTCTTGAATCCTTCCTAAGTGATCTCAAACAGCTCCCCTGGTACAGGCTAAACCTAATCCCAGACCTAGACTGTGCAGTTGAATACTTTCAGTCTGAGCTCCTGCAAGTCTGGAATTCCCATGCCCCGCTGCGTAAAGTGCGAGTAAAAGGGACTCATCTCCCCTGGGTTACAGCTGATCTTACACTAATGTACCAGCTTAGAGATTCACGGTGGTCAAATTTCAAGAGTACTGGTTCCATGAACGATCACTACGAATACCGAAAATGCCGGAATGAATGCACAAAACAAACAAAAATGGCCAAAGCCCATTACTTCAATGAAAATCTAAACAATAACATATCAAACCCTAGAAACTTTTGGAGAACCATAAGTAACATACAAGCACCCCCAGTCCACTCCCAGCCAGCTGCTGTCAAAGTAAACAACCAAACACTGGAACACCCCCTAGATGTAGCAAATGCCTTTAATGATTATTTTGTTGGATGTGCCACCACTTTGATTGCCAAGCTAGGAAATGACATGCAATCAGAGAGGCCTCATGCAGGTCAGGCCCCCCCAACTGTGCAAAGTCCCTGTATCAGACAGGAATTCAGTTTTAGACCAGTGCCTGTCAGTGTCGTTACTAAACTTCTCCGTAAGCAAAAAATGAAATACCAGTCTGGACCTGATCAAATACCAGCAATGCTGCTGAAAATCAGTGCGCCTGCAATTGCAAATCCTGTTGCAACCCTAATAAATGAGTCACTGGCGACTGGATACATACCCAAGCTCTGGAAGACTGCGAGAGTGGTACCTATCCATAAAAGTGGTGACAGTACTTTGGTATCCAACTACCGTCCGATATCGTTGCTCCCTGTAATGTCAAAAGTCTTGGAAAAATGTGTCTACACACAATTACGTGATTATTATCAATATTGGAACTACTTAACCCCGGATCAATCAGGCTTCCGTCCAAATCACTCAATTACAACCGCCCTGTTAAAAGTCTGCAATGATATCCAGGCTGGGATGGAACAAGGAAAGCTAACTGGAGCCATCTTCCTTGATTTTGCCAAGGCCTTTGACACGGTAGACCATGGCATCTTGTTAGAAAAACTAAAAACTCTGGCATTGGTGATCGCACGCTAACCTGGTTTCAATCATATGTATCCGACCGATCACAATATGTGTCAATTTCTGGCAGCTCCTCCCTCCTGCTCCCAATCACTTGCGGTGTACCCCAAGGCTCAATACTAGGCCCTCTGCTGTTCACAATATTCATAAATGATCTGCCCAACGTCTGCAAAGCCTCAACTGTACATATGTACGCAGACGACACTGTGATCTATACCAGCAAACCAAATCTCCCGCAGCTGGAGTCCGTGCTGCAAGAACAATTCACAGAGGTATAAAAGTGGATCAAAAACAACAAACTTTTTTTAAATACTGACAAAACTGTAACGATGCTCTTTGGAACCGCACCTAAACTACACAAATTGCAATATCCCCATCTATGTTGGGACAAAATCAAATAGCACGCTGACCACAGTCACTTCTCTCAAATATCTAGGTATGTGGTTGGACCCTAATCTATCCTTTGGCCCCCACATCGAAAAACTCTCATCTAAACTTTACCCCAAACTAGGTGCCCTGTACAGAAACAAATCCTGCCTGAGTCCCGCGGTAAGAAAGCAGATTGTACAGCAAATGCTTATGCCGGCTATTGATTACGGAGATGTAGTGTATGCAGCCGCCCCGCAAACACACCTTCATAAACTTACTACATTGTATAACTCATTGTCCGCTTTACGCTACAATGTAACTACATGACCCACCATTGTGACATGTTAAAAGAGCTAAACTGGCCATCACTGGAATCCAGACGCACCTTCACCTTTCCAGCCTGGTGTTTAAGAGCATCTCTGGGAAGCTGCCACCCTACCTGAATAGACTGCTTCCCCCAGCAGCTCCCTCATCCTATAACCTCCGATCCAGGACCAGCACCTTACTTGCTATACCACAATACAAAAAGACAGTGGCTCGGTCCTCATTTTCCTACAGAGCACCACAATTATGGAATAACCTCCCAGACACCATCAAATCTTCCCCCAGTCTTAAGTCACTCAAAAGCTCCTTACTAACATACCTCAATACAGAATGCACCTGTAAACATGTAACCTAGTGACTATATTTCCTACATATTTTTCTGTTAATCTGTATATTTGTGTTGTTTTTTTAATATCTTGCATTGTATTACTTTGTATTTCTGTAACTGTAACACTTCAATGTTCTTGAACCCAGGACATACTTGAAAACGAGAGAAATCTCAATGTATCCTTCCTGGTAAAATCCTTTATAAATAAATAAAATAAATAAATAAATAAATGTCTTGCCTGAATATTATAACAAAAATGCAATAAAATTTGAATTTCCAATAATCTACAGTGTGCAAAGTGGTTTTTTTTTCACATTTTATTATACGAGACTTTGCGTTTATGTTTTCTATGGGGTGTGCTTGTTAAAAAAAATAGAAATGGGCACTCGTTACTTTTTTGGGGGGAATTATGTAATTTTTGGCAAACGCACCCCATAGAAAAAAAATCATTAGTGCAGCATCATTGTTCACATTATAATTGAAATGGGAACAATATTGATGCATTAATAAAAACAACAAACAAAAAACATGTTTTTATATTTTTATTATTTTTTTAAGTTTTGTTTTACTTTTAACATGGTTATACTTGGTATCATTCGAAAGGCCATATTCAGGCCTTTCAAATGATACCATCCATTACACCCTAGCTGCCACCGTTCGGAAGATAAGGGGTTCAAAGGAACCCCCCATCTCCACTAGGGGTTTTCCTTAGGAAATCCCCGGGCAGCTAGGGGTTCCCTGGCTAACTGACGTCATCGTGCCATGCGCGATGACGTCAGGTGGCGAGGGGGGACCCAGAGGTGGCGCCACGATCCAAGATGGCAGCCCCCCCCGGGCTAGGCCACGTTCCGGCGCCAGATGGCACCGGATCGCGGCCCGGAGCCTCAGGGGTTAAAGCCAGGCACCGCTTGAAAGGGCAGACTCTCCCCTTTTCAGCAGGGCCTGGTTTGTATTGCTGGGACCTCCCGATCGGGAGGGAGAGGGATCCGAAAGGATTCACCCATCCCTTTCAGGCGATCTCCTGGCTTTGCCGGAGGGGTCATCTGAAAATGACATCATCGCGCATGGCGCAATGATGTCATTTATGTGGGGAGGCCCATAAAAGAGGCGTCTGACTTCCTAGAAGACAGAACGCCGTGGGACCCCAGAGAGAGAGGTGAGTATCTCTCCCAAGGCTCCCACTAGCTGTATGACGTGTGGGGAACGTCCACCACATATAGTGTGAGTCAATGAGGACATTCTCCAGACGTCCTCCGCAGGGAAAGGGTTAATAGAGACATGACCACAGCATCACTAAGTGGAAGGATTTCCAGTGGTTTAATAATCTTGCATCTCTCAATATCTATATAAAACTATAATATGGCATATTATAGAGGAGGAAATTTGCTTTAATAGGATTGCTTTTTATAAAGAAATTCTATTTTAGGCAGACTTCCTCCTCTATTCATCTAATAAGTCATTCCTCATGGTGTCTGACACATCTGATCCTGATGCTAATTCTTTATAGAAATATTTTCTTTCCAATGAATTCTTTTCCATTTCGGTACAACTGTACTGTAAATTTTCATAAACATCAGGGGCAGAACTACCAGGGGTGCAGAGAGTGCCACTGCACCCGGGCCCTTGAGGACGGGGGGCCTCCACAATTGGCCACAGGTGCCTCAGCTAGGCTCTTCCACAGGACGAAGAGGAATTCAGCCGCTTCACTGAAAAATGGTTTGTCTAGGTATCAAGTATATATTTAATATAAATTATGTAAATATTATATATTTTTTTATTAATTTTATTGAAATAATATTTATTTTAAAACTCTTTTATTTTATACTTATATTTTTACTTTGGAGCTCTGATACACACGGCATGTTACTGTGAGTTTTATTGCTGTGGAGTTCTGTGAGACATACATAGCACATTACTTTAGAAATGGTCAAGTGGACATAGTGGAAAAAAATGGGACAATGATTGACTGGCATCAACATTGTGGACCTGGAGGAGTCCTGTGCATGGGGATGGCAGGGTGGGCAAAACATGTTGTTGCCTAGGGTGGGAGGCCTTTACAGATTCCCGCACCTGGGCCCTAAGGTCTCTAGTTTTCCTCTGATAAACATCATTATCACTGACATCACGGAAATAAAAATATAATGTCTATATTATGTGAACATGTTTTATACAAAAAAAAAAGGTGTTTTTTTTTAAAGGTGGAAAACTACTCTAGTACATCTAGTGTGTGACATGTCTGCGGGCTGCCAATAGCAGATTATTTTCTAGCCTGTAATTTTGTGTATAGCCTCAAGGATATGCTTAGAGGTTTACGACATAAATTACCCTCTCGTTGGGCAGTTTTTGTGATCATTGAGCTGTCTTTCTTGGAAGTTCATTTTGAGAGTACTAGTGTTTTATAAATGAGTTGTCAGTTTCTATCAAGATTCATGGTGGATTTTGTAAACTCATGGTTTTAGAACAAATCGCGAAATGCAACGGACTGGTTACCGTGTTAAAGTATGGATTGGTGGCAACTCATTTTTTTTCTTGCAGCTATTTTCTTCATTTTACTTTAGTTTTTATTCATGTTTTGCAAGCTGCTTCTCAAAATGAATACGTATAAAAATAAAAAAATTCTATATATCAGAATGTAAAATGTGTAATTTTTTATTTTTTTTGGAGAAAGTATTTTACCAGGAAGGATACATTGAGATTTCTCTCGTTTTCAAATATGTCCTGGGTGGCGAGTATGTACCGTTATGTGTCTTGCCCAAGGACACTTACTGGAAAGGTGCTCGTCGGGATCGAGCCCATGACTCCACAGGCTCTCTCCACGCAGAGCAGTGATGTTGCCTCTACTCCACCCAGGCAATTCGCCAGCATTTTCTGAACTGCCTGCTCTCTGAATAGTCGAATGGCCAAGAAAGGTAACCGTACGCTGAATTTCACTGTTCGGTTACCTTTCGCCAGCAATTCGAATCTCTTTGAATAACCCTGTATCTCACTCTCCAAATCGGCTAATTGGCCTAGATTGTTCTCTTCTCCTGCCAAGTCTCCTGATTTTCACCACTCTCTGAATAATTTGAAAATGTGCACATTTTTTCCAGGCACATTTTCACGTATGTGTAAAGGCAAATTATTTTCCATCAATCCACTGGGTCTTGGCAGTGGTTTTATAAAAAAACAACAGCTTGGTATCGATTAGGGATGTGCGTTTCGGGTTTCGGAATTTCTGAATTTTCACGAAATTTCCCGATTCGTGTTTTCGGATGCGGCCGAATTTCTGAAAATTTTTAGATCCGAAAATGAGGAGAACAGACTTTCCGAAAAAACGAAAATTTCCGAACTTACGAAAAGTCGATACAAAAAACGAGCAAAGTGACACGAAAATACGAAAAATGGTCGAAATTCCGAAAACATGTACAATTCCGAAAAACGAAAATTTCCGTAATCACGGAAAATCGATACAAAAAACGAGCTAAGTGACACGAAAATCCGAAAAATGGTCGATATTCCGAAAAAAAAAAGTACACGAAAAACGAATCGAGCCGAACCGAATCGAAACAGAAATCGGTCGAAACGAGCCGAATCAAAAAGTTGAAAAATCCGAAAAATCGAACCGAATCGAACCGAAAAAAAAAAATCGGTGCACAAGCCTAGTATCGATGACAGCTTAAAAAACATCAATTCATTGTTTACACTTTTGCATTTAAATAGTTAAAGGAAGCAATTGGCGTAATATGGCTATAATGTTGTATATTGGAAGAAGGAATCTTAATTTGATATGCCAGCAGTTTAATGCTTTTAGCCAGTAGCGGTAGAGAATATGTTGCTCAGTTTGATATTCTCTATCAGTATCAATGGATACTGAGGGTTCACATTTCTTTGGAATACTTGCCTTAATGAATAACGCAGCTAGTAAGCGAAGGAGCACATTGTTTAGAAATGTATGTAATTTTACTGTTATACTTGAAGCGCTGTAATAGTGGGTTGTCATTTTTGAAACAAATGTCTTTCATTGCAGCCCGAAGTGAACGCGTTTGATTAAAGGCCTGTGGAGGGATAGAAGCAAATAATATCCCAAAGAAATATAAAACCGCTGCACAAACACTTAGAAAGTACATAAAACCTCCAGAATATATCCTAGCCCGGAGACATTCTACTTATGGGCTTACGCAGAACTTATAAGAATGAGTGTAATACCTCAAAATGTGAAAAAGGGAAAAAAAAAAACAACACTTTTTCTGTTTTGCCGGCGGAGACGGCCACTAGGTGGCACTAGCATTCTGCTTCTCATAAATAAAAATAATCTTAAAAGTACTTATTAAATTATAGTTTGAAAAGGGAATGGGTGAGGTGGAATACTTAAAGTCATTTTGTAATAGCAAATAGAAAAAAACAAAAAACATTTTGCTCTAAATATGCTCAGCTGTTTTTTTTTAAAATGTTTTTAAGGTTTTGAAGAGCATGAAGCATTCTGTCGGATAAATACATATAATTTGCTAATTATTTAGCTTTCCGCTGATTCTTGGCTGGGAGCACACTAACCATGGAAGGCTGCAAATATTTTTGGGTCTCTTTTACATTTATTTACCTTGTTGTATTTATAAATATATAACTAAAAATATATACATATAAATTATATATATATAATGTATTAATACATGTTTTTGTTTTATTATGCATTTATTTATAACTTGAATTAAGTGACAGATACATAAGTGTATCTGTTATATACAGTAAATATGGTATTAAATGAACACTAGTAAAAATAAAGTTCCATTTCTTTTTGTCCTTAAATATTTGGGCAGAGGCTACTGGCAGCCTGTCCCATTATTTATTTATTTATTTTCTTTATTTTCAGTGATTTTACTCACCTTTTCTCCCTCGCCTTGCAGTGCTCCTCCTTTTTTTTGGCTCTGGGACTCCCGAACCTGAGTCCCTGAAGCCTTCTAATGCAAGCTTCGCTCCTATGCAACTTGTGTAGTGTAGGAATTCCAGATTGCTCACCACTACAGGACTTCCGCACTTTTACGTACGCAAGTTCTGTAGCGCCTGCCCAGAACGATGGATCACAACCTCATGCAAATGTGCAAATCCAATTAATCTCTGCCTCTCGGAGGCTTCTCACTGACGTGTATGGTACCAGAGAGGGTGACGTTGGAACACTCCCTGTGTGCTGAAGTCACTAGTGAACAATCTGGGGACCAGCAGCCGGAAATTCAAAATCACGACTGTTGGTGACACTGGGTTGGTGGAGGAAACTCCTCCACTTCACTCATTGATTCTGTCAGATTGGGGTAACTGGGAGGGGAGAGGGGGGCATTACTCACATCCTGACTAGGGATGAGCCGAACACCCCCGTGTTCGGTTCGCATTCGAACTCGAACAATTTCAAAAGTTTGAGTTCGAACGCGAACACGAACCAAACTCAATGCAAGAGTGCCCTCCAAGAGGGCATATATGCAAGGTAGTGCCCTGGGGGGACAGGAAACAAGGACAAAAAGTAAAAAAAAAACGTTTCTAAAGGAACAGTGAGTTTTTCATGAAATAAAGGTTAAGAATAAAAAACAAAAAATTCCTTCAAATATCGTGCCTAGGAGGTCCCCATAACCTGCCCGTGAAGTGGCGGATTTGTAGGATGTATAGAAACATTTAAAAACAAAAAAATGACATTTCAGATGACGGTAAACGGTTTTCCTTTAATCTATTCATAAACAACTGCTTGGGGCGTCAGTCTGTATGAAAAGATGAGACATTTTAGGACACACAGAACAAGTTTAGTGATTTTTTGGCTAAATTACGGTGAACTTATGCAGGCTTTGGATGAAAGTAACAATAGGTGCTTTAAAATTGGGCCTTTAGTGTCGGCAACAGTGCCGTCACACCGCAACCCCTCTGTGGTATTGTGGAAGAGTGCAGGGTTGGACCCTGTGGTCCAATATTAAAATGATATGAATCTGGTAATATAGGCGTCAGTGGCAGTGCACCCAAATATTACTGCGCTATAGTGTATGGCAGGATGGAAGCGCACCAGCAGTAACAAGGAACGGAATATACCGTACCATACAGGGGCACAAAGCGAGAGTAGTTGTTATAACAAAACCAGCTCAACAACGTTTAGGCACTAGTACTACGCTACTGTATATGGTGAGAATTAGCGCACACCAGTCCCGGCGGCTCTACGTCATCACGCCGCTCCCTGCCCCCTGATCACTCACAGCTGCGCCGGGTGCCGCCGGAGCTCCTGGCATTCGGCCAGCTGGCGGCACCATGCGTCCGGGCCCCCCCGATCGCCACCCGGGGCCCTGGATGTCACAATATTACAATCCAAACGCAAAAGGGTTAAGGCCCGGTTCACAACTAAGCATTTTACAGCGCGTTCCTGCACGCTGTAAAATGCATAAACAGGGAAATCCCATTATTTGCTATGGGACCCGTTCATACCTGGGCGTTTTACAGCGCGCAGAAACGCGCTGTAAAACGTCCTATGCCCAAAGAAGTACAGGAGCTTCTTTGGGGCGTATTGCAGCGCGTTCACTCTGCAGTCTATGGCCGTGAACGCGCTGCAATGCGTGTTTGCATGTTTTTTACGTTTGCGCGATACGTGCGTTAAAAAACGCACGTATTGCGCGCGTAAAAAAAACGCAGGTGTGAACCCAGCCTTACAGTATAATTAATGCAGCATATGATTCCGCACACTGCCGGGCAGCACCTCTACAGTTTGTGGATCCAGGAATCAGGTGAGTATTAGAAAGAAAAAAAATATATATTTTATGTTGCTTGGATTTTATTTTTTTTTAAAAAAATGTGTCACCTTACCTTAGCCTGGTGGTCAGTGGGGGCTCCCTGGATCCTGGTTGTGGGGAAGGGGGGTCTGCCGTGGCTCCCTCCCTGGAGTCCCTGCGCCACCTCTCTGCCACATGCACCCGGCTGGCCAGCCCGCACAGTCGCAACTCTGTCATCCTGCGGCCGCATGCTCCTCAAGGGGTCCTTGGGAAGGAGGCTCTGGCGGGCTGCCCTCTACAGTGCCTGATTAGAGGGCCTCGTCTGGCTGATGTTTAAGCAACAAGAATGTTTTATCCCATAGGCTTCAATGTTAAAAATATTCCCGTTTTAATTCAATATCTAATAAACCATTGCTTGTAATATTCAGCAGTAAAGAGTCTCTTTATTTTTTAGGATTTGTTAAGCATTTTTTTTTTAAAAAAATCTAATTTTTTTTAGAACTTTTGGCGAACATCCCAAAAAGTTCGAAGTTCGCTAACTTTCGAATGGCAAATGTTCGAATCGAACTCCGAACCGATCGAACCGAACAGCTCATCCCTAATCCTGACCACTTTTTAAAAAAATAAAGTCCGGATGAGAGTAGTATCCCTCTAATAATGTCAACTCAGAAATCTTAGGCTAGGGTCAGACGGGCACTTCACTTGGTTTACGCTTTTTCTGCTGTGATGTCAGTAATTGGATCTGAAGAAAAGATTGTTTTTCCAAAAAAAAGATTTTAATCTCTTTGCTGCTGAACCATTTCACGCCGATGTGCTGAGCTCACTTTGACTGTGCTCATCGTGTCTAAACTTGATTTGCATTCATGTTTTATCATAAAACCCAGACATTCTATTTGTTCAACAGACTTGGCAGATTCATAATATATCATTATGATGTGTATACGTCATGTCCTGTCAGAATGCTCTATAGAATGTTCCACGCATATCCTTCACGCTCAAGTGATTAAAAAGCAAGTTAATTAACGTTGATAACACTTCTCAGTTTATATTTCTTACCATTTGAAACTGCACATATTGATCATATAATTCTACATTTTTAGCTTTGATTGAGTTGCCACTTTTTTTAAAGATTTCATTTTTTTTTTAAAAAAAAATAATTGCAACAAGATGAGTATTGGTTTACTATCAGGTCTATTTAAAGAAAGGTAAAACTCAGGAGATTGACTGGAGAAGTGAAAATTTCTAGGTCACTTTCCAAATCGACTATTTGGTCTAGATTGTTCTCTTCTTCTGGTTTTCACCTTTCTTTGAATAGACCTGTATGAGAACGACTACTCCTTGTGGGTACCTGATGTAATAGAAACATTGTTCCAGTTCAGATGATCTGAATTTATTTTTCTCAATTCATTTATAGAGGTGTTTTTCAGGAGCGGTGGAAAATTTTCGTGGGCACTCAAATTGGAGTGTTTTCAAATCAGTCATATTAGCCCTTTCGCTGCGGAGGACGCGCTCAGCGCGTCCACCCGCAGGTAGCGTTCCTTGCGCCGTGTAGAAAAAAAGGTGGGCTGCTCAGTCCAAAATGCCCGGGCCTATATTTTGTCCCAGTCCGATCTTGCTTATAACCAGAGTGGATGTTTATATAAAAAATTTCTGCCCCGGGCGCCCATAACTGGTTACACCACTGTAGGGAGAGCAAAGTACAGTAAACGAGCACTAAAAGGCGCTAATACCGATTTGGAGGTTATCTGTGCGGAGCGCTATCACCTCTTTTAAGCTAGCGCTAACGCTCATTTATGTGAGCGCTAGTGTTAAGGAGGTGATAGAATCCTTAGTGTTTACATAAAATGGAAAATTTATAAAAAATTAAAAAAAAAACCTATAGGGGTTATTCACTAAGCACTGAACTTGCCTCCAAAGTGCACTAAACGGTGAATTTCACCATTCGTTTATTCAAATAATTTCACCATTATTTTCGGGGCAGTTCATCTATTCACTAAACTGACAATTCACCAATTACAGTGAATTGACAGCGAAATATGATGCAGTTCGCCTCAGTTCAGTGATCTTCAGCGTCAAAGAAACTGTCCCATAGAGAAGTAATGGTTTGTCTATTCACAGAATGCAAATGCCTTGATTTTTGGTATTTCAGTTCGACAGGTTTAGGCTAGGGACAGATGAGCGCATTTTCTGCGGCCACCGTCAAAATGTACGTCGATGCGTGCGCACGCATTTTTTCACGGAATACGCTTAAGTGGTCAGACGATGCGCAATTCTGGACGTATTTCATGACGATGGGGTGAAAAGAAGTCTAGGGAAATCCGGCTGTTTGAACGTTATGTTGGCCGCACACTAGCAGCGTCTGACATCTCCTAATCACGCACACACGCTGCTATGCGGCCGCAGCGCACTCTGTACGTCAGTACCAGCGGTTTAACGTTCTCGAAAAAATGCGTTCATTTTCCACTTGCGTTGCGCGGCCGGACTTTTGTGCGACCGTACTTCGTATATTGGCTGTCATTGCCCGTCATCTGCTGCTAGTGCGGCCGTGATTATGTGCGCCAGAACGCGCGTTCGCACTGCCTCAGTCTGACCCTAGCCTTAAACTGGAGAATGTAAAAAAGTAATATAATTTTTTTTTTTTTAATTAAACCATTAATTCTTTTCATTTTCAGCAAAAATCCTTTTTTTTTTATTTTTAGAACACCTATTTGTCTTTTTTACAATTTACATTTTTTTAAGCAAAATTTTTGTTTCCCAATTCTTTTTAAAAAAAAACTTTTTTTTTTTAAATTCTGTAGCAGACCTTTTTACTATTTTTTTTAAAGACCTTTTTTATTATTCAGACACATTTTAATAAATTTTTATTGATTTAAACATCTATTAGGAGAATAGGAGAGTTATGTTTTTTTGGGGGGGTTTTCTTTGCAGTTTGGGTGGATTTCGCCAAGTCCAGTTCGGTATTTTTCATTGCTCTTCGGTGATGCTCTCCAACTTTTTCATGAGGCTTCAGCGACTCCATCTATGGCGCACTACGGTGATCATCTGGCGAATAGTGAATTCAACATACTGTCGGCGAAATGGAATCTTCTAAGTGCACCGAACTGCGCTGAAGTGAAAAGCAAAACTTCAGTGATATGTGAATAGATTATTATGTAAATATAATTGTTTACTAACAAAATTGTTTATCCAAGAAAGTTGCTTCCTTAACCCCTTGACGCCACCAGACATGCTATTCCGCCCTGGCGGTGGGTGGGTCTGGATGTCTGGCCCGCCCACTTCCTTGCTGTCGATCTCCGTTAGTTAAAAAACGAATTGGAGTCCCAATTATTTTGTCCTTTTGCATTGTGGACTTCTTCAGGGATCTGTTCTTCAGTGCATTGACTGTCAATAGATACTCTGTGCATAACATTCTCAAAAAGTCCTAACTGAACAAGTCAATAATGCAATATATTGCATTATATATTGATATATATATATATATATATATATATATAGGATATATGTACTGCTGCTGCTGAGGAAGCCGTACAGTCTATATAGACTTCGGCGAAACGTGTTCAGCAATTCTTATTTTAATAAATATTTTTTTACTTCATATTTTATTTATTTTTATTTTTCCCTAATTCATTATTCTTGTGCCTATCAATTGGCTTCCACTACCATCTGGCTTCCATTGTATGCTGCTACATGAATCCATTGGGGCTTTTACTAAGGTTTGTGCCCATTTGAAACAACCTTTGGGCCTTTCCATCTGAGCCCTGGTGGCTCCTGAACACGTGAGTGGTCTGATTTTCTATAATTAACACTGCATGAATTTACAGCATCACACTATGTTGCCATCTTTCCTCTTTCTCTTATATTCGTTGGGAGCTAACATCTGTATATATCCTTCGGACACTACCATCTACTGAAGTGGCTAGTGGGAGGGCCCATTCAAATTCTACCCACGGGTGAATACTGCCAGAGCCGGGTGAGGCTCTCTTTAGCGTGAGTGAGAACTGCCATATCTCCTATATTATTCATGTGTACAAGCAATATTGCACTATGTTTGTCTTCTTTTTGAGGTATTGATCCTCCATCAACTGAAGACGTTTGTCACTCTATATAGGGTAATTAATATATATTACCTATTTCTTTACACTGGGAAGCGCCGCACCTCCTTTTCTTCTATTACTTTATTTGTCTTTTAGGGACGACACACATGGGTGCATTGGCGATCGTGTTATAGGCTCTACCCCGCATAAACATTACAACTGTTGCGCCTTACCATTTTTTTATCTTTTGTTCAAATATGTGTTGGATGTTTATGTGGATTATTTTGTTTAATACATATTTTTGTTTGTTTTTAAACCACACCTGCGTGAATCATTATATTTCCTACAAGAAAATGATTTGTTGCACCTACACTTTGTGTACAGATGCTATGAATTAGTTCTGTTAGCACTGAAAAGCATTAAACGATGAACCAGTGTTGCCTATAAGTGGCTTTCATTTTGTTCATAAACCCCTTCACTTCCAAGTGATTTTCAGAAAAAAAAAAAAAACATTGTCAGGAACCAGTGGTTTTTTGAAAAATCATTTTTAATTAATTATAGTGTAAGACATATTTAGAAATACTCCCAATGATTTATTTACTGTACTAACGTATTTGGCCAGTAGATGGTACCTTCTACTGCCAAACTGAGATACAGTTGCAGCCAGTGGTTTGCTGCAACAAATGTATCGGCTTACTGAATGTCCGATGTCAGGACATCCAGTTAGCTGAATTTTCAGTTTTAGCTCTTTAGGCATTATGCCCACAGGGCTAAAACTTTGGGGGCTCCTTCTGCAGCCCAAAAGCAAACAAAATTCAATTGCAGCAAACAAATTTCATTTGCTTTTGGGCTGCTGAGCTGCAGATCGAGATATCCCGACATCGGGTGGTGCCTTTGAAGCCCGAGATATCTCGATCTCGGTAGTTAAGGGGTTATATACTGTGCTATTTGTTTATGTTCTCATTTTTTCAGCTTGCTTATTTCCTTATGTTCTATCATCCTGTCTATACCATTTCATTAGTATTTAGTAGAAAAAGTATCAAATTAAGCGTTTTAAACCCTTTTATTGTAAACACATCGTTTGGTAAAAAGGTTTAAAAAATGAAACGATTATAGAATTGAATTAAATTCATTAGAAAACAAAAATCCATATTGAAAGGAAAGGAAAATGTTGTTGTTTTTTTATGCCTTGATCAGCATAAGAACCTTATTTGCCACGAAGCCCCATCATGCAAAAAGCCTCTTGTTATGTCATTAAGTCATTTAAAACAATTATTATAAGTATCCACATTGACTCTATTAATGCAACAGCACATCAGAGGGCCACAAGCTAAACTGTCTTAAAGCAGCGTTGGGAATGTTTTGCTAAATGGACTGGAGCCTCGGCTCCATTAACTCTCTTCTTAATCCATCCACGGCAGGGAATCCCTTTCCTAACACCATGAGTTGCATTTCATAACATTGACCATGAGGATAATTATGTTGTCCTTTTTAAAGCACACTGTGACTTCTGAAGTAACGACAAACTGAATCTCACAGTTTTCATATTCGTGTCTTTTGGTAGGATTTTAATGACTTGCATTTTTAATCTATTGACGGCTCGAAGGGTGCGTTTAATTGTAATATGATGAAAGAACCAGACAGATCCCATTGTCATTTTCACAAGAATTTATTGGACACTTGAGGACTGGCTGAGGAAGGCTTTGGTGCCGAAACTCATTTCAGTATACCACGTGTCTATTATTTTACCCATTTATATTTTAAAGAAATTAGAAATACTTTTTAACCCTCTATTGGCCGACCTTCTCCATTCTCACTGCCTGAAGCCTTCATCGTACAGCACCTCGGGACCCGAGGACTGACCACTAAAGGGGTTTGGGTATCCACCCTAAGGGTACCTGACGCTATACGATTTGAGTCCATAAATAATACGAGGCTCCTGAATCGGTGAGTGATACTGATTTTTAATTAAATCCAGTGATATAAAGTGTCATGCTATGGGAGCACCGTCTCCTTGTATCCTTGTCTCATTTAAGTGATCTGCACAGATAAAGAAGGGTAGCACCACCCCCTACTTGGTCAGAGGCACATTGACCTAGAGCCAGGATCCACTTATGCTCTTTGAAATGTGAGTTCCTGTCTTTACTTATAGAGGGAGCTTGGCCAATTTACTTGGGGCCACATTACAATCTTGACATTAACGTTAACACTCACTTGCGTGAGCATTGCTGTTTGCTGCGGTGTTTATAGCATATTACAATCCAAATGCAAACGGGTTAAGTAACCCGTTTGCGTTTGGTACCTTGCTCTTTTCAGCGTGAGGTTACTGTACTTTGCGTTCCCTATACTTAACATGGGGAGCGCAAAGTGCTAATCAGCACTGGATTACAAAGTCCTAACGCTGATTAACATACAGCTATGATTAGTGGAAAGTTAACCAGAGCCAGGACTTGGTCCTAACGGATTCCGCTTCTGCAGAATCCGTTAACACCAGCCTAAGAAAAAACAGAATGCTATACTCACCTCCTGTCCGGCGGCGAGGACCATGGCTCCAACTGCCTCCTCCATCCGACGGGAGCAGGGAAAGATTGGTGGGAAAAGTCCCCCCAGTCTCTTCCTACGTATCACTACGCCGACCAGCCGGATCTTGCGAGGCAAGATCCAGCTGGTCATGTGACCGGCAGGGGGAAACTCAACGGAGTCCTATGGACTCCATTGAGTGGATGCTCGTGGCTACGATCGGCGCTGCAGCGACCATCGCGGGGCGGTAGCCCCCGCAAACAACGCAGGCAGCATTTTTTGCACCTGCATTGTAATCCAGTGTTAAAACACAGGTGCAAGGGGAAAACTGCGGGCGCAGTTTTTCCTCCCTTGTGCCCGTGTTTTAACGCTAGGATTTTAATGTGGCCCATGATATTTTGCACCATTTGGTTGTTCTTTATTTTCTTCTCTTTGCGAGGTATCAAGAGGTCCGACCACAAGCATTTGCACTTTGAGGACTGTTTCATCACTTGTATGAGTATACTTCTAATGAGCATTCTATATACTTTGACACCACTATTCCCCACTGGACTATTACCATTGTACGACTAATACCACGGACAAAAGACACTATTTTATTCTTTTATTTGATGCGCTATATGGATTTTTCTCTTGTATGGTTTGTTAATTTGAGCACAAATTTTGGTTGTTTTATTTGTGCATAATTTGTCCATTTCAGGCAGCGTCACACTATTTATTGCCAATATCTATTGTCACTTATTATTGTCGCCACTCAACATTTGGATTATTTTACACGTGTTATATATTAATCGTGCCTGCGAGGCAAGATCCAGCTGGTCATGTGACTGGCAGGGGGAAACTCAACAGAGTCCTATGGACTTCATTGAGTGGATGCTCGTGGCTACGATCGGCGCTGCAGCGACCATCGCGGGGCGGTAGCGCCCGCAAACAACGCAGGCAGCATTTTTTGCACCTGTATTGTAATCCAGTGTTAAAACACAGGTGCAAGGGGGAAAACTGCGGGCGCAGTTTTTCCTCCCTTGCGCCCGTGTTTTAACGCTAGGATTTTAATGTGGCCCATGATATTTTGCACCATTTGGTTGTTCTTTATTTTCTTCTCTTTGCGAGGTATCAAGAGGTCCGACCACAAGCATTTGCACTTTGAGGACTGTTTCATCACTTGTATGAGTATACTTCTAATGAGCATTCTATATACTTTGACACCACTATTCCCCACTGGACTATTACCATTGTACGACTAATACCACGGACAAAAGACACTATTTTATTCTTTTATTTGATGCGCTATATGGATTTTTCTCTTGTATGGTTTGTTAATTTGAGCACAAATTTTGGTTGTTTTATTTGTGCATAATTTGTCCATTTCAGGCAGCGTCACACTATTTATTGCCAATATGTATTGTCACTTATTATTGTCGCCAATCAACATTTGGATTATTTTACACGTGTTATATATTAATCGTGCCTGCACTGTCATACTTTCTCATTTTCTATCATGATGATAATTATGTTGTCCTTTTTAAAGCACACTGTGACTTCTGAAGTAAAGACAAACTGAATCTCACAGTTTTCATATTTGTGTCTTATTGTAGGCTTTTAATGACTTGCATTTTTAATCTATTGACAACTTGAAGTGTGCGTTGAATTGAAATATGATGAAAGAACCAGACATATATCACTTAGTGCACTTTTATTTATTTCATACACAGAAAACGTAAGTTTGCATTGCTGATGTTTACAAATTGAG
The DNA here is from genome assembly GCA_009667805.1 of Leptobrachium leishanense. Classification (NCBI taxonomy): domain Eukaryota; kingdom Metazoa; phylum Chordata; class Amphibia; order Anura; family Megophryidae; genus Leptobrachium; species Leptobrachium leishanense. The sequence goes on from CM019064.1 coordinate 42,874,447, forward strand.
ACATATTGCACCTCTGTCAAAGTGAATATTAGAGATCACGCAAGACTTGGAAATTACCAAAATACTTTGAAAGTTCGGCAGTGATTGAGATAACAATATAAGGCCTCAAGTATTGAAAAAATTAAATATTAATGTAAGAAGTAAACGATCAATCCTATACCAACTGCCAGGGCCACTTGCCAACTGTTGCTGACACCATGCGTCATTCCAGGTTTGATTGCTGGGTCACTCAAACCAGTCTGTGTAAATGTCTTCACTACCAAGTTGTTTACCTTAACCCTTTTACTGCTGAGCCATTTCACCGCTGTGTGCTGAGCTCATTTTTACCGCTTTCGCTCATCATGTTTAAACCTGATTTAAAGTCACATTTTATTAAATGACCCAGACATATTATATATCGTTCTTTCCGGCAGACTCGGCAGATTCATAATTTATCATTTTTATATGTATAGGTCATGTCCTGCCAGTATATTATGACAAAAATGCAATAAAAATTGAATTTTTAATCATCTGCAGTGTGTAAAGTGTTTTTTTTCACATTTTATCACATGAGCGTTTGCGGTTATGTTTTCTATGGGGTGCGCTTGTACAAAAATTAGAAATGGGGAGTTGTTACATTTTGTGGGGGGAATTACGTGATTTTTAGCAAACGCACCCCATAGAAAAAAAATCATTAGTGCAGCATCATTGTTCACATTATAATTGAAATGTGAACAATATTGCTGCATTAATAAAAACAACACACAAAAAAATCATGTTTTTTTTATTTTTTTATTTATTTATTAATTTTATTATTTTTTTGAATTTTGTATTACTTTTTTACCTAGTCATGTTGGGTATCATTCGAAAGGCCATGCTCAGGCCTTTCAAATGACACCATCCCTGACCCCCTAGCTGTCATGGTTCTGGAGATATCGGGGTTCACAACTAGGGGTTCCCCGGCTATCTGATGTCTGATGTCATCACGCTATGTGTGATGATGTCGGGCAGCGAGGGGGGACCCAGGGGTGGAGCCGCCATCCAAGATGGAGGCCCCCACCAGAGCTAGGCCGCACTTTGGTGCCGCAAGGTGCTGAAGTGTGACCCGGCGCTTGAGGGGTTAAAGCCAGGCACCGCTTAAAACGGGAGACTCTCCCCTTTTAAGCGGTGCCTGGCTTTTGGTGCTGCTCCTTCCCGATCGGGAGGGAGAGGGATCCGAACGGATCCCCCCTCCCTTCCAGGCTATCTCTCGGCATTGCCGGGGGGTCGCCTGGAAATGACGTCATCGCACATGGCCCGATGACATCATTTACGTCGGGAGGAGCTTGACTTCAGCGTCTGAGGACGCTGAAGTCAGAACGCCGCGGGACCCCGGACAGAGAGGTGAGTATCTCCGCCGGGGGTCCCGCACAGCTGATGACGTGTGGGGCACGTCCTCAGCATGTAACGTGCATCAATGAGGACGTGTCCCACACGTCATCAGCAGTGAAGGGGTTAAAATCACTGCCAAAGCAAAGTCAATTTATGGGAAACAACTTTCCATTACAGACTGTAAAAATTAATGTGACCCTCATAAAATACTTCTGAGGCACATTTTAGAGGCAGTAAGCTTATATGACAGGTACAGGGCTCCCTCCGATGGTCAAAAAGTGCTACTACATGTGCAATAATAAAGTTGGGAATCTGTGTTTCCTTGAAGGATAAAAAGTGGAATAGCTATGTCTGTGTTCCATGAACAAGACACTGCTTTTATATGAGTGATGCACAATGATTTTATGAACATACTCCCAAATTGCTATTTTTTATTAAACAAAGAAAAAACAATGACCATTTTGTTGACTTATAACTGTTGTCATAGACTTAGTCGTCTACATTTTTTTAGTGACGGAAACTAGATTAAAAATAAATACGAAGTTATAATGAGTAAAACAATGACAAAAATCTATGTCGATTTTTATCAACTAATAAAAACTAACTGAAAATATTGGGGAGGGAATAATTGCAAAGAGATCCAATGAGAATTAATCTCTTTGTATGATATGGAGGTGTGTGTGCGGTCACTATAGATATTATTTTAGTTATGTTCAGTGAATTCTGAAAACAAGTATCAAGTAAAAGAGAACTAATGCATTTTCTATAATCAGATAACACATGCAAAACAGTTTGTTATATTTTAGAGTTACACGTCTTGAAAGAATGAAGAATGTCACATGCAAGGTGTTTTAATCAACGCATATCTAATTACTAGGCTTTTGTGACAAAGCAAGGTCATATTCTTGTTTCTTTGTGAGACTTGGCTTTATTTATTTTTTTATGATAAAATATAGACCTGCTGTACATTACAGTAGTTAAGTCTGTTACTGTATTGCATGTTCAAACAATATCATATATAATAACAGGTTAATAGAGTCCCTAGGAGAATATAATGAGTCTAGAGATTTTAGAGAAAAATCTGATATAACGCATTACACTTTAAACCGGTTAGATAGCTGACGAAATCTACTTTAGATTTCGTGGACTAAAATCCTGTGACATTTAATTGACTAAAACTAGACTAAAACTGAAACAATTCAGATGACTAAAATAGGAGTAAAACTAAATGAAAAGGAAAATGAGGATTGAGCCACTTTCTTTATGTATTGTGGTACTGCAATCGGAGGTTGTAGGATGAGGGAACTGCTAGGGGAAGCAGTCTTTTCAGGTAGGGTGGTAGCTTCCCAGAAAAGCTCTTAAACACCAGGTTGGAAAGGTGAAGGGTGCGTCTAGATTCCAACAACGGGCATTTTAGCTTATTTAGCATGTCACAATGGTGGGTCATGTAGTTACATTGTAGCACAAAGCGGCAGAATGAGTTATACAATGTAGTAAGTTTCTGGAGGTGTGTTTGCGGGGCAGCTGCATACACTACATCTCCGTATTCAATAGCTGGCATAAGCATTTGTTGTACAATCTGCTTTCTTACCGCGGGGCTCAGGCAGGATTTGTTTCTGTACAGGGCACCTAGTTTGGGGTAAATTTAGATGAGAGTTTTTCGATGTGGGGGCCAAAGGATAGATTGGGGTCTAACCACATACCTAGATATTTGAGAGCAGAGACTGTGGTCAGCGTGCCATTTGATTTTGCCCTGACACATAGATGGTAAGTTTGTAATTTATGTAGTTTAGGTGCTGTTCCAAAGAGATATAAATGATAAACTGATAAATAGACAACTGGTTGATAGATCATATCGATGACAAATAGATATGGATCATTGTTAAAACGATTGCAAACATGTTAAGAATTGCATATTTATTTAGATATGATCAACGATAATCTACAAGTGAATTAATTTCTTATCAATAATAGAAATCAACTATGGATATGAAATGAAAGCTGCTCAAAGAAACAAATGTGTCGTAAAAGAATACAAGCCTGAAATGTTGCTACAAAATTACTAGCTGTAGCTCAAATCACTATAGGGAAAGAAAACTCTGCAGGTGTTCTCTACATGAATTGAACATAAATTGACTTCTGAAACTTTCTTGACCTGGAAATCTAACATTATGATTTTGATTTACATATACTGACAAGCTCTGTGATGTTCCGCAATGCTACATATTGCAAACTGCAGCTGTTGTGACGAGGCTTCTACATCCGCGGTGGATTTTTGCATCTATTGTGCTTACATTTTGCTTATAAAGTATGTCTTAATATATTTACTTACAGTGATCACTTCCATAAGAGTCCATAGCGCCAAGTACACTAATAAAGGTAGGATTATCTTGCTCAATTTTAATTAGAACAAGCATAAAATTCACAGTTTAATCCAACACGCTCAACACAAATTATTTAGCACATACCGAACCAAAGTAATGCCAGCGCTTAAGTGGCTCTGTTTCCTTTTCAAAGTGAAAGTTTAAATTGTGTTTACAACAAAATAATCAGTGACTAAAAAATAAAAAAGCACACTGCAAGTGCCCAAACAACCATTATCTAAAGTGAACGCACATATGTACGTAACTGCCAGTAATGTGCACCTTGCTGTAAAACCACACATCCGAATGTTGTCACTTCAACATAAGACATGAAACAATATTACCAATAGATGCTGAGCAATAATAAACAAAATAATCAGCATCTGCAAAATAAATAAAGTCCATAATGATTTCTGTATGATAAATGAAATATGTGCATAAGGGCTTACTGAAATCCACTCACAAAACTGCAAGTGACTTTGTGCCACTCAGACATGAGCACCCTGGGGAGGATCAGACCCCTAAAGGGTTATTCAATATTTATTTATTTATAAAGTATTTTACCAGGAAGGAAACATCGAGATTTCACTCGTTTTCAAGTATGTACTGGGGTAAGAACATTGAAATGTTACAGTTGTTACAGAAATACAAAGTAATAAAATGCAAGATATTAAAAAAACAAAACACAAATATACAGATTAACACAGAAAATAAATATGTAGGAAATATAGTCACTATGTTACATGTTTACAGGTGCATTCTGTATATAGTCATTATGTTACATGTTTACAGGTGCATTCTGTATATAGTCACTGTGTTACATGTTTACAGGTGCATTCTGTATATAGTCACTATGTTACATGTTTACAGGTGCATTCTGTATATATTCACTATGTTACATGTTTACAGGTGCATTCTGTATATAGTCACTATGTTACATGTTTACAGGTGCATTCTGTATATAGTCACTATGTTACATGTTTACAGGTGCATTCTGTATATAGTCACTATGTTACATGTTTACAGGTGCATTCTGTATATAGTCACTATGTTACATGTTTACAGGTGCATTCTGTATATAGTCACTATGTTACATGTTTACAGGTGCATTCTGTATATAGTCATTATGTTACATGTTTACAGGTGCATTCTGTATTGAGGTATGTTAATAGAGATCTCTTGAGTGACTTAAGACTGGGGAAAGATTTGATGGCGTCTGGGAAGTTATTCCATAACTGCGGTGCTCTGTAGGAAAATGAGGATCGAGACACTTTCTTTTTGATGCTAATCGCAAAAATTTACCTACTGCTCAACCCTGGTGTTAACTGACGGAAAGGGAGAAAACAAGCCAAACAATAGACGAAAAACCTCCCACCAAATTAAAAGGCAATCAACAAGCAATTAACAGCCCATCTGTAACGGGGGTCCCAGGCAGATGCCAGGGAAGGCCCTTCATAGCATTCATTTTTAAGCCCTTGAGGCAGGTTAGTGGTTTGTTGCATTATGCAGTATTCAGCACACACTACACTTAATCAGAGACAGAACAAGAGGTGATAGTGCAGGAGACAGGCACAAGAGGGAGCCCTCCACTGGGTAAGATTTATAAATCTAAATACAGGTTGCAGGGCTGAGGGTGAACATAAAGAATAACAAGAGTTGGCAATAGAAAGTAACACGAGGATGTCACATACACGGTTGCTGTCACCCTGGGTAGCAGTGGTTAGTATCCTTAGGACAGATAAACCTTTGACTTGATAGCAGTTAGGACTGGCACACCTAACACTCCCAGCCAGGGAGAAGAGACAGAAGGCTAGATACCGCTCAGTAGCAAATGATTTTGTGACCAAGTGTCTACTGAGCGAAAACAGGTTAACTAGACAGAGATGAAATACAAATGTATCATAACATGGGTTGGCAACAGTAGGGACACACACAGTATTTCTCAACAGGATTGAATGAGACTTCAATGTATTCAATACCCTGCAGGACAGACCTCTTCGGTACTTGAATTCACAACAATCAAGACTGCTGATCCTAACACTCCCAGCCAGGGAAGTTAAACAGAATGTAAACAATCGATACTGCTCAGTAGAAAATGGTTTCGTGACCAACAGGGTTATCCAAAGAGATTCGAAAAGTCACCGCACGTTCGGTGACTTTTCGTTCTCTTCAATTCGGTTCCTTTTGCCGATTGCATTTCGGTGACCCTGCGGTGTATTCAGCAAGCACCACAGGGTCCCCGAATTGCAGGGAAAAGCTGCCGCAAACCTAACGAAAACTCACCGAATGCACGCTGAAAACAAGCAAAAACATCTGGATTAACCTTCGAAAAACCCGAACAGGAGCCGAACAGGAGCCGAAAAGGAGCCGAATCACACAGAGCCGAAGCAGCTGTGACGTAGAGGAGGCAGTGAATAAATTAGCAAAACAGTTTGTATGAATCTGGGAAAAAGAAACGCTGTTTGCAAAGAAACTACTGAGCGAAAATGTCTGAAATTTTCACAGGAGGTCCAGGGAATGATAATAAAGAGGGCTGTTACAAAAAAAATAAGCAAACTGAAAAAAAATAAAAAAAAAATCGGACTTTTAATTTTTTTTTTAAAAAATTAAGAAAAATGCTTAAAGTATCATAAAAAATCTATAAATAAAGAGACTTTTTGCTGCAGAATTTTATAATGAACGGTTTATTAGATATTGAATTAAAACGGGAATATTTTTAACATTGAAGCCTATGGGATTCTCCTGAATAAATTTGCCGAATTAAACCACCGAATGGCAGGGCATTAGGGGAACCTTTCACTGCTGGTTTGTGTTCTCTGAATAGCCGAAGCAGTGCTTTTTCATGGGGATTTCACTGCCCTCGAACAGGGACCGAACAGGCACCGTATGTGCAGGCAATTCGCCAGGATTTGGCGAATTGCCTGCTCTCTGGATAGCCGAATGGCCAGGAAAGGTAACCGAACGCTGATTTTCAGCGTTCGGTTACCTTTCTCAAGCAATTCGGATCTCTTTGGATAACCCTGCAAGTGTATACTGAGCGAAAGCACTTTAACTATGCACAGGCAGAGATATTTCATAAGTGTCCTACAACAGTGGTTTACACAATTGGGGTTGGCACCAGAGGGGGTAGTCACAAATGCAAGGTTAACAACAGAGAGGACTCTACTATAATTCATGTGAGCAAGGCAGAATAAAAGTTTGCTGAATTCCACACCCTGCAGGGCAGAACCCCACTCAGCAGTAATGTGAACCAGGCTACACATACACTCAGCTTCACAGAGAGCACAATGAGCATACACAGGGAGTAAGATAGAGAGATCCTCAAACAGGCAAGGTACAGGGTACAGACAGAAGAGAGGTCCAATAATACAAGCCTGGTCATACACGAAAAATCTAGAGATATAACTTCAGGGGACAGACGTGAGATTATTCCAGGAACCAGAGCCAGAGGGTCATACACAGAGATATCAGATACAGAACTTCAATACAGGGAGCAGGTACTCAATAGGTATAGACGTATCCTGAACCAAGGAGCAAGTGTACTGCTGGCCCTATATATAGGACTGAGCAGGTCATGTGACTGCAGACTATCAGCCCAATAAAGATGGTCTGCAGAGCCTGGGCCTGAAATCCATCAAACAGAGGAATCCCTGCTCCCACCACCAGGGGACAGGCATGGGCGTCCACAGCATAGGGCAAGGGGGGGCACTCGCCCCCCCTGGATCATCAACAGGCTTAAATTCTGATAATTTATTCACTTCACGCTGCAGTTCCTGGGCTCTCCACTAGGCTGCACCAGCGTCACATCCCCACGCCACCTCCAATCCACCATGTGCTCTCCCTCACTTTGCATGCTGGGAGAGGCAGGGCTGAGATGCAGCTGCTACTATGGGCCACAAGAAAAAAGGTAATGATAGTAAAAAAAGTATTTATTTGACAAAGCTTGATACCAGTGTCTTTATTTATGAGAGTTTACAGAGTTTACAATCTAAGAGTAGAGGGGACCCTGCTAAGAGGAGAAAGATTGTAAACCCTGGAGCAGGATTCCCTCTTAGATTGTAAGCTCTGGAGCAGTGTCCTAATAGGGGATCCTCCTGCTCCAGGGCCTACAATCTAAGAGAAATATTGTAAGCTCTGGAGCAGTGTCCTTTCTCTTAGATTGTAAACTCTGGAGCAGTGTCCTTTCTCTTAGATTGTAAACTCTGGAGCAGTGTCCTTTCTCTTAGATTGTAAGCTCTGGAGCAGTGTCCTTTCTCTTAGATTGTAAGCTCTGGAGCAGGGTCCCCTCTCCACTTAGATTGTAAACTCTGGAGCAGTGTCCTAAGTGGAGAGGGGACCCTGCTCCAGAGTTACAATCTAAGAGAAAGGACACTGCTCCAGAGCTTACAATATTTCTCTTAGATTGTAAGCTCTTGAGCAATGTCCTAAGAGGAGAGAGGACCCTGCTCCAGAGCTTACAATCTAAGAGGAGAGGGGACCCTGCTCCAGAGCTTACAATCTAAGAGGAGAGGGGACCCTGCTCAAGAGCTTACAATCTAAGGGAGGCTTGAGGAGAAGAGGTGGGTATGTGTGTATGCAGGGAAGGTGAGTGTGTATAATATATGTATATATATATATATATATATATATGTATATATATATATATATATATATATATATACATACACATATATATACACAGTGTGTGTGTGTGTGGGAAGGGGGGCTGGTGTGTGTGTGTAATATATATATATATATATATATTAATATTTGGAGTGGGGAGCCTGGTGTGTGTCACTATCTGTGTGGGGGGCAGGGGGTCATGGTTTGTGTATACAGAGATGGCCTTAAAAAACACTTCCCTTAGTGCGTTGATCCTGGGTGTGTGACTAGTTCGGTGCATTGAATGGCATTAACAGACTAGAAAATGCAACACTCTGATCAGACGCTTACACCTTTATTCTTCTATTAGACTTGCTTCATGTTTCGCAGCCTCTGTATTAATACGCTTTATTTTATGACTGTCCCCCTTCATGACATTGTCAAAACGGCAGAATATGGATGCCATTAAAATGTTGCCCCTCCCTGGAAAAATTTCTGCGGACGCCCATGAATGGAAGTGCCTGTCGATTTATATATATAGAGCGGGATCCTTCCAGGGGGCACAAATCTCGATATGGGTACAGTCTAATGCCCCCAGAACATTGGGAAACCCCCCATATGCATAAAAACCCTGCTTTACTCTCTGCCAGCCTTCAGGGTTGGTGGGATATCCAATATAATGAGGGCAAATGTCCCACATAGCGAGAAGGAAGCAACCCAGGACACTGGAGAAGGTGCTTTGACTTTCAACACCCAACTCTGCCAGTGGGTGCTGGAATGTGCCAGTGGCCAGGAAAATGCAGGCTGAAAAATACTTTTGTTATGCCTGGCACAGACAATGACAATGCAGTGCCGGAGTTCAGCCTTGGGAACAGCTGGGCATAAAGGGTTTGCACCTGGGCACGTGTCAGCCTGTAGCTGACACTTTGCATCAGTAACACCCTGCAGGATGAGGCGTACCCTTGGCAGCTGAAGCAGCCGTGGTACCACCAGTGCCAACTCCTGCTGGTGTCTCAGACGGACCCTGCGTATATAGCGTATGACTATTACTGCACATAAGGTGACAACTGCCACATCATTAAACAGGTCCATAGCTATGGTGTGTGGGGCCAAGAGAACACTTGTGCTGCATTCCTTCTGATAGTGTCACAATTCGGCCCTGTCCCCATGGGCGTCCGCAGAAATTTTTCCAGGGGGGGGGGGCAACATTTTAATGGCATCCATATTCTGCCGTTTTGACAATGTCATGAAGGGGGACAGTCATAAAATAAAGCGTATTAATACAAAGGCTGCGAAACATGAAGCAAGTCTAATAGAAGAATAAAGGTGTAAGCGTCTGATCAGAGTGTTGCATTTTCTAGTCTGTTAATGCCATTCAATGCACCGAACTAGTCACACACCCAGGATCAACGCACTAAGGGAAGTGTTTTTTAAGGCCATCTCTGTATACACAAACCATGACCCCCTGCCCCCCACACAGATAGTGACACACACCAGGCTCCCCACTCCAAATATTAATATATATATATATATATTACACACACACACCAGCCCCCCTTCCCACACACACACACACTGTGTATATATATGTGTATGTATATATATATATATACACACACATATATTTATACACACTCACCTTCCCTGCATACACACATACCCACCTCTTCTCCTCAAGCCTCCCTTAGATTGTAAGCTCTTGAGCAGGGTCCCCTCTCCTCTTAGATTGTAAGCTCTGGAGCAGGGTCCCCTCTCCTCTTAGATTGTAAAGTCTGGAGCAGGGTCCCCTCTCCTCTTAGATTGTAAGCTCTGGAGCAGGGTCCCCTCTCCTCTTAGATTGTAAGCTCCTCTTACACACATATATTTATACACACTCACCTTCCCTGCATACACACATACCCACCTCTTCTCCTCAAGCCTCCCTTAGATTGTAAGCTCTTGAGCAGGGTCCCCTCTCCTCTTAGATTGTAAACTCTGGAGCAGGGTCCTCTCTCCTCTTAGATTGTAAGCTCTGGAGCAGGGTCCTCTCTCCTCTTAGGACATTGCTCAAGAGCTTACAATCTAAGAGAAATATTGTAAGCTCTGGAGCAGTGTCCTTTCTCTTAGATTGTAAACTCTGGAGCAGGGTCCCCTCTCCACTTAGATTGTAAACTCTGGAGCAGGGTCCCCTCTCCACTTAGGACACTGCTCCAGAGTTTACAATCTAAGTGGAGAGGGGACCCTGCTCCAGAGTTTACAATATTTCTCTTAGATTGTAGGCCCTGGAGCAGGAGGATCCCCTATTAGGACACTGCTCCAGAGCTTACAATCTAAGAGGGAATCCTGCTCCAGGGTTTACAATCTTTCTCCTCTTAGCAGGGTCCCCTCTACTCTTAGATTGTAAACTCTGTAAACTCTCATAAATAAAGACACTGGTATCAAGCTTTGTCAAATAAATACTTTTTTACTATCATTACCTTTTTTCTTGTGGCCCATAGTAGCAGCTGCATCTCAGCCCTGCCTCTCCCAGCATGCAAAGTGAGGGAGAGCACATGGTGGATTGGAGGTGGCGTGGGGATGTGACGCTGGTGCAGCCTAGTGGAGAGCCCAGGAACTGCAGCGTGAAGTGAATAAATTATCAGAATTTAAGCCTGTTGATGATCCAGGGGGGGCGAGTGCCCCCCCTTGCCCTATGCTGTGGACGCCCATGCTTCCATTCCCTAAGGCCTAGTTCCTACGAGCTGTAAAACGCTCAAACACTAAAATCCCATTATTTCCTATGGGCATGGTTCACACCTGGGCGTTTTACAGCGCGTAGGAACGCGCTGTAAAACGCCCTATGCCCAAAGAAGTACAGGAGCTTCTTTCGTATTACAGCGCATTTACGGCCATAGACTTCAACGTGAACCTGCTGAAATGGGCGTTTGCCTGTTTTCATCATCAAAAAGTGCATATGAACGCGCGTTCCGCACATGGCAACAGGCACAAGGAAGTCACAAAAGTCTTTTTCATTGGACGCTCGTGTAAAGACAGGAAGTATTTTTCAATGGACGCCTCTGTAGGCAATCAAAAAAACACACATACGAAGTGCGTTTCTAATTGTCAAAAGCGTGAGAAAACGCCAGGTTGACTAAAACGCGCGCATATGAGATACGCTCAGGTGTTACCCCGAGCTAAACGTTCAAATGGTCTGTGATGCAAATATGTGCATCATGTTGTATGCTGCATTTCCTGGCAGTGAGCATGATGCATATATACTGCAGGATTCATCCGTGCCATCTGATGTACAGGATGGATACATACCAGAAGACTGGCTAATTGGTGAGTCTATGATTTTTTTATATATATCTTAATTATGACATGCAGCATAAATTTAAACATATGATGTGGAGTTAAATCTTTGTATATAAGCGTTTGAGTATTCGTGTGACCATCAGAACCATATTTAAAGGGACACATTATGCTAGAAGAAAGTGTCTCGATCCTCATTTTCCTACAGAGCACCACAATTCTGGAATAACCTCCCAGACGCCATCAAATCTTCCCCCAGTCTAAGGCTAGGGTCAGACGAACGCATTTTTCACGTCGTCCGTGAAAAAGTTCGGTCGAACGAACGTACGTTTTTCCCCCGGAATACGCGATAGCGGTCATACGATGCGCCTTTTCGTCCGTGATTTTGTACGGATCATCAATAAAACACTTTTTGAGTCTGGACGTTATGTTGGCCGGACATTAGCAGCGTCTGACGTCTCCTAATCACGCCGCTATGCGGCCGCAGCGCACTCTGTACGTCAGTAGTAGCGGTTTGACGTTCTCGAAAAAATGCGTTCGTTGGCCACTTGCGTTGCGCGGACGAACTTTCGTGCGGCCGTTCGTCGTATGTTCCCCGGCATTGGACGTCATTTGCTGCTAGTACGGCCGTGATTTCGTGCGGCTAAACGCACGTTAAAACTGCGCTAGTCTGACCCTAGCCTAAAGTCCCTTAAGACTACCCTATTAACATACCTCAATAAGGAATGCACCTGTAAACATGTAACATAATGACTATATACAGAATGCACCTGTAAACATGTAACATAGTGACTATATTTCCTACGTATTTATTTTCTGTTAATCTGTATATTTGTTTTGTGTTAATTTCTTGCATTTTATTACTTTGTATTTCTGTAACAATGTTCTTGAACCCAGGACATACTTGACAACGAGAGAAATCTCAATGTATCCTTCCTGGCAAAATCCTTTGCAAATAAATAAATAAATAAAATAAATCTTGCAGAGAGGCCCACATGGATCAGTCTTGCCCAGAACCATGTATATTTTCATATGCTGCAGCAGGGAATTTATTGTCACTCACCTGGCCTTCATATTGGATTGATTAACAGCATAGTAATGATTCTACATACTGTTGGGTGGCATTTATCATGCAATGCCCATAAGTTTTAATTCCTATATGTGTGCATCAAGACATGGATGATATGGTACCTTGGAGGATTTTAGCCGTCCCACTGCAGCCAATGGCACGCTGGGCATTGTCTGAGGGGCGCAATCAGTGTATTGCGACGGCAGCTGTCGGCGAGGCATCCCTGTTTGCCGTGTCGGTGAGAGCCACCCCTTAAGGGTGCCACCTGTACATCTTTAAGGGGTTATGACTGTGTATTTAAAGACTGTACACATTATTTGACAAGCTGAGGGCTTCCTCTGCTGGTCAAACACAGTAATGCATTTGGGCCTGCCATGAGCCTCCAGAAAGAGACACCGATGTCTGAACATTTCAGGGATTTCCAATACATTTATTTTTTCATATCTGGTGTACTGGAACTTTTTTCTTTACAGAAATTGCAAATCTCTAATTATAATTGTACTTACAAGTATTTATAAAGTGCCGACAGATTCTGTAGCACTGTATTATGGGTGGGACAAAGTAAACAAAAATATATAACAAGTTTGACACAAGAAAAAGAGGACCCCACTCAGGAGCTTACAATCTATGAGGAATGGAGTGGCACGGAGTAGTGAGGGTAAGTAATAAAGTATGAGAAGTAATGGGATGCTTGGGGGCTGTGTGGGAGATAGATCAGGAAAGGAGCAATGAGGGATTACGGAGTGAGCTGATAGGTGTTTTTAAAGTTAACTCTTAACTCTTGGGCACCTGCTTTTGTAAACACTACCAAGAAAATGTAGGGGTAAACCAACAGTATACAAAAGTATATCTCCCAATGTGTACAAATATACCTTTTTTTCTTATAAAAAAGTTAAATATAAAAAGGGAATAAAATGTAAAGTACTTTTTGGAAATTCTATGCGAGTTGTGAAAATTCTAAGCAATGAGGTGACAGTAAGTCTTTATTATTGCTATTGTAAGTATAGTGCCTGCAGGAGACGTTAAGGCTAGCTCACAAAGATGTAACACTTGTATTAATCATTTTAAAGTGGAACATGTGGAAATCTGTAATATTGTTAACAGTAAGAAAGTTTCATCTTCAATAGGATCTGGATTGCAATCAGCGTTGATTCATAATAAATGTTCATTTAGATTTCCTCATGGGAATGTGAATAGACAGACGCACTATATATAGATTTATATGGTTAATCATGGATTTTCTTAACACATCAAATATATTTTATGGCATATTTATAACTGTTTCTCAAATGTTGAATTTGGTCTCACATTCAAGTAAAACACATGTATACGGAATGGATTGTAAGAGAGTTTAAAAGGATGTGAAATGAAGTTCATGAATTACAGTAGCAATGTACATGCGCGCACACACGCACACACTCAGAGTAGATCCAGATTCAGAGGAGATTCCAACAGACATGTGTGCTATTCGATGAAGGAATCATGTGTATTTTGTTCTTTCATGGTGCAGTGGTTGAAGAGGAAGTACGTCAGCAAAGACTGACAGGAAACATGGCTTTGGGAGGAACCGGAATTTTGTACGAAGAGACATCAGGCACTATGTTGGGAAAGGCAGAATATGGGGAGGAACACCTGCACTTACCTATCGAAAGATTGGAGCAATCAAGAGGTACCAATTGCTGCTTGAGGGACATTTATTAAGACTGTGGGAGAGTAAATCTGTTTATATATTTATCTAAGTATTTTATTTAGACTGGAATTCACCCGCGAGTACTGAGGGAGCTATGTGTTGAAATATGTAAACCTCTGTTTTTAATCTTTCAAGATTCTTTTCTTTCAGGAATCGTACTAGAGGATTGGAGAAAAGCTGACGTGGCCCTATATTTAAGAACGGTTTAAAATTTGTGCCTGGGAATTATAAACCTGTGATTGGGAAAGTATTTGAGGGGTTCCGAAGGGATAATATTTTGGAATTTATTGGGAGGTATAAAGTCATTGGCAAAAATCAGCATGGTTTCATGAAACACAGATCATGTCAGACTAACCTAATTACGTTCTATGAGGAAGTAAGTAGAAGTATAGATCAGGGGGTCGCAGTGGATCTGATTTACTTGCATTTTGCCAAAGCTTTCGACACAGTTCCACACAAAAGGTTACTTTTAAATTAAGAAAAATTGGTCTAGATGAAAATACTTGTTCTTGGATAGAAAACTGGCTAAAAGATAGGGTACAGAGAATGGTCATAAATGGTACATTTTCAAGATGGACATCAGTGGTAAGCAGTGTCCCTCAGGGGTCTGTTATAGGAATAATACTATTCAATTTATTTATAAATGGCCTTGAGATAGGCATTGAAAGTCATGTATCAGTGTTTGCAGATGACACAAAACTAGGAAAAGTAATACAATGTGAGCAGGATGTTACTTCGCTGCAGAGGGATTTATATAGATTGGGGGACTGGACACTTAAATGGAAGATGAAATTTAATGTAGATAAATGCAAAGTTATGCACTTTGGAGTGAAGAACACACAATCAACTTATACCCTAAATGGTACGGAGTTAGAGAAATCCAAGCAGGAGAAGGATTTGGGAATAATCATAAACTTCGAACTCAGCAACACTGCACAATGTCAAACAGCAGTCGCCAAGGCCAGCGAAGTATTGGCATGCATTAAAAGGGGAAATCACTCTCGGGATGAAAACATACCTTTGCCTCTGTATAAATCAATGGACAGACCGCACCTTGAATATGCCGTGCAATTTTGGGCACCTGTCTTAAAAAAGGATATTATAGTGCTAGAAAAAGTGCAGAGACGGGCGACTAAATTAATAAGGGGAATGGAAGATTTAAGTTATGAGGAAAGACTAACAAGCTTAAACCTGTTTAGTTTAGAGAAACAGGGCCTTAGAGGGGATCTGATAACCTTATATAAATATATACGGGCCATTATCAACCATTGTCTGATAACCTATTCATTAACAGGTCTATACATAGGACAAGGGGTCATCCATTTAGACTGGAAGAAAGAAAATTCAGCCTAAAGCATAGGAAGGGTTATTTTACGGCGAGAACAATAAAGCTGTGGAATTCTCTGGCTGGTGAGGTGGTTGGGTCAGAGATTGTACAGACTTTTAAAAAGTGACTGGATGACTTCCTGCAGACACAGAATATTAAGGGTTATAATATTTAATATGTGGGTAAAAGCTTATTGATCCAAGGAGAAATCTGACGCCATTCTGGGGTCAAGAAGGATTTTTTTCCAGTATGTTGCATATTGGCAAGCATTTCAGACTGGGGTTTTTGCCTTCTTTTGGATCAACAGCAGTAGGTGATGTGGGAGAGGCTGAACCCGATGGACGCATGTCTTTTTTCAGCCTATGTAACTATGTAACTATGCTTTACTAATGCTCCTGATAAAGTCTATATGAAAGTGCTGAAATGCGTCAAGTTATATACACTTGAGCTATATGCATTAGCGTTTTATATGGGATAAAGCATTTAAATTTTTTCCTTCACGAGGTGACCACCTTCAGCCCCATATTCGGGAGGACATGGAGAGTGGAGAGGGGACAATGAATCCAGTTGAGAAGAAATCCTGTAGCGGTGATATTTTCACATACATGATCCTGTGCAGTTTATCCTTTTTAAGGTCTCTTGTGTTATAAAGTTCACACTATTGGGATTTTGTTTTAACTGATTGTAGGATTTCCCTTAAATTTTCTTAAAGTCCTTACGATGGCTGGGCCACCATCTAGGATATATCTAAATTAGAGAGAGTAAAAACAAAACTAGTCAAGGTTGTGGGAGTACAGAGAGCAGCATGAATGAGTAAAAAAAATCCAGAAGGCCCAGGGGAAAAAGAGAGCCAAGGAAATATTCATAAGCAACCATCACACAAGGAAGGAAATGATAATGGGGAAGGGAAATAGCTAGGTATATTTAGTAGAACACTGAGGTGATGTCATCAGTGTTCATCAACATGTCCAAGAAACCGAAAAGTGCCACCACTAATGAGCTCTGTTGACTCGTCATTTTTTTAGACGCTTGTCACACTAGGATACTAAAGATCTGCCTCTGAGTGAGTGAGTACATTCCAAACTCATTTTCTTCTTGAGTGTCACCGTGTGTCAGTCTGGGAAGCCTAAGTGTCAAAATGACAAAGAATATCGACGCAACCTACATCGATAAAAGTCACAGGTTTTTAGTGCCCTGTGTCCTATCCCTTGCCAGTAGAGCATGTATTACCTTATGTCAATACAAGCGATGTGAGTGGTAACCTGTATCAATATTAGTGACATCAGTGTCACAGACTGCATCCAATGCAATGCCTACAAGACTGAATGAAGGATGCAGGTCTTCTAGGAACCCTACAACCTGCCAGACACTTAGGGCTCTATTACATTCCTTGTGCAAAAAAACTGGCGCAGCGCAATTTTTTTTGCGCGCAGTGTTAAACGTTTTGCGCGCAGTGTTAAACGTTAACGCGCGTAAATGAATACTGGTATTAAAATCCAAGCACATTTTTTCATCCGTCCGAAAAAAATCACGCGGAAAAAATACGCGCGAAAACGCACGCACATTAACATTGCACGCAGAAATCAGTGGGCAGACTGTTTTTTCACGCGATTCAGCCAATCAGAATTAAGAACCCCAATTGTCTCCCGTTCAGTTTTTGCGCCTGTCAAAATCAATCTGAGTATATATGCAGCAGCAATAATAAAAACACGCACAACCTCTCCATTTTATTGTTTGGGTATGTGCAGAATGTGTAACTATACTTTGCTGTATTTTTTTTTGGGCTGGTGTATTTTGGTTCGGCCAGGACGTTCAGATTTGCAGTTACCACCAGCTTTTCAAAGACGTTAAAATTATGCGCGCAAACGTTGTTCGTAAAAATTTCCGCATCGATTGTAATACCATCCGCGTACCAGCACATGAACGCATTTGCGCTCACAATGTTAAGTATGGGATGCACGCATAAACTTTCGCTCGCGCAGGGTTCGCGCAGGGTCACTCGCATTAGACGTTAACGTGCATTTTGCGCGCGAACGTCGTAATACGACGTTCAGCGCAAAGGGTTTTTCCCCTCGCGTTAATGCGTTTTTGCGCACGCGCAAAATTGTGCGCGAAGATTGTAATAGTGCCCTTACACTATTAGTATTAAATATACTTTGATAATATTAACATGCCGTACAGAATAACAACAATATTTGATCCAAAAGAAACTGCAAAAAAGAAAATCATATCAATATATCCGTTGGTTGACTGCATCGCTATCCTTCCTTGGTGCATCAATTATTTTTGAATAAAACATTTTGCTGCACCTGCTTAATGATGATAGCTCATAGGTGTAAAGCTGACTTCACATATATTGTATACGAATACGATTATTATCTAACAAGAGGAGTCAATCGAATTATCTCTGATCTAATTACCGGGAGTGTTTATTCACATGATGCCCTAAATAAACAGTATGTAAAGATCGATGGTTATTGAGTGAAATGCAAAAAGAAGGTATCGTGACTGAACCAAAGTTAATATTTGTTACTTTTGGATAATTAGTTCCATGGGTTGAGGAATATAATTGTGTGATATTGATTCCTAAATAACTAAACTAATATTCGAGGAGCACTAGTGGAAGGGAAAATTAAATTGTATGTGTACCTGAAGCAATATCTCACATTTTGCTTAGTTTATTTATTAACCAGAGATGCTAGAACAATAAATATATGTGACAGTGAATCTAAAGGAATAGTTTTGATAAAGAACATCATATGCAAATGAACCTATTTTGTAATTGAAATCACCACTAGTTACTGCCGTATATACTGTATAACTTGCTCTTACACTTTGGTGTAAGGCAGGCATTCTCTAAACAAGGCAAATAATAACTGTGAAGGAACCGTTCCCTTCCGTCTGTCCTGGCTCTCCAGACACCCCTTCGTTGCAGTCAGCCCGGCTACTGGGAGCGTTGTCCTCAGTGCCTCGAGCGGCTTGACCTGCCTGCTTCTGTTCCTCTGCCCTGAAGCCGTTAGGAATCTCCAGAAGGCCGCTCTCTGCCTTCTGAGGGTGATAGTGTATAGTGTAGCGTCGCTGAAATAAAGACACCAGGCGCGGCTGTATGCTTTAAAACAGGATCCTCTCTCTCTGAGCTCTGAGAGTTCTCTGCCTTTTTTTTTTTTTTTTTTTTTCATATTCAAAATTTTGGTTTTATTAAAGAGTAACAAATACAGAAAGAGAAATAAAGCATTGCGTGAAAATATGATACATAAAAGGGGGATACAGATATCAAGAAATGTGGTACAAATCGGAGGCATTCATAAGTTCTGGGCAATCAGTCCAAGGCCGGGTCATTCAGTGTCAAATAATCGGCCAGTCGCCTAGGACCTGTCAGTTCTGGTCAGTCACCCAAACTGTGATATCCGGCAAGTTTCAAGAATATCCTGGCCTCCAAGGGGAAAATTGAGAATGAAGAGAGCATGAGGGAAGATGAAAGAGAGAGATTAACAAGAAAGAGAGGGATAGTGGTAGAAGCCGATGGAAAGGAAGTTCTCTGACTTTTTAATGAACAACCACCATTTATGCTGAAGTCCAACAGTCATAATTTACATATACATACTAATTACTAGTCATAATTTGCATACCCATACTAATTACTAGTCATAATTTGCATACCCATACTAATTACTAGTCATAATTTGCATACCCATACTAATTACTAGTCATAATTTGCATACCCATACTAATTACATTAGGTCAGTTATTTACAATAAACATTCTTTACATTCTTTAGCCTATCAGCTCACACAACATTTGTATATCCATTGTTCTAACATATCAGATAAAACACCCACTATCAGAGATCCCTTGAATTAAACATGCAGCTAGATAATGGGAAAAGCCCTGGTGCATAAATTACACAGCAGTAAAGCTTGTTTACTGGTTTACACAAAAACACATTTACCTACAGGAATATAAGTATTTTTAAAACCAAAGCTATGCCATTTTACACTAAACTAAATTAAACTAAAACCAAACGATGTAAAATATATTTAAAACCACAAGATAAAAATGAACATAAAGTCTCTTGGGGTTTGAAGCATGGAGCGTTACATCAGCTCCATGACAATAACGGTGACATGTGGCATCCTTGTCTTGTTCAGTTTAATATAAGGCAGTTTGAGGAGTGTACATTCATGGTACAGTATATGTGGATGCAGGTGAGATTACCATGCTCATACAGTTTTTTTTAAATCTGGATCCAATTCCAATTTCTCATATCTTCCCAAAAGTATTCTCAAGCAAACCTATCAATCTATTTTAGTGTCTATTTGTATAGAAATGTCATTGGGGCTGCAAGGTGGCAATCTCTATTGCAGTAATAATTTGGTTTATATCAAGGGTTCTTTATTTAGAAATAAATTCATTGTGATATTGTTAAATAAGTTGTGGCGCTAAAACGTGTTGTGGTTTGAAAAAAAATATTAATATTTTAGTCTTCTCCAGCACATTGGCCCAAAGATTCTCAATGGGGTTAAGGTCTGGACTGTGCGTCTGGACTGTGCGGTGGCCAATCCATGTGTGAAAATGATGTTTCGTGCTCCCTGAACCCCTATCGCGCAGTTTGAGTCTGATGAATTCTGGCATTGCCATCTTGGAATATGCCCGCTGTACCATCAGGGAAGAAAAAACCCCATTGATGGAAAAACCTGCTCATTCAGTATATTAAGGGAGCCAGCTGACCTCATTATTTGCAGCTGAAACATATTAATCACTGCAGTATTTATCCAATGGAAGGCTCACACCCATTTGCTTAGCTAAATCCAAGTGATGGCTTTGTTTTTGGCCAGGCAGGGCATAATGTTAAAAGTGTGTCTAAAGCAGCCTCCAAAAAATATCAATGTAATGTAGCAGTAAGGTTTGTTGAACTCTTTTTACAATAAGGCTTTTCTATATAAGCGCATCTAGTATTGAAAGTTTGACAATCTAGCAAATCAGTAGAGCAATATTTCCCTAAAAGTGGCCTAATGTTGAGTAAAAATGTTTACGTAGGATGAATTAGGCAACTACATAGTAAAAATAAGTTAGTGTTTTATCAGATTAATTACTATCAGGGTTATTCAAAGAGAATCGAAAAGCCACCGCACGTTCAGTGACTTTCCGTTCTCTTCAATTCGGTGCGATTTGGCGATCCCATTTCAGCGATCCTGCGGTGTATTCAGCAAGCACCACAGGGCCGTCGTAGTGCAGGGAAAAGTCACCGCAAACCCGCCGAAAACTCACCGCAAAACGAGGGTGAATGCACACTGAAACCCGCAAAAACATCTGGATTAACCTACGCCGGAGAAACCCGAGCAGGAGCCGATCACAGCGCAGAGCAGCCGCTGGAAAAACCCGACACCGTAGACGAATGGAGTGAAAAAAAAAACAAAAACAGTACGCTTGAATGTTTGAAAAGTGAAACCCTGTTTGCAAAGAAACTACAGAATGAAAATGTCTGAAATTTACATATAAGATCCAATGAATGATAATAAAAAGGGCTGTTACAGAAAAAGAAAAAAAAGATTTAAAAAAACGAAAAAAAAAATAGTTTTGCAAAAAAATCACGAAAAATGACTAAAAGATCCTAAAAAATCTAATAATAAAAAGACATTTTACTGCAGAATAAAATAATAAACGGTTTATTAGATATTGAATTAAAACGGAATATTTTTACCATTGAAGCCTATGGGATTCGCCTGAATAAACCTGTTGAATGAAACCACCGAATGGCAGGGCATTTCGGCAACTTTTCTCAGCTGTTTTGTGTTCTCTGAATAGATGAAGCATGGGGATTCACTGCCCTTGAACAGGCACCGAACAGGCACCATATGAATAGCCGAATGGCCAGGAAAGGTTACCGTACCCTGAATTTCAGCATTCGGCTACCTTTCGGCCCCAATTCGGAGCTCTTTGAATAACCCTGTATGTCTCAAGGTATATTGGTGCACATGCCAGGCGATAAAAGAAAAGTAAGGAGAAACAAACAATAATAATTGCTTCTCTTTCTTTTAAGGGTTACAGTTAGTTACAAGCATTTCTAAAGTGCCAACAAGTTCCGTAGCGCTGTACTAAGGGAGAGATAGAATAACAAATATACATACACATTACACACACAAAACAGTAGGAGAGAGGACCCTGCTCGAGAGCTTTATTCAAAGGGCGCAAAACTTGCCACCGAATTGCACCGAATGGTGAATTTCACCGTACAGTGCAATTTCGTGGCAGTTTGTGTATTCACTAAACTGTCAATTCACTAAATACTGGTGAATTGCCAGTGAATATGGTGCAGTTCATTGCAGATCAGTGATCTTCGGCAGCAGCAAAATTGTCCCATAGAGAAGTAATGGTTAATCTATTCAGAGAACGCCGAACTGCATCGAAATGTGAGTGAAATGCCCTGATTTTCAGTGCTTCAGTTCTACAGGTTTAAACAAGTGAATACATTAAGTTTCAATGTATTTTTTTTTTTTTTACCTGTTTATTCTTTTCATTTTCAGCAAACTATCTATTTTTTGGGGATTTTTTAGAAGAAATTTTTGATTCCCAATTTTTTTAAAGGCATTTTTTTTTTCATTCTGTAACCAACTTTTTATAATTTTTTATATGACCTTTTTATTATCTCCACACGTTTTAATGCATTTTTATGGTTTTAAACACAGAGTTAGCAGAGTTCCGTTTTTTTTTGCAGTTCGGCAGTCAGTTCGGTGATCTTCGGTGGTCTGTTTGGCGGCATTCGGTGGGCTTTCGGTGCTTTCGGAATAACCCCTTTTGTTTTTCTCCCTGGCCTTTTCTCCCCAAGAAAAATATGAATGACTTAATCATTATTAATATGCCTCTCCTCTGATTACTTACATTATACGTAATAACAAAGAATGAAAAAATACTAGGATTCTCATGGTCACCGCAGCTGCTTGTGTAGCCATGTTTCATGATATTATCCCTTATGCCTCGTCCTTAAGAGTTTCAATTGTATAACAAGACCCATTTAATCTCACTTGAAAGTAAAATGGAAAATCCCATTTTTTATCTCATATTGTTGGCATTTAACTTTTCTATTATGGATTTAATAGCTCTGGTGGGTTGGAGATAGGTCCTTAAGCTTGAGGAGTAGCAGAGTCAATTGTCATATCATTTCTTCATGCAATCCCGCATATGAGCTCTTTTTTTTACGGTAATAGTGTAACCTCGTGATGTTATCACCAGGGCATGGCTTTGCATGCAGAGCGTGTTTAATTTGATGACATAAGAACTGTTCAGGTTTCGATCGCTCTTCAAAAGCCGAAAGATACCTTTCAGGAAAAGATCGACATTAACAACAGAACTGGGATATCTGTTAATTCTTCTCAAACGATTAACTCTTAATTTGATCTCAGTAAAGACGTTTTTGGTTATTAGTTGCTTTATAAAATATATAAGCATATTTTGCCCCATCCATTTTTACTTCCCTCTGTATGACACAGCTACAAATCAACACATGTCACTAGCAGGGTTATTCAGAGAGAGGTGAAAAGCAGGAGAATGGCTGGAGAATGGAAAATTCTAGGTCAAAATAGCCAAACCAGAAAAGTTCTCCCATTTATCTCACGTTCCAAATCAGCTATTTTGACCTAGAATTTTCCATTCTCCAGCCATTCTCCTACTTTTCACCTCTCTCTGAATAACCCTGTCTATGTTGTTGTATGTATCTATGTGCAATAATAAACTTTATTAATTATAGTGTGGAGGCTTTTTATCTAATTTTTTGCCCTCACCACAACCCTAATAAGCACTGATTTGCCCTACGGGTCCAAGCATCCAACTGCAACTGGTCAGGCCTAGCTCCTACTGATGAAGGTCCAATAAACCTGAAACAGCACTGTCACAGTGAAGGAGAATTAGGCTGGAAGATGGTTGCTACTATGAACCAGGCAGCCATCTTGTGCAGAATATTGGTTCACCAGTAAATAGAATAGATTTTTACTAGATGTGCAGAGAAGAGTTTACATAGGATTCCAAGAATGCGTGGCAGATTAGAAAGCTAGCAATAAAACCAGGCAGAATCCGGCCGGCTCTTGACACAGAAAGATTTATGAATGGGACAAGGTCAGTGAGATGTGCCGAAGAATAAAGAAAACATAGAAGACCAGGCCCCAGGCCACCTGAATAAACATAGCCGATAGGGAGGGAGGCACTGCCCGGAGAGGGACAGCACAAACAAATCACAGACTGTCAAACTAACGAGAAGTGTATCAATTTATAGTTATATGTGGAATGTTCTTTGTGTTCGAATTAATGATGGGAGGTATTAACCCACGTGGGGTGGAATAGAGTGTCATAGGGAGGTGGGCTAATGGGGATGTACCTAATTATGTATTTGGGGCATAAAGCCTCATGTCTCTGTGTAATCGGGGCTCACTCTAAGCGATTCAATCCTGTGTGAGCACTTGTGTGACGACACAATAAACTCTTGCCTTTCCTGAAGAGACTCGTGTTTGGACAATCCTTGCTTGTGTCTGGTCCGGCGCCGTTAATGAAGTGAACCTGTTTTTGCCCTGCTACATTTCTGGGGTCTCGATAGCCGGGATAACGGGCCTTTTGCCAAGACACAGGCAACGGCTGCTGAACACAGTGCAGCGATATTGACTGCAGGTGCACGAGAATCCGATGGTTGGGGGCGTCCGTTGAAGGTGAGCTGACATCTGCAGGCGCCAAGCAGGATTTCCTGTACAGTGGACCTCACCTCGTCCCAAACAGACCCCCCGGCCCGGGAAGCTGGGACAGACACCAACGAGTCTGAGGAAACAGCAAGCAGCGCCGGCGATAGGTAACGTGTTTTCTATGTTTTGTATGTCTAAAGGAAATACCGGTATCTAAGGGAAACGTCCGACTGCGATAGACGGATAAGAGGATGCGATGGCCACCATCCTATTGGCATATCTTTCCCGCCGCTGGTAGCGCTGACATTGCTAAGGAGCCAGAGTGGCTAGCGGGCGTCTGGATTCGGGGGAATTGAATGCCAATCAAAGGGTAGTTCTGTATGAGAGGGAGAAGGTAGCTGCGTGGAGTTGCATAGTTCAGTGTTTGTAAATAGAGCTTCGCCACGTGGGTAAAAGGGAAAGGAAGAGGGATTTTTTTTTTTGTGACTGGGCTAAGAGCCTGAGTCAGTGCCTAGTGTGTACGCCGTATAGTGAAAAGGGCTTATAGTAAAGCCAGCGATAGCTACAGAGATAGACAAGGAACGGGGTGCACATAGCCACAAGCAGTCAAGAGTTAGAGTTCAAATTACGGGGTATAAGGAGCCACAAAGGAGGGAATACGCCCTCGGCTAATGGAAAGAGTTGAAGTGATATATGTTCTGTATTGTGCTGAAAGTATCTGATACGGAATGTGTTGTGAATGAATTGACTCGAGTGCTGTGAGTGAACGTGCGCCTACTCGCTCCACGAGGAAGCAAATACGAGATTTGACCCTGGAACGTACGGTTTCGGCTCAGGCGACTGCAGTCGGCTACTGAAGGGGGAAGCGTATGTGGATGCGGATGAATTGTTGACTGAAGTATCAGACTGTAGATTTTAACTGTTGTTGAAATAAGATATTTGTATCGCAAAAAGTATTGTTTTCAGGAGTGACAATGGGTAACGGGTCATCTAAGCCCAAGAAGGTAAAGGAGGGTGAGATGCCCCTAGAATATATGGTGCGGAATTTCGAAGCATTATATAAAAACGTATGATTATGGTGTAGAATTGACAAAAGAGAAATTAAAAGTAATGTGTACAGTTGTGTGGCCGTTATTAGTCCCAGGATGGCCAGAGCAGGGGTCAATGGACCCGGAGTTGGTACAGAAGGTACACTCCCAAGTCACAGAGCAGTATGGGCATCCTGAACAGTACCCGTATATAGATATATGGAGATATTGCATTAAAAACCAGAGTCATTTTATATGATATAGCGGGAGGAATAAGAAACAGGACCCCCAAAATAAGGGAGATAGAGAGGCTCCACCAGAAAAGATTGAGATGCCCGATGGGAGCATATATAAATTAATTAATATTTCACGGAGTGAGATAGTTGCGGTGCTGTATAGTTTATATGTGTGGTTCAGAC
Source organism: Leptobrachium leishanense (assembly GCA_009667805.1). Lineage (NCBI taxonomy): Eukaryota > Metazoa > Chordata > Amphibia > Anura > Megophryidae > Leptobrachium > Leptobrachium leishanense. The sequence continues at coordinate 42,900,207 of CM019064.1, forward strand.
TGATTTTGTCCGATTGTGTTTTTAATTGATCATTAAACTGTTCAATTAAAAGTTGAGATTGAGCGTCGTCCCTGGTGTAATAGGCCCCTCCTTTTTCTGACAGACTGTTTGCAAGAGAGAGGAGGAGGAGGGAGCAGTTTGTTTTTCTTTGCTCTCTGAAAGGTGGAAAAAATAACCCTTTGTGTACTTGTGCAGCGTACTATGTTTAGCTAATTTTAGTGTGTGTTACAATAGAATATTTGTCTGAAGTCGGTTGAGTGCAAGATATATGTTTATATTTTGTGTTGCTATTATTCCGAAAGTTTAAGTTTAATAAGTATGTAATAGTATACAATATTGCCTACTAAAATATAAAAATTTATTAACAAACTAAATTGAAATATATGAAACGGTTAGAAAAATTAATTCGAGAAATAATTAAAGTAATTTTTCTTACTGTTTTTACAAGGTATGATTTTGTTTGATTTTTGATGGAATGATTTATTTTTATTGTTTTTTTTCGATGTAGTATTAAGAGTCTGTTTTGGGCTATGGGAAAATATTTCTGAGAATATTATTTACACAATGTGTATATGTATATGCCCGAATGTCCCATCCAGCTCCTGGGGCGGGATATTTTTTGCAAATTGCAAGCCCAAATTATGTTTTGTTTTTTTTTTCCCGGGGGTCACGTTCAATTAAACCTGCCGGAGGGTGGCAGTTTTGTTCGGTAGTATAATCCAGCCAGCCCGCACAACCCCCAATCTGTGAAAATCGCAGTAGTTATGCCGAGGGAAGAAGAATGGCGCACGGCACCTACTCTGTCTGCCACGCTGGATCCGCACGCACTACTCCTTGGAATTCCTGAGGTGGGGGCGGAGGACAACCGCCCAGATTAGTTGAATTAAAGTCCGGCGCAATACCGGTGGCTCTAAAACAATATTATATCCCAAAGAAAGCCAAGCAGAATATACAAATATATTTGCAGAGATTTAAAGACTACGGTATATTGAAATTCTGCGTGTCACCGTGGAACACACCATTGTTCCAGCAAGACAACTTTTTTTTTTTTTATTTTTTTTTTATTTCTCAGTGGGAGGTATCTACAATGGATGCGCGCTCAGCCAGGACCTTTTGTCCTTCCACGCTACAGTATGTTGATTAATTACACTGGTTTCCCCCACAGAAAAAGACTGTTTATCTGTCACAAAACTTTTGCTACATCTGCTAAGCCAAACAGGTTACAGAGTGTCTAAAAAAAAAAGAGAAAGCACAAATATGTAAACAGAGTGTAAAATACCTGGGATTCCAGTTAACAGGTACCAAACGTGCACTAGGGGCAGAAAGGAAAGAAGCAATGTGCCGCATACCCCAACTAAAGACCAGGAGACAAGTCCGTGAATTCCTGGGAGCTGCAGGCTTCTGCCGCCTGTGGATCCCCAACTTCGCAGAAATTGCCAAGCCGCTTCATCAAGCAACCAAGGAAAGAGAATTAGACCCCTTTCATTGGGAAGAAGAGCAAACCGCAGCGTTTCTGAAATTAAAGACTCTGCTGATGGAAGCTCCTGCGCTGGGTCTGCCAGATCATAGCAAGCCTTTCCAGCTGTTCGTACATGAACATAACCAAACAGCAACAGGAGTATTGGTCCAGACCTTTGGCTCGTGGCTGAGGCCAAAAGGCCTACCTCTCCAAGCAACTCGACCCTGTGGCCTGCGGCCTACCCCCATGCCTGAAAGCAGTGGCTGCCACCGCAATGCTGATAGCAGAAGCAGACAAGCTGACCCTTGGACAAGTTCTTCATGTCAAGGTGCCCCATGCTGTCAAGGCTCTGCTGGATGTCAAAGGAGGTTACTGGTTCAGCAACAGCCGGATGACGAAGTACCAAGCCATGATGTGTGAAAATCCACGGGTTCATTTGGACCTCATCGCTACCTTAAACCCTGCTACTTTACTGCCTGACTGTGAAGAGGATCCAGATCATGAATGCCTCCAAGTCATGGAAGAAGTGTTCAGTAGCAGGCCAGATTTGAAAGACGTACCCCTAGACAAATACGATCTACAGCTATTCACTGATGGTAGCAGCTACATGGATGATGGGAAGAAAGTCTCCGGCTATGCAGTAGTCTCAACAGAAGAAATTATTGAAGCAAAGCCACTGCCAGGCCATACATCTGCACAACTAGCTGAAATAACAGCTTTAACCAGAGCCCTTGAAATTTCTGAAGGCAAAAGAGTAAATATCTACACAGATTCCAAGTACGCCTTCATGACAGTCCATGCACATGGTGCACTCTACAAAGAAAGAGGTCTACTCACGTCTTCAGGACAACAATTAAATATGCTGCAGAAATCTCACGGCCCTTCTGGAAGCAGTGTGGAAACCAAGTGCTGTCAGCATCATGCACTGTCGAGGCCACCAAAAAGGCCGTGATGAAATTCCAAAAGGTAACAGACGCGCGGACCAGGCCGCAAAAGCAGCTGCGAAACCACCACCGCAAAGAGAAGCTCAAGCTAAAGTATTGATCTGCAAGCAAGAGCCTCAACCTTCTATGCCAAATTACGAGTTCTACATGGATTTGAAAAAGTTTGAACCCCACGGGGAGTTCATTGAAATAATATTGAACAAATGGCAAGATGATTATGAACTGTTAGAACTCAATTATGATTATATCCAATGGCTTTTCCAACAAGGACACAAGGCCGGAATTTCTACTCTACTCCCCTAAACCGCAAGAAACACGCCTAATGATCAACACCTCAGAAGTTCAGCAAAGACTACGCAGAGCTTACAAGATGATGCTGAAATTCTTCGGCGTAAAAATAGTGGGGGAGGAGGAAGACAAAGAAACAACTGAAGTTGAACGAGCAGAAAATTTCGCGTCACGATTTGAAAATTGATAAATAATCCTCACAATAATCTACGAATCACACGGATACTGCACAGTCTGGGAGAATTGGGAGCAGAAGAATATCAAGTCCCACTGGTGAGGTTCTTCCTCAAGGAGATCCTTATCAAGAACAGACTGCCAAGAATGAAGAAAAGTGCAATGGACTTTTTCATACCAGCAGTAAGAGATTCACAAGACAGACAAGATTTATTGTTTTTCGCATGGCGATACTATTTCCCAAAAGAAGAATTCATCTGGGGAAATTATGGAGAATTGGCACGATACAAACCAAAACCAGTGGTGGCTGCACTCCTACCGGCGCCACTGAGCGAATGGACATCTGTGTACTCAGAGAAAGAAAAGAAGTGGCTGACAGACGAACCCGGAGGGTATGGAGAAGATGGATGGTTCCAGATGGAGAACGGACTAATAGTCCTACCAGCAACACTGGCTCCTGAAATCGTAAGAGCACTTCACGCAAGTACCCATGGAGGAAGAGAAATGATGGAGCAACAGTTGGAGCCACATTTCTACGTACCAGGATTGTCAGCAATCTGCAAAGCAACAGCTCAGCAGTGTGTAACATGTGCCAAGAACAACCCGAGAACAGGCCCCAACGTTCGGGAAAAGTTGAAAGAATGAACCGTACCCTAAAGACTTTGATGTCCAAACTGTGCCAAGAGACGTCACTAGGCTGGTTGGACTTACTGCCGATAGTTTTTGCACATTAGGTGCAGACCAACCCCCAATTGAAGCTACGTCCATACGAACTTATGTTTGGACAGCCAACCCTCTGATTAATGGACTAAGGGGGGACCTTCGGGCATTGGGAGAAATTAAACTAAATGATCAGGTAGTAATGCTGGGTAAATCAATGCAGAAGTTAAATATTTGGGTGGGGGATAATATACCGTATCTCTGTATCCTTCACTGTATAAGTATTGTCCGGGTGACTCAGTATGGGTAAAAGAGTGGAAAAATGATCCACTAGGTCCAAAATGGAGAGGTTTTTATTTTGTCCTGTTATCAACCCCTACAGCAGTAAAGGTTGCCGAGGTGGTCCGTGGATACATCACTCCAGAGTAAAAGCAGCTGCCAGTCCTGAGCTAACATGGAAGGTCGTCGCCAACGAGACCAATCCGCTGAGGCTGAAGCTGACAAAGACCACAGTCACGAGCACCTAAATGATCCTAACCCTGATGATTCAGAGGATCAACAAGTGGGTGTTTTGATGGGCACAGACCCTGACCACCCGCCAGCGGAGATGGGGGATGGACAGACCCTGACCACCTGCCAACGGGGATAACCACAGGGTGCTTTTTAGGGGCCGGCCCCCACCCTTGATCATCCAGAAATGTTTTTTACTTTTGAAATTCCGGTGGGGAGGGATTGGGTTTATGTGACTGTAAAAAGAATTGCCCAAGGAATTCTGACACTGGGGCATTTGTGGTGCTGATTTTATATTTTGCTAATTTGATTTATGGACTCTCGCGTGGAGTATGCTCTAATTGTACGGGCAATGTGGGGAAAGTGGATATTTCCCATATCTGGAATGGTACGCACCCGGTGATGGAGAACCGTACCATGTGGAGACAAAAACGAGAGGCGCTATCTGGAACCAACCCAAGAGGACACTTACTTGTGCAATTCAAATATGACTATGCTAAAAAGTCTGGGCAAACTGCATGCTGGGTGTGTAGTAGACTGCACCCAGAGACAATTCATATACCATTTGCCTCTGTTCCAATGAATTTGAGTATGTTTGTATCAGGGAATATCACAATACATGCTGTCGATGCACAAAGGGAAAAGACCGAATCAGTCAGTCCCGGTACCCCATAATAGGACCAGTGTATCCACCAGAATGGTGTTTTCAACTAGGACCAGATAAAGAAACAAATAACGAGGGTGGGTTATGTAACTCAAGTCAGTTCACTGGACATCATACATTTACATATTCAAAGCAGGACAAAAGGCGACTTATTTTATACATACGATGCAGGCAACTCACTAGAGACCAAGAGGCGGTGATTGGGAATGTGACCAATGGGAGGCAGGGTGCAGTGGATATGATGAGACGGCTGAGACACCTTGCGATAGAGATATCAAAGGGAACACTACATTCATCACCATTTATAGTGACAGGAGGGTACCAGGTGTGCTGTGAAAGGGTGTGTTACACATAGGTACCACCAACAATAACGGGAATGTGTTATTTGGCTAAGCTGGTCCCAATCCAGAAACTAAGGGGAGAAGACACAAACACAGACACAGAACTACACCCTAGGTACCCACTGGTGTTTGAAAGACCGAAGAGAGAATTGTTTACGAAGATGGATCGAATATGGACATGGTTGCCAGCATGGACTGGATGGGGAGGAGAGATGATGAGGAGATTGAATAGCTATGTCAATCTGATGGATGAGATTCTGAATAGACCAGTATGGATATCCAGCTGCTGAATCTGGAAATGCGTGAGTTACGAAAGGTGCAAATGATACATGAAATGGCGCTTGAGCAGATCAGTGCGGCCTTGAATGGATTGTGTGAAATGACAATGCACTATGAATGTTGCACCTTCATCAGAAACACTACACACGAAGTCCCAGACTATTACCAGGTAATTCAAGATCATCAGGAGAAGGTAGCACAGTTGCAGGGCACAGCCAGAAGGATTGCTGCCGAAGGCTGGAATCCGCTCCGTGGGTTTGGAGCAATGGGAGAATGGTTTGGTTCCATCTTGAGATTCATCTCAAGATTGGATCCATGATACTCATGATAGTGGTGATTTTGATCATAGGGATACTGATATACCGCATAGGGCTATGCATATGGCCACTATGCAAGTCAGCACTGACACCCACACAAACACAGAAGATACCATTGATAATTCCACAGGGAATGTTCCCAGTGAATGAAAGCCCCCCCCCCCAGTATGCAGAGTTTCGGAATAGTGAAGTGTAATGGCTACAAGTGCCAGGAAAAAGATACTGACACTTGAGCCAAGGGGGAATGAAGGAGATTAGGCTGGAAGATGGTTGCTACTATGAACCAGGCAGCCATCTTGTCAGAATATTGGTTCACCAGTAAATAGAATAGATTTTTACTAGATGTGCAGAGAAGAGTTTACATAGAATTCAAGAATGCGTGGCAGATTAGAAAGCTAGCAATAAAACCAGGCAGAATCCGCCGGCTCTTGACACAGAAAGATTTATGAATGGGACAAGGTCAGTGAGATGTGCCGAAGTAAAGAAAACATAGAAGACCAGGCCCCAGGCCACCTGAATAAACATAGCCGATAGGGAGGGAGGCACTGCCCGGAGAGGGACAGCACAAATCACAGACTGTCAAACTAACGAGAAGTGTATCAATTTATAGTTATATGTGGAATGTTCTTTGTGTTCGAATTAATGATGGGAGGTATTAACCCACGTGGGGTGGAATAGAGTGTCATAGGGAGGTGGGCTAATGGGGATGTACCTAATTATGTATTTGGGGCATAAAGCCTCATGTCTCTGTGTAATCGGGGCTCACTCTAAGCGATTCAATCCTGTGTGAGCACTTGTGTGACGACACAATAAACTCTTGCCTTTCCTGAAGAGACTCGTGTTTGGACAATCCTTGCTTGTGTCTGGTCCGGCGCCGTTAATGAAGTGAACCTGTTTTTGCCCTGCTACAACAGGAGTGGCTTTGGCCAGCTGCATAAACCTGGTCTCTGCTAAAAAAAAGCCATCTAGTATGGCATGGCATTGAGTGAAGGGTTCTGTGTAAAAACAGACCCAGGATACAATAAAAGTGAGACAGAGGTCATTTGCATATCTTACCCAGAGTTCCTTGCTGCATATGGGGAATGTAGCACAGGAGCTTTGGGATGCAGTTCTTTGAATTGCTGTGATGTGGCAAATGACTTCTGCAATAATAAAATATATATATAAGTATATATATATAATATATATATATATATATATATATATATATATATATATATATATATATATATATAGCAATAGAGTACACATTGTGGTCTGTGATGGTGTGTATATTCTCTGTAACCTTTTTGGGGAGGGATATGATGTTTAGCTCCAGGGGGAGCATTTTTGAACAACATAAGGAAGCCCAAGAGGTCCTTTCAGCCTCCACACACAGGTCAGCTGGAAGTCATTAGCAGCAGTAAAAAGAAAACACTTCCTGCTCTTCAGTCTGAGGGAGGTGCCTGTGTGGAGAGCAGCAAAGTGTTTTGGTTCCAAGCAGAAACTTGATTGCTGAAACATAACATTTCTAAGGTTGGAAACCCATGTTTTCGTTTAGTTTAAGAAAGCCCCTGATACTAAGGGATCTTTAAGTGAGTCAGCGCTCAAAGGATTTCGTTTATAGGGATGTTTGTTTTATATTGAATGCTAAAAACTGCTGCCTGCTGAAGCAGTCAATTCAAAAAAGTAAAGAACTTATTAATGCAACCCTGGAGGACTGTGCTTTATTAAAGACAAAACACCCAAGGCAGGTACAAGGATTACAATATATATATATATATATTAGTTTCTACAAGGGTTGTGGTGAAGGACTAAAAGTGAGATAAAAAGCCTCCACACTATAATAAGTGTGTTTAATATTGCAGAAGCCACCTGCACATCACAGAAATTCGATGAATTGCATCCCAGAGCTCTTGTGCCACATTCCCCATATGCAGCAAGGAACTCTGGGTAGGATATGCAAATGACCTCTGTCTCACTTTTATGCATCCTGGATCTGTTATTACACAGAACCCTAAAATCAATGCTATGCCACACTGTGGCTTTGTAGCAGAGATAAGGTTTATGCAACTGGTCAAAACCACTCCCAGGACAGCACTGTTTCGGGTTTGTTGAACCCTCATCAGCCAGGAGGTAGGCAGTTGCATATATATATATATATATTTGCACATGGAGGGTAGCGCTCAACTTTTACTAAGCTCAGAATGTGGGTGCTTCTCCAGACAATGTAATACAACAAACCAGAAAGAGAGCACTCCAAATAACGCAGCTTATACATTTAAACATTGTGATTTTATCAAATTTTAACCCTTCAAAGCTTCCTTCGACTCTTGCGCCTTTCAGGATTACAATGGTCTTTACTCATTCAAGACTTTTCATAGGTTTCATTTTTTTTGAAAATGATGGAAATTTAGTTCACAATAAATGGCCATAAATTGCTTAAGCCTGTCAACACGATCAATGTATTCCACCTTTTGACAGGTCCTATCCCTCTCAACTAATGACTGATCTTATGGGATCAACTCACTTACCAAGGACTGAATCCTTTCTGGAGCTCCCTGCAGTTCAAGGTTAAATAGATCCTGTGGGTGGAGCACCTGTGACAGGGAGGGGTGCTTGCCCAAGGGGTGTCAGCCATTTTCATACAGAATACACAAGGAGGATATATTTATATATATATATATATAACACCAGGAAAGAGCACCCCACAGCAATGACCACCTTCTTCCATCACCCTCCACAGCAAAAAAAAAAAACAGTCTCCAAAAATTCAAAGAACCTGACTGTGGTAATAATCAATGGGGATTCAGTTCACAAATTATGATCATAGTTTGCTTAAGCCTGTCACAGTCGCCTATGTAACCCATCGTTGACTGGTCCTATCTAACTTAACTGAATCTGCATTTACAGGATATATATATATATCTCCAGAAGTCCCAAACCTTATTTATATATAGGTCTAGCACCCCTTGTGGGATGGTTGGGAGCCCAAGCATTTTGCATTTTGGAATCTGGGACAATCCAATGTGGGAGGGGGTGGAATGTGTCTGGTGAGCCAAAATACCTGTCCTGCTGCCGCACCAGTACCAGTACAAGTTGGGAAATGCTGCACAGTTATTCTGTACTGAGCCAGCAGGATCTGTTCAGGGCATCAGGAAGGTAAGACTAAAACTCTGTATTTCAGAGTCTTCCGGAGTTCAGAACTATGAATAAGAAGTGCCCAACCAGTTTGCAAACTTCACCATTTGTCTTCGCACTTCTCTTTCAGAAAATGCTGTAGATTCTATTGTGTATCGATATTGGAGCTCTTTAGACTTGCAATTGTGTGTATCTGCCACATGACGAAGAAGATACGAATGAGGCCACAGCTTTCAAAGCAAATGAAAGAGGGTCGATGCCCTCAACAATGGACAACTGGGGCTCACAGACTCCAGCTTGCTGTGGAAAACCCAAAGAAAAAGGGAGATTAAGCAATCATGTCCTATAGTGGTAGATTTTTTGGATATTAACTGGACAATGTTTCGGCTCAAACGTCAGCCTTTATTAAGTCAAAACAGTGTCCAGGCTGATTTTCGGTCAAAAAGTTGCCAAGCTAACATCGAACAAATGCCATTACAGGCCCTGAGTGCCTAGTTTCCCTTCTGTTTCTGTATGTGGGTTATGGCATTGACTTGTGGAGCTTGTTAGTCTCAGCCCGGTTTGCAAACGTTGCAAAGGTGCCACCATCTTTCTTGATCAGAGTGATTTGTGTCTTTGGAAAAGAGAACCCATTCCATGGTTTGGTAAACTCTTCCTAAACGTATGCATTCTCATAGACTCGTGCTCGTTGACTTTCCATCTCATGATATTTCAGATCTGTAGATTTATACGGAAACCTTAATTACCTCGTTTTACTTGCAAGGTTATATATAGAACTAAGACGTATCTTATCATGATATTTATTATAAAGCTGTTCAACTAACTCCAAGCCATTCCTGGGACCTTATCAGCAAGTTCTATTCCATGGGTAGACAGCGACGATGACTTGGGTTTTCTAATTTCACTGAGCTACACCCACACAAACAAGGAATCCACTGTATAAATATATGAAACACAGATTAGTTATGGAATCCTAGCACATTTATTGATTTTCACACTTCATGTTTTTCTTTAAATACTCCTATAGTTTTTCATATAAATTGAGGCAGGTAGTAAAGGGGTCTATTTAGGAAAGAACAAGGATTAGTAGCCTTGGAAACGCTCTCGATAAATGGAAATTTCTCTTTTTTTAATGCGTATTTTCAAGAACACTTCAGGTTTCCTTTGAGAGAACACTATAGACATTTACAGATTAAGCATTTTGTTGAATTAATGTTAAAAAGATTATATGGCTCGGCTACTAGCTAGATCTGAACGACTCTCTGCTAAATCCGGTAGATCAAGGAATAATTCAGTAATTCGGACTATTTTGTTGAGTGCCTTGAAACCAGTGCCTTGAAACTGCCTAAAAATTTATGGGGCAGGATTTCCGTTTTGTGATTACATCACCAGAGTGGATTTTTTTTATTATCAAGAAATTAATTAGAAATTAACTCTTGTGAGTTAATACAGGAAGATAGATATAAAGTACTAGTGAGCTTTTGGATCCACCTCCCTTCTCCCATAGCTTACCTTCTTCTGGCTTTTGTTTTAAGGGCGACGGTTATATTCAACAGATTGTTGTGCATTTCTTTCCAAGCCTTATCTATCTATCTATCCATCTATCCATCTATCATCGTATGTTATGGGTAAGATTACTTGGGTAAAACTGACATTATACAGCAGTTTTGGGTAAAGCTCTAACCCTAACCCAAAACCATTTAACCCCTTCCCGCCGCAGGACTTTCCACGCTGTCGTGGCGGCGGGAGGGCTTTGAAGTCGCAGGGCGTACATGTATGAACTGCTGTCTTCAATGGGGCTGCCTCGGCCCATTCTTGCAGCCTGTGCGCGCCGACTTGCAGAGCCTGTCATTGGCTGCATGGGGACGGCCTGAACTCAAGCCATTCCTGCAGCCAATGATGCGTGGTGTGTGTCGATTGCGGGCCGCAATTAGTGCTGCGCAACGGCACCTGTCGGTGAGGTGCCCCTGCACGCCTCACCAGTGAAAGCCACCCCTTAAGGGCACCACCCGCATGTCCTTAAGGGGTTAATCACTTTTACCCAAGGGTGGGTTGATTAGTTCACAGATTACCCAGGCAAAGATATAAAATTTCATTTTTTTGCAGGTGTACCCAGTGCTTTAAGTTGGGTCATTTACTTTTTCCTCTTAGGCACTGTCATCAGATGCTCACCATGGTGCTTATTGCTGTGGTTTTATGGGCCTATGATCTGTCCTCCTGTTTACATTTCTTAAACATACAATTCCACTATTAGTATTTACGACCCCGTCCCCACCCCCTTCTGCTTGGCTCTTTATTGTTCAATACTATGATTTTGCTCAGTATAGCTTCAAGACCTGAAGAAGAGAGTTACACTCTCGAAAGCTTGTTTTTTAAATGTAATGTTAGTCCAATAAAAAAGCTATCACTATGTACTGCTAAACTCTGGTGATTTATATATATATATATATATATATATATGTAGCGCTGCTTTAAAAACTGTATTCTGGTGCATTGAATTATTGCTGCCACCAGAGGGAGACATTGTGGAATATGCTGGACAGAGCGGACTCCATCTCCCATCACCCTTTGCGTGAGGATAGGAAGTGGGTGGTACAAATTGGAGGATATGCTGGGGAGCCTCGTGTTTGGCGCGTGGAGAGTGAGCAGAGCAGTGAAAGGTGGAGGACGCACGTTGGAGCTGTCAGGGATTGGTGCTGGAGATCGGGACAGAAATCGTGCAGTGACCTATCTACCCAGCGCTGAGAGGATTGGAGGACAAGCTGGTTCCGGCAGGACCTCGCATTAGGAGGCCGTGCCGATTGATTGGGAGTGCAGGCGGTGGATCGATTGTTCCAGTTGCGGAGATTTGGCAAGCAGGGAGCAGATTTGGTGGCACAGAGTCCCAGTATACGGAGGAGAGAGATCCTTTGTTCGAGGCATCAAGTGCTGGACAGTCTCGTTCGACGGATGGGTGAGAGGCCTCCAGGCCACAGTTCCAAAAACAGAAACGCACGCTGCAATATTGTTTAAATTCACAGGGCCCCAACAGTGACTAGTCGAAGATTGCTCTTTTCGTTCACTGGCCAGTTCGAACACAGCACCCGGGTACCCTAAACTTTGTACATATATATTTTGAACTATTTTGCGGGACTTACATTCCAGAACTGAGGGGGTTAACCATTCTTTTTTTCCACTGCGTGTTTTTCCCGCATGACGCATCCTGTAAATTCATTCAACGCGCATTTATCTTTTAGTAAAGTATATAAAACTAGAAAATCCACAACAGTGCTGGTGTGTAATAATTCCTGGTGAGGTTAGACTATCCCGAGGTTTATTCAGCAGCTTCTCCGGGGGTCAGCGCTACATATATACGTATATCTCCAAAGCAGGGCACCCACCATTGTCTAAATAACATCACGCAAGATACCTTGGTGCTATAAATTTTTGTGCCAAGACTTACATCAAATATACAGTGAATGCATTTGCAGGGATAGAAAACATAAACATATAGCTTTTAAAAAAGGGGCTATAAATGGGATCAACATTTCTGTGACATGTGAGCCTTAATCAAGATGTTTGATGTCCTGAAGAAGGTTCCTAAGTGAAACTAAAATGTCAATTTTTTTTTTTTAATTATGGATCTTTAACCCTTTCGCTGCTGAGGCTTTTCCCGCCCCTGTGCTGAGGTCATTTTTACCTGTTTTGCGCATCATGTTTAAACGTGTTTTGAAGGCTTATTTTAGTATATGACCCAGACATATTATATATCGTTCTTTCCGTCAGACTCGGTAGATTCATAATATGTCATTATTATATGTATACGTTATGTCATGTCTGTATATTATAACAAAAAATGCAATAAAATATGTATTTTCAATAATTTACAATGTGTAAAGTGGTTTTTTTTCACATTTTAACATGCGAGCAATTGCGGTTATATTTTGTATGGGGTGCGCTTGTTAAAAAAATTAGAGATGGGGTCTCGTTACATTTTTTTTTGGGGAAAATTACACTATTTTTAACAAACGCACCGCATACAAAAATCGTTAGTGCAGCATCATTGTTCACATTATAATTGAAATGGGAACAATATTGCTACACTAACAAACCAAAAAAAATAAAAAAAAAGTGTTTATTTGTTTTTTTCTAATTTTTTTTTTTAATTATTTTTTATTTTTATTTTTCATTTTTTTTTTTTTTACAACTTTTTTCACTTTCATGTTTGGTATCGTTGGAACGGCCATGCTCTGGCCGATCCAACCATACCAAAATTTAACCCCTAACTGCCACAGATCGGGAGATAGGGAGTTCATTGGAACTCCCTATCTCCACCGTTGGTGGCAGTTAAGGGTTAACTCTAGGACTGGCGTCATCGTGCTACGCACGATGACGCCAGTCCTCAGGGGGAGTTCCCGGAGGCTTGGCCGACATCCAAGATGTCGGCCAGCTCCGGGAAAGGATCGCGAACCGGCGCTTTTCAGCGCCGATTCGCGATCCAGCTCCCCAGGGGTTAATGCCAGGCATCATTTGGAAGGGCAGGCTGTGCCCTTCCAAATGATGCCTGGGTTAACCCCCCGGCAGAGCCGCCGATCGGGAGGGAGAGAGGTCCGAAGGACCTCCCCCCTCCCTTTCAGGCGCCTCCTCCGCACATGCGGGGGGGCGCCTGAATTTGGTGTCATCGCGCTGCCGCGATGACACCAAATTCCGGCGGCTGCTGTTCCGGATGCCGGGTTGACATCCAGGATGTCAGCCCGCACCGGAGGGGCCAGCGATCGGCCGGAACCCGGCCGAACGCTGACCCCAATGGGAGGACGCGCTCAGCGCGTCCTCCGCATACCAGCGGGAATGCTGAGGACGCGCTGAGCGCGTCCTCAGCATCGAAGTGGTTAATAAATTTAATTTTATGAAAAGACCCTCAGTTCTCACATCAGTACAGTATCGTTATTTATAGATATATATACAATTTATATATATTATATATTATTTTAACATATTTTTTTCTTGCCGATCACATATTTCTGTGAATTGCATTCAACAATTCGTTTGGCCTGATCATTAATCATACAAACACACAGATGTATTTTTCATTAGCATAAAATATAGAGGGGAGATATGGTACATTGTATTGTAGTAATATATATATATATACACACACAAACACACCGTGTGCTGTATGAGATAAGAATGAAGGTTCTAACTGAAATAATTAGAGAGTTACCTGGTAAAGTTTCCTGGAATCTTGTCCAATATTTGCAGGATTTGTTTAGCACATTCTGCCAAGCTGTAAGCCAGCGCTCTTGATAACCACAAAAGCTTTTATGTTGCAGGGAATAGATTATTCCCCTTTTCGGAGCAGTGCCAAAATGTCTGATACGGAAATCTTTCTATTCATTCACGGGACTCTCTGTTGTTTCTGTTTCTCTTCTTCTTATTATTATTCTAAACCCACGGACGCTTTCGGCTTTATGTGTTGGCAGAAGTGGTAAAGGAAAAGAAATGAAAGCAGAGTACTTTTAGCATGGTCAAACGATTCTTGCATAAAACTTGTGGAATCCACCGCCAGCATTGTAACTTTTTCACAGCTAGTATTGATTTCACGTATCAGGATCTAAGACGCCTGCAGGAGATTAATGCAATTATGAGCTTTAATTAGAGTAATGAGGTAAGTCAGCCATTAGACACAACGCTTCATTAGCGGACATGTATCTCCAATTCTAAAATATATGTATATTGTTAATGATCCTTCTTATAGGTTTATTTTTACTTCCTGGGCGAGATTAATGTACGGCCCTATACACCGACATAATGAATCGCCAATGGGCAAACTCAACAATCAAGTTCTTCAAATGTAAATTGCGTGTGTGTGTGTGTGTATATGTGCGCAGAAAGGTCTTTTGCAGTAAAATAATACATTTTTTAAATAAAATTAAAAATTATATAAATATATATATATACTGTATATATATATAAATTCGATAGGCCGTGTTAGTCCAGATGCCAAAATCCCGAGTATAGCAGTACGTAGTGATACCTTTTTTATTGAACTAACGTTACATTTAAAAGACAAGCTTTCAAGAGTATACCCTCTCTTCCTCAGATCTGGGTGTGTGATAAGGGCTGCTATATTGGTGAAACCAGCCTTAACCCCTTCACTGCTGAGCCATTTCACATCTTAAAAAAAACACATTCTTTTTTTTTATTATTATTATTTTTTTTTTTCTCTTTACTTTCCAATGATATCAAACATGACCATGTGTAAAGGCCATGCTCTGGCCTTTCTAATGATACCAAACATGACCCTGCTAGCTGCCAACAGTCGGGAGATAGGGGGTTCAAAGGAACCCCCTATCTCCACCCCATCTTTCAATGAGTCAATGAGGAAGTTCCCCACACGTCCTCAGCAGTGAAAGGGTTAAACTAAACCTCAGGATGAACCAGCACAGACACTCCATCAAGAACGACCAGGAAAATACATATTGTACCCCAGTGGGACATCACTTCAATCCTCAAAATTCCATCCTCAAAGGACATTTTAAAGACCACCGTGAACGCAAAGCGTATGAAATGAAATGATCACATATTTTAACGCTATAAATGCTGGACTCAATGTTGATTCTGGGTTTTTAACCTATTATCATAACGTCACATAAAATTCTAAATTCTGGCTGATGTTTTGTTGTTTCTTGGTTTCTTTTTTTTTCATGTCTCTTTCAGCCATCACTGTTTTGTGTTTTATGTTTTTTTTCTTTTTCCTTTATTTATTTATTTTTCCTTTTTTCATTCTAGGTTGTATG
The DNA here is from genome assembly GCA_009667805.1 of Leptobrachium leishanense. Taxonomy (NCBI): domain Eukaryota; kingdom Metazoa; phylum Chordata; class Amphibia; order Anura; family Megophryidae; genus Leptobrachium; species Leptobrachium leishanense. The sequence continues at coordinate 42,915,739 of CM019064.1, forward strand.
ATCTTATCTGTTGTTTTATTATGGGCCCAAGATTCCTCATGTGTTTATTTTCCCATTTTGAACATACCATTTGACTCTCACTTTTTTCGCCATCTAAGGCTAGGGTCAGACGAAAGCATTTTTCCCCGCGAACGTGAAGAAGTGCGTCCGAACGCATCGACGTATTTTTTCACGGAATGCGCAAAAACAGGCAGACGACGCGCATTTTCGGGCGTGATTTTGTACGGATCGTCTATAAAACTCTTTTTGCGTCTGGACGTTATGTAGGCTGGACATTAGCAGCGTCTGACATCTCCTAATCTCGCACACACGCCGCTATGCCGCAGCTGCGCACTCAGTACCTCAGTACTAGCGGTTCAGCGTTCTCAGAAAAATGCATTCAAATTCCACTTGCGTTGCACGGCCGGACGTTTGTGCGGCCGTACATCGTATATTGGCCATCATTGCCCGTCATCTGCTGCTAGTGCGGCCGTAATTATGTGCGCCAGAACGCACGTTTAAAGTGCGCTGGTCTGACCCCAGCCTAATACCCCCACCCATGTGACCCTTAATGTCCTAATGTTCAATTCTAGGAACTGATCAGTTAGCATCCAGACCTGAGGAAGAGAGTATATACTCTCGAAAGCTTGTCTTTTAAATGTAACATTAGTCCAATAAAAAAGGTATCACTATGCACTGCTATACTCGTGATTTTTATATATATATATATATATCTATACAAAAGTCCAACTTGTTTAGCTCAACGCTCTGGATGAATCCCAATTGCCGCGATGCTAAATCCCAGTAGCAGAAATAGTATACCAATGATTGCGGGAGCACTCACGGTCTTGCAGATAAAACAATAAACTTTATTGGTGATGCATTAAAAAATACTTCAACGTTTCAGCTCGATACTTTGATGATATTTTGCTGGTATGGGATGGTACACTTGAGACATTGGAAGCTATTGTCTCATTTCTGAACAAACAGCTATTTTGCACTAGAATTTTCACTTCCCCAGTCATTCTGTTGGTTTTCACCTCTCTCTGAATAACCCTGTATATCCATGTTTCCCAAACCTGTCCTCGGGACCCTCAACCAGGCCAGATTTTGCAGATCACCTTGGGGAAATGCAGACTGAATCCTGCAATCACTGAGCAGCAAATCATCACCTGTGCTGTGCTTCACGTATCTGTCAAACCTGGCGAGGCGGAGGGTCCTGAGGACAGGTTTGAGAAACACTGCTGTATATTATAAGACTCTCTGAAGTGTGCGTCTTCCTGGTGAACTGCATATAGCCACAGATGCAAAAAAAGTGAGAAGTTGTTGGCTTCATTAACATATCCTACCCAGAATTCTTTGCTGCATATGGGGAATATAGCACATGAGCTCTGTAAGCAGTTCTCTGAATTGCTGGGATGGGTAAATGTCCTCTGCAAAAATAAACTTTATTATATATATATAATAAACACTTCAAATAGACAGCAGTCAATACTTCTAATACTTAAATGCCTCGATGTTTAATCCCCTATGATACATACATTGCTACATATGGATACACTCGATGTCTTCATAAAAATTAAAGGGGTTATTCAGAAAGGACCAATCTTGCCACTGAAGGGCACCAACCAGTGAATTTCCCTGTACGGTGCAATTTCGTGGCAGTTCGTCTATTCACTAACAGGGTTATTCAAAGAGATCTGAATTGCTTGAGAAAGGTAACCGAACGCTGAAACTCAGCGTTCGGTTACCTTTCCTGGCCATTCGGTTATCCAGAGAGCAGGCAATTCGCCAAATCCTGGCGAATTGCCTGCACATACGGTGCCTGTTCGGTGCCTGTTCGAGGGCAGTGAAATCCCCATGAAAATGCACTGCTTCGGCTATTCAGAGAGCACAAACCAGCAGTGAAAGGTTCCCGAAATGCCCTGCCATTCGGTGGTTTAATTCGGCAAGTTAATTCAGGCGAATCCCATAGGCTTCAATGTTAAAAATATTCCCGTTTTAATTCAATATCTAATAAACCGTTCATTATAAAATTCTGCAGTAAAGAGTCTCTTTATTTATATATTTTTTAGGATACTTTAAGCATTTTTCTGATTTTTTTTTTTTAAAAAGTCCGATTTTTTTTTTTATTTTTTTTAAGTTTTCTTCTTTTTTCTGTAACAGCCCTTTTTATTATCATTCCCTGGACCTCATATGTAAATTTCAGACATTTTCGCTCAGTAGATTCTTTGCAAACAGCTTTTCACTTTCACATTCATACAAACTGTTTTGCTAATTTATTCACCTCCCTCTGTCTGCGGTGTCGGCTTTTTCTCGGCTTTTTCCGGCGGCTTCGCTGCGTGTGATCGGCTCCTGCTCGGGTTTTTCCGGCGTCTTCGACGGGTTAATCCAGATGTTTTTGCAGGTTTTCGGCGTGCATTCGCTGGGTTTTGCGGTTAGTTTTCGGCAGGTTTGCGGCAGCTTTTCCCTTGCAATTCGGGGACCCTGTGGTGCTTGCTGCATCAGCAGGGTCACCGAAATGGGATCGGCAACACGAACCGAATTGAAGAGAACGAAAAGTCACCGAACGTGCGGTGACTTTTCGAATCTCTTTGGATAACCCTGTAAGTTGTCAATTCCCCAAATACTGGCGAATTGACAGCAAAATACAGTGCGGTTTGCCGCAGATTGTTGACATTTGGCGGCAGTGAAATTGTCCTAAGAGAAGTAATGGTCAATCAATTCAGAGAACGCCGTACTGCACCGAAATGTCAATGAAATGCCCTGATTTTCGGTGGTTCAGTTCGACAGGTTTAGACGGGTGAATCCCATAGGTTTCAATGTAAAAAATACACAGAAATATCAGTGAAATGACCTGATTCTCTGTGAACAAACAATATTATCGTTTTTTTTCTATTCAACCATTTATTCTTTAAAAATATAGATTTTTTATTTTTCAGAACACCGTTTTGCATTTTTTATTTTTTTTGATGAAATTTTCTATTCTCAATTTTTTTAGAAGGTGTTTTTTTATTCTGTAACAGACCATTTTATTATTTTTTAAAGGACCTTTTTTATTATATAGACACATTTAAATGCACTTTTATTGGTTTGAACACCTATTAGAAGAATAGCAGTGCTCCGGTTTTTTCCTGCAGTTAAGGAGGTCACTTCGGAGCTGTTTGGTGGTCACTACGGTGCTCTTCGGCAGTCTTTGGTGGTCAGTTCAGTGGCTTTCGTTGGTGTTCGGCGACTGCATCTTCACCGCACTTCAGTGACCCTGCAGTGAATAGTGAATTCACCGCAGGGTCGACAAAATTGAATCGCCGAAGCACCAGAAGTGCGCCAAACTACAAAGCACCAAAGGTTTAGCTGAAATTCCAGTGCTTTATGAATAATCCCTTAAGTCTATCAGACATGCAGTAAAAAGAAAAAATTACATTTTGGCTTAAGAGAGCCGTGATAAATGAACCAAAACATCAGTTTTTCTCTTAATCTCCCCGGCGGTCTGTTGTCTGTTTTTTGGACATTTTCATGTCAAAAAGCGCTCAATTGTTTTTAGCCCCCCCCCCCTAGCGGTATCCCGAGTGTGGCCCAGGGTTAAATTCCTATGTTGGAAGCGGTAACCCCGAGCAACACTCGGGATGCTGCTGGATACATTACCTATCAATGTCCCTGCAGCCTCCACCGGCGATTGCGACCCTCATACTTTCTGGTTCCCTCCTCGCGAGAAGGAATCCAGCAAGTAAAACGCCGCGATCGCCGGAGGAGACTGAGAGGATTAGCGAGGGAGCGCAGGGACAGGTAATGTATACTGCCCCAATGTGTCTCGGGGTTATTTAACCCCAAGACACACTCGGGAAAACGTCAAGGGGGTTAATGCGTATCTAATTATTTTTTTTTGCAAAGACATCAAGTGTGTCCTTATAAAATACTATAATGTAGAAATATAGAAAGATAGATACATGTAGTGCATTCAGAAAGTATTCAGAACCCTGTTATTTTTTTATTATTCTTTGTTTTTGCAACCTTATGCTAAAACTGTTTAAGTCATTCTTCAATCTGCTCTCAGGGTCCAGAAATGTCAAAACAAAAAGCAAATTGTTGACAACATTGCAGATTTATTAACCACAAAAAAAATTGGATTTTCAGACAGACATAAGTATTCAGACCCTTAACCCAGTACTGCATTGAAGAACCTTTTTGGGCATGATGTTGCAGACCAGAATTTGGAAGGTTTATGCTATTGATCTTTACACACCCTCTCGAGCTCTGTCTGGTTGGATGGGGATTGCAGGTAGACAGACATTTTTAGGTCTATCTAGAGATGTTTGATTAGGATAAAGTCCTGCCCTGACTTTAAGAGACATTCACGGAGTTGTTCCCAAGCCCTTCTTGTATTGTCTTGGCTGTGTGCTGATTGTTCTGATCAGTGGCGTAGTGTGGGTTGTCAGCGCCCAGGGTCAGCCATGAATTGTGCGCCCCCCAACCTGTGGACACGTTAGCATGCCCTGATTCCCTTCCACCATTAGGGCATTGAACCCCTTAACTGTGATACATTGCCCCAGCTCTCAAGGATATATTGCCCCAGCTCATATGGATATATTGCCTCAGCTCATATAGATATATTGCTTCAGCTCTCAGGGATATATTGCCCCCCCAGCTCTCATGGACATATTGCCCCAGCTCATATGGATATATTGCCCCAGCTCTCATGGACATATTGCCCCAGCTCACCTCTCCTGCAGACCGCCACACACTCCCTCTCAATCTGCTACGCACTGGTCCCTCCGGCTCTGGCTGCCGTGTGCCTCCTGCTCTCTCCCGCCCATGTGAAAAGAAGCGTGGCGCTGGCGCACTGCGTCACCGGCGTCATGTGACAGCACTCCTTCCAGATTCTCCTAGATTCAGTGGCGCGGCGCGCGGCTGATCGGGTGTGAAATATTAGGGGCGCAAATTTCAAATTTGCGCCCCTAAGTAAATCGCACCCGGGGCCACTGCCCCGTTGGCCACCCCACGCTACGCCACTGGTTCTTTTGGAAGATCAACCTTCAGCCTATTTTGTTGCAATCAGCTTTCACTCAACCTTGAACAGTCTCCCAGTAAAGATGTGCACGCATTTTTATTTTATTTCGGCTTGTTCGTTTTTTTAAACGTTTTGTTTCGGCTCATTTCGGCTAGTTGTTTCGTATCGAATTTTGTTTCGTGAAATCGGGGAATTTCGGTCTTTCGGATCGTCTGTTCTCTTAGTTTCAAAGGGTCCATTTCGTCTTGACTTTAGACGTATGGTATTTCGGATGCTCCGATATTTCAGTCAATACGGTTATCCTGCCGATTCGTTCCTTCGGATGTATCATTTTTATGAAAGATCCTTATTTTCTTGTGAATATGCATTGCACAACTTAATTTAATCATATAAAATATATCTTGTACTATTAGCTTTTCCCTAAATCCCCAGTCTAATTAAATATTTAAAATAAATATATTATTGATGCAGAAAGAAAGCACTGCAACAAGTGAAAAAAGTGACTGAGGATACGAAATTACGAAATCAGCACCGGAACCGAAACGGACTCGAAACAATACGAAAATATGTTGTATGAAATGAACCGAAACGGGACCGAAATCGCGAATAGAACAAAAATGACTTGCGATTTTACAAATTTAATTTCCATACGAAATAACAAATTTTTTTAGTTTCATATCGGGAAATATTTCGGATGGTGTGTATTTCGTTGCCGGTCCGGAACGTGGACGAATCCGAAGCACTGAATCGGCCCGTTTCGTGAGAAAAACGAATCAGTATGAAACAAAACACACATCCCTATCTCCCAGTCTCTGTCACTGCTACACCTATAAACTCCTATTGAGGTGTTCATTCTTCATTTCATCAGACCAGGGAATCTTGTTTCAGATACAAACGCCGTGATCTCCACCAAGAGGGAGTCCAAGGGAAATTCTCACGAGATCACCACTTGAAGGTACGCCGCTGATCCCATAAGCAAGTAGAAATGGAAGAGAGTGGGATCTCCAGTGAAAAAATATTTTATTCGGGAACAGCAAGCCCCATAAGACAAAGCATGTGACGTTTCGACCCGAAGGTCTTAATCATACTACATACAGACACATGATCAATC